>CM060696.1:187096035-187563242 GCA_030686995.1 Artemisia argyi | reverse complement strand
GTTATGTGAATAGTAAAATTTTTAAATGTTTCTCAGAATATCAAACGGACATCAAAAACGATGAATAGTAAAATGATGAATAGTGTTTTCATGAATAGTAATCGATGAATAGTGAATTTCCAAAGTTTGGGAATAAACGTAAACGTGGAAAATATCGGGTTGTTACAGACCCTGACCCGAATTGCCACTCCTAGCGGCAGATAATTGTAGTGATATTTTGATTACACAAGTGGGAATTAAACATAATGTTCTGAAACCCGGTTCGACCCGGGTGGTTCAACCGGGTGAACCGTTCCGGTCGAAAAATTGGTCGATTTAAACCGGTCAACTTGCTAGGTTGGGTCGAAAACGGGTCAAATTAAACCGGTTCAACCCGTCGGCTTTGAAGCATCCCGGGTCAACCCGGTTTGTGATTTGTATTAATTGGCTGTATTTAATTTGGTATATATGTTTTAATTGGTTGTACAATGTGAATAAATCATTGTACTTTTAAGTAATTGGGTGTTTTAATAAGAGTATTAATTACATTTCATACTTTCCTTTAATAAGATTTTTCAAGATTTCCACTTTTCAAGATTGACCATTTTTTCAAGATTGATCATTTTTCCTTTATATGTAGTATATATATATATATATATATATATATATATATATATATATATATATATATATATATATATATATATATATATATATATATATATATATATTAAAAGTTTAATTTATAATAACATATTGCATTAATAAGACAAGTTTGACGAAGAGTTTTACCTTTCCAAAAAGAAACTTGTAATCTGATCTTTTAAATGTTGCATTCTTTGACCACGCTACTCCTCTTGGTATTATTTCTGGCACTGTATTCCACCAAAGATTGCTTCTTTCAAATGACTCCAGTATCCATATCTATAAAATGTTAACGAATGCTTCAAGTTCAGTGAAAAAAACATAACATAAGTAACATACACTGTCTATATTGATACAAAAAAAAATAAAAAATAAAAAAATACTAACCTTGAAAGCCCAAACAAAGCCCGAAAGTGTGTATGTTGGAACAAACTTGCGGTCTTTGTTAATACCTTGAAGGAAATCCTACTTGTGTTTTGACGCCACATCCAAAATTTAATCATACAGATGTCTCCAAATGTGCTCCCCCATGGAAACGCATCCCAGTCATCAAGGTTTTCAATCAATCGGAAGAGTGTATCATCAACTCTTGAACCAATAATCTGCTCATAAAGATAACCTCCAATGCTAGCAATAGACAAAGACATACTGCATCTTCGTCGCATATAATACCAAATGTCTCTTCAATCTCAATTAGACCAAGAATATATAACTTCGTAACTTTTGAACCTACACGGCGTGGGAAAACCCTTGACCTAAAATTGAGGTGTCCTGATTTATATGAGCTAAAGCTTACATTTCCAAAACGAAAACCAGTGATAAGAGAAAATTCTGGATGACCGAAATCTAGAGGACGTTCTTCCACATAATATACAATGGGCATATCATAAGGATCATCATTCGGAGAACATTGTTTTTGTAACATATAATCTATCAGATGTGGTTCGTGGTCAAAATAAGAAAGGTCCAACCATTTACCAAAACAAGTATTCCGAAACAACTTCCTTCGTTTTTTATCCAATATGGATTTTATTGAAGAAAAGTAATTCGTTTTACTTCTAATGATCACTTTCGCTTCATATTCTTACAAGAACAAAAACAAAAGCTAGTCTATAAGCTATTATAATGAATTAATTATAAAGTGAATAACAACGACCATTGAAACAGGTTGTGCCAAACATTACTTCAGAATCAAAGTACTCCAATAGACACAAATGCTCATATTTTTAACTTTGTTTGACAGATTAATGTTACATTGATAGCATTAAACAGTGCTATATTGCAAAGTACACTAATAGACATAAATGCTCATATTTTTGGGGCAAACAAAGAGACATCATATTTGCAAAAATAACCAAATCTAGTTGCTGTAAAATACAGTAATAAAGAACAAGAAAAACACATCAAGTAACTCGATTGCAAAAGGCATGATTATTGGAATAAAAGTATAAAAGTTAAAATAACAGTAAACATACCTAATATAAAACATTATTAAAGTTAGTAGCTCGAGTATACAACAATCAGAGAAGATGGGTGTAGTGTTTGTGTGTGTTGCTGCAAAAACACGTTTATATGTCGTTTGATAATCACACACCCAATATTGATCTTCAAACGCAAAAAAATAGATCTTAAAGATGAGAACTATTATAGGTGAAAGTGTTTTGTGTGTGTTTAAAAAAAAAAAAAAAAAAAAAAAAAAAAAAAAAAAAAAAAAAAAAGTTCAAGTTATTTCTTATAAAAAATGTGTTAAAAATAAATTAAAAAACTTATACTTTTTTAAAAAAGAAGTACAAAAGGTAACATTAGAAAGGCAAAAAAAAAAAAAAAAAAAAAAAAAAAAAAAAAAAAAAAAAAAAAATCGCTTAAAGTACATAGCCGTAAGTCGCTTAGGTCGCTTGACTGTTGTGGGGGTCAAAAAGAATAAAAAATTAATATTTGATGTTTAATTAATATTTGATGTTTGACTTTCTTTACTCGAAAATGACAAAATTGAAAGTCGCTCAAATTACAAAAAAGTCGCTTAACTTAGGTCGCTCAAAAAGTACATCCCTTTATAGCTTACATGTGCAGAAAAAGTACATGTCATCACTTCTTATCAAAAGTAAAAAAAAAAAAAAAAAAAAAAAAAAAAAAAAAAAAAAAAAAAAAAAATCGCAAATCGCTAGGTTAATTTGGGAAGAGCACTATTTTTTTGTTTAGAAAATGAAAAAAAGTTGAGCGACTCGTATAGATAGAGAATTTGCTCTACTTTTCTTCATCGACAACACGAATGTACTTGATTACGATAGATTTTGTCACGATGATCAAATGTGCACAGTAAAGTTGAACATTCATTTATACATTAACAGATAATCGTCAAGTAATCCAGATCAGAGTTACGTAGTATCATTTATCACGTTCGCTTGAAACGGAAGTTCTTCAACCAGGTCATTGGCTCTAACTAGTAGTACTTACATAGTCCTAACTAAAACTTAATTTAAGCAATCAAAAATCAATAAAATAAATAAATAAATAAACTAAAAAGGGAAGGAAGGAAAGAAAAAAAAAAAAGCAGGCACCAAACTTGCATAGTATTTTACATGCTGACCAAACCAAGTTCCAAATTGCACTGATAGCCAAAGACTGGATTATTATCAGTTGGACCAAAAGTTACTAGCGAGAGACCTCAAATAGTAAAAGCAATAACAATATTCACATCAAACTCAAACTTAAACAAACACAATCTAATAACTGACATTATGACACCTTGACAGTTGCGCAGGTACGTACATAGGTTAAACCAAGTCCAACTTTACCTCGTGGTAACTTGAAGCACATAGTCATACCACATTCAGTGCGGTATTAAACTGCCTTTGAAGCCAATCAGAGTCAACATACCTTTTGAGAACCACTTTACGTCTCTTGATCTCAATGAGCTTATCATGAATGCACCATGGGAAACTCAAAAAATGAACACGTGTCATATCCCGGTTGTACTTACCCCAATAATCTGGATGATACGTGACATGATACCAAGCAGATGCTTTTGCGTAGACATTATCATCCCCATCATCTAAATCCCCCCTATCCTTTTTAAACCAGTTTCTGGCTTCTTTCCTTAGCGACTTAACAGCTAAACCAACTGCTTCAGCATCGTTTCTTCTGTCAAAAGATCTTGACATTTTCATAATACTACCACTTAATAGTTCGGCCTCCGTCTTTATTCCATAATAATCCATCAGATTACCGAGTTTGTAATCATATTCTGTTTTAAAGTCGAAGGCTTCATCAAGATAGTACGTAAAGCCATCTACTTCCATGTCAGTATCATAAGTTTGTTTCGCCACCTCACGTGTAAAGGGGTTGACCGGGCTGTTTTGTGGTGCGATGTCTTTGACTTCCCGAAAGAGTTTCCCAATTACATTTCCTGATTGGTATGTGGTTTTGTCAGGTTTTTCCATGAAATCTGGATATTCTTTGACACGAAGATCTGCGGGTATTTCTGCTGGGACACCGGTTTTAGGAAAGTCAACAGCAATTGAGAAGAGCTTTGCAAGCTCTACACAAGGTCCAGACATTGCTTTTAGGGGTTCCCGGTCTGCGAAGACTGTGTGGGCATTTGCAATTATTCCTAAACTGTCGTTGACAATGTAGTTTGTGAAGTACTCCTCGACTTCCTGAAGTGGATATCACAGAAAAAAGATTCTAATAAGATTAAAGTAAAAGAAAAAAACAAACCTCTATAGATAATCTTATAACTTACATCAAACAACCGGTAGATGTGGCAAAACGGGCAGATAGGGTAATGGGTCAAAATGGGAAAATTTTATAAAAAAGGTCAAACAGGTTCCCACAGATTTTTTTAATTTTCTTGCGATTTTTATTAAGCAATATATAAAAAATGAAACTATCAAACTTTAAATGTGTATTAATAGAAATAAGAAAACGTGGCACCAAACATATCCGAGTAGCACAGGTGTCACAATCAAGTCTTGGAACATTAATTATGTTATGAGATTCAACTAAATATGGCAATACGTTAGTGGATCAACACAACCAAATCCAGCCCGTTTGATTTGCTATTTCTTTAGCAGTTTTTGGTTTTAGCTTGTTTGGATATGTACTTCTCCCAAACAAACACAAGGCATTAACTAAAAAAAGCCAAAATTGACCTCAGTTTTATGCATTTAAGCCAAAAGTGCCCAAGATCCTGCAGTAAAATAGCTTCAAAACATTGCGCAATAGGAAGCGAAAAGAGGCCAAAACTTGCGTAACAGAACCAGAATGAAGTTAAGAGTATTCATAGTAAAGCATATGTACCTCAATAGTAACATTGCGATCCAGTTCAATACTTGGAGCTGGGGTATAATCCATTGGCTCGACTTGCTCAGGTGGAATTAGATCCGGATCCCAGCACACAAAGTATATATCTCCATCTAAATCACTTCCTGAACATTCATTTGGATGAGGCCTGTAATAAGATTCACATGTAATTAGATATGAACAGTAGCAAAAGACAATCCAAACATAAACATACAGTGATACTATAGCAAATGGCATAAAAATAATACCTTTGTCCTTTCTGAGGAAAAACAACACAGTCCACCATATGATACAATGCTGGAACATCAACCGCCTTCAAGACTCGTACATCACCAGGATGTAAACATGGATTTTTAGCAACCACCACTTTCCCAACAACAATTTTGCACTCGTTTGACATGATTCCACTATGATCATCACTCAATGGCCTTTTTCCTGCACCTGAATATTGCACAAAAACTTCACCATATTCAAGTGTACGGGTTTCATCCAAACATCCCATCATTGCCCTTCCTTTAGGAACAAAAATTCTCGTTTTAGTACGGATTTCAAGCAACTTTGCTGCACGAAATACTTGCAGCATCATTGAAAGAAATGGTTCAGCATTAGGCTTATACCCACACGAAAGCATTTCCTTCATAATGTTGGTGTTTTCTCCTGGTGACATCAACTCTAACGCCTCTTGTGCCTTCAGTGGCTCTTTTAAGATCGCGTCTAGTAAGTCAACTGCTTCTTTTTGCTTCCTTTCAAAGACATAATCCCGAACCCCAAGAGTAGAAAGAAGTGTGATGAGCTGGCGATTCATATAACACGGCTGATATTTACTTATTGCAAGAATATCTAACTTTGTGTTATCAGATTCAAATTTGGACATGCTGTCTCTTAGCGATAATTTCATGTCTGAGCTGGGGTCCACAGCCACGACACCTTTATACCCCGCGTATCGAATTTGAAAAGCAGAAGGAATAAATCCGTACCCACATTTTTTCGAAACACGTTGAGCAAATGCAGCAGATATTTTCCCGATGCCATCAGAAAAAACATACTTAGTACCATTTCTAACTATTTCAACATCAGAAATTTTTTCGACTTCATATTGTGCAACACTTAAACTCTCCTTTGATGAACCGAACGATTGACCGAGTCTAGCAGCATATTTTGCAACATTCTTAATGCGGCTAAAATCACCCATCCATTCTCTTATACTAGCAGCGTTGACTCTACCAGTTGCAGCAAACAACCAAGCAGAATTATCCCGTAACTGACTCGATGAAAAAGCAAGAAATTCAAATTTCTTCTCGCCTATTACAATCCCATCCTTAAGAATCAACAGAATCCTTGTATAAATACCGGTTTTACTTTCAGCATTTTGACTAATTGCACGTGGGGATAAATCTGTTGAATAAAGTTTCTCCCATTCTTCATCAACAAACGATACACGGAGAAAATTATCAATATAATCTGAATAATGGCGTAAAACCCGATTGGACACATTAATCTCGGGCCCACAGAAGTACACCTTTGATGGTGTAATTTGAACCCGTCTCACATACACAAGACCAGCATCAGGATCTAATGAGATAGCAGGGGCTCTTAGCCTACTATTTTTCCGGTATTCTTCAGTGATCCACTTCACAGGTTCATAACAACAATCTTTCAAATAATAAAGTTTTTCAAGAACGTATTCAATTGAAGCCAAGTCTCGCTCTCGCCTTTGTGGGTCCAGCAACTCATAGAATTTGGAATCAAGTACGGGTCCCGGAATACAACCATGCTGAACCAATGCACATATCTTGAAAACAATATTGTAAGGGAGACAAACACCTGGGGCAGGACCTACTATTGGGACTAGCTTTGCGTCTGACCTTTGAGAAAAACTATGACCAGTCCTTAGATTGAATGGACTGATACTTTCTTCATAGTATGGGAAGTAGTCACGAAGATTAAGATCAATATCGCGTGAAAGTTCTAGACACAAATGAGATGATTGACCAATTAACGCAGATGACGTAAAGTCAGTAGTTCTAACCCACTGATCATCAGGCTCTTCTTGATAGAAGCTGAACACGTTGTTTTCAACTTTCTTAAAAATTCGAGGAGCACCAAATAGCTACAGATAAAATGAGGATTTGACTCAGCTCTAAGAAAAATATAGTAAAGCTCTAATGCTTTATCTTATTAGTACATAGAATCAGATATGTTGATGCCAATTATGAAACATGAAATGAGGGACCAAACTATTCAAACATAATGATCCTGTTTGTAAATCTTATTTGTGTACTTTTAGTTTATTGACTGCATAAACATCTATCTAATACACTAGCTTCTTATTTATTGAATTTGAATAATCAAGAATCATTCACAGGAAGTCTTTAAGAGATCTTAAAAAGTACGTTTACACAAAATAAAACATATTCACCTTTTGATTTAAAATCATAAGACAAACAGAAGAAACAACATACGTTGTATCTAATTATCCAAAAATCCAGAAAACTACATTTCTTTCATATTGTTTTTCTTTTAGTTTGTAATAAATAGATGGAGTTTTCAAAAAAAACTTATATAAGAGTACAGAATTATGAAATTTGTATTTTCGGCTTACTCGAAAATAGAGTATCCGAATCCGAAATATGAAATAGCTGAGTTTGAACAGCCCTAACAGTAACAACTGACCTGAATAACAAGAAAACTTGAAGTAAGGCCAAGTGGACGATGAAACTGAACTTGCCATATATTCTCATACGAGAGTTGCAGCTTGTAACTAGCACCATATTCTGTAACACCAAAGTACAACTTCCTTGCTCCAAAACCAAATTTCACAGATGCATTTTTCATTGTATGTAACACCGACAAAACCTGCTTTGACACCTGGCAACCAAAGTGAAGAGTTACACCATCCATTTCGAGTGCATAGTGTCTAGGTTTCTTTACAAGGTCCATATTCCTTTCCCGAACTTTCAAATACGATGTACCATACCATAAACGCCTACTAGCCAAGTCTATAATGTAATCTACTTCTCCTCTGTTTTTGAACTGGACTGTTGCATACGCTCGTCTCCCTCCATTTTTTTGTTTGACCTCTAGAGCCTCGATACTTCCAATACCCGTATGCCCTTCTAGAAATGTCTTGATTTTGTCTGCGGGTTCTAATCCCGGAAATCCATACACGTCAACTGTCTTAACCATCGAATTTCAGCTGTAATTTAACATTATAAAACGTTACAACTAAAACTAAAATTACATTTAAAGCACATTTTTCATGAAAAAAAAATATGAATACTTATCAATCAAAGGAAAAACATAAACTATGATTATGTAAGTTAAAAAGAGCGAATAACCATCCTAAATTACCATATATCTTTTGAAGCCTCGTTATATGACACTAAGCAAATAGTTCAGTACTTCAGTAGTAAATAAGCCTCGTTATATGACACTAAGCAAATAGTTTCATGACTTGATCCAAGCACTAAATACCGTTAATCACGCTGACAAGTAAGTTTAGATAAGAAACATACTAACACGCATTATAGACAGTTTAGATAACTAATTTCGCTTGTCATAAAATCGGCAGTATAAATTTCAGTGATTGAGTTACGAAATTAAAAATAAGGAATCATATAAATATAATAACTAGAATGAAAATGCTTATGAAAAAGAGATATTCACCACGAGGGATGATGATCAGCGGAAAATAAGTGAGTTTGTTGCTTAACGAGACTGTTTTATAAAGTGGAATTTGATCGTCAATGCTAAGTCAATGCTTTCACTATTTATTTGTTTTTGCTTTGTTTCTACAAGATTCCTATTTGGATAATGAGTAAATTTCACTGGTGGTCCTTAAACTTACGTCAGATTTCAAACGATATTCAAATAAAAAATATTGCTTTTTTAGTCCATGATCTCGAAAATATTGGCCGATAGTCCAATTGTCTAACGCTCGTTAGTTTCGTTCGTTATCTCGGTCCTCACGTGCAGGTCACACGAGGGCATTTTTGTCCGATCATTATATCTTCATTTTTCAACACATTTTCACATAATTTCTTTTACAAAAATCATCTCACAACTTCTGTCAATAACACACAAATCAACCCCCAATCTGTTTCCCCAATTGTTGGTTCATAATTTTGTTATGCTTGTTCCCAAAATGGGTACTCTCAAATGGAAGATAAAGGGTATAGACTTTCTGATCAGTGATGAAGATCTGTATTCATGTGCAAAAGAAGATTATAGTAAGTGTTGCCTGTTGGTTTTAATTTTGTTGCATTTGCTGTAATTTGGTTGTTGTTTCAAAGATTAGGTTCTAATTATGGTTGGATTTTTTGCAGAAATTCATCCTACTGTCTTTATAATGAGGATACACCATGGTGGTCAGTTTCACTTTTTTCCTGAAAGGGTATACCGTGGGGGTAGGAAAAGTATTGTTGATATGGTCGATATTGAAACGTTCTCGATTCACGAGTTATATGATATGGTTCAGGACCTGGGTTGGACAAATAGAAAGTGTTTTACAACTTTCTTGAACCTGGTAAGAATCTTGATGTTGGCTTGCATTCTTTATGTAGTGGTGACGATGTACGTTATTTAAGTCAGTTTATAGGTTAGCATAAGGTCATTGAAGTGTACATAGAACATGTTGTGTCCAAAGTATGAACTTACTTCAAGCCAAAGCAGACATTAGGTGTTGTTATTAATGAAATTGATGAGGACAATAATGTTGGTGCTAGTAACCCTAGTCGTATTGGTAGTAGTACTTCTAAAAGAAATCGTTCTAAGAGGCTACTATTGGAATACGTTATACCTGAGGCCAGAAGTAAGTGATGAAATTAGTAGGTTTACTGAGTTACCTACTGAAGAGGGAATGGTAAATGAAATACCTACTCAAGAGTCTAGGTTTACTGACTTACCTACTCAAGAGGCAAGGGTAAATGAAATACCTACGAAAGAGTTTAGGTTTACTCAGTTACATGTTAAACCAGCTTTAGATGCAGAACTAGATGAACTTAGTGGGGTATTTGGTAATATTAACTTAAGTCAGTTTGAAAATAATGTTAGTCAGGAACATGAAGTTAAAGATTTTTTTAGGGTAGAGGATTATGAGCTGAATGATATGGTTATTGATGATAATGTGAGGGTCCATGAAAATGAACAAAACGTTGATAATGTGAATCATATGGTAGTTAATGATCATGCCAGTTAAGAGGAAAGTAATGTTCAAGTGAACGCTAATAATCTAGGTGTTGATTATGCGGTTTTAGATAGAACTAGTGATCAAATGGATGATAATGTAGGTGTTGATTCTGATCAAATGAATGATAATGTAGGTGTACGTTCTGCGGTTTAGATGGAACCAATGATCATACGAATGATAATGTAGGTGGTAATTATGAATCATATATGATTTGTAAAAATCATATATGATTTGTAAAAATCATATATGATTCGTAAAAATCACATATGGTTTGATTTTAACGAATCACATACGATTTTTACAAATCATATATAATTTTTCTGGGCGGAAATTTTGAAAAAATAAAAAGTTCATCAAAAAAAAATTAGTCGCAAGTATATAACAATGCATATCTATAGAAAGATAATTTAATTCTCGTCGCAATGGTATTTTTTTTTCTCGTAACGATTTACGGTTTGCGAGATATTTAATTTTTTTTTAAAAGATGAAAGTTTATTTTTTTATTTTGATAAAAAAAAAATTAGTGGCTAAAATTGATTGATTGGTTATATGGTAAAACTTAGTTCTACACAAAACTTTTGGCTAGGCTACGGTAATATATATATTTACTGTACTGTAATGTCATGCAAAGATAAATTCTACCCAAACTGTTGCTCAAGATTAGCTTTAACGAGCGGGGTAGCCCGCGCGTTACTGCGGGGCTACCGTGTTTATGTTTGTTAGAAAAGATGTATATGTAACGTCTTTTGTATATTGACCCGTGTATGAATAAGTTTGATACATTTATTATATCAGGTCCACATGTACAGAAAAATTAGTATTGCACGTCATCCTTGGAATCGTTTAATGCAACTCTCCATTGCTTTTGTCCGGATTGGATGCGCCACTTTTTTCACTTGCTGAAGTAGTATTATATTCGTTCAACACAAAGGTTCACAAAATATCATCAAACGTCGACGGATGTTTCCCTGGAAATGCACAACAGTTTAGCCATGAAAAAAAATGACATTTATTTTTTGTGCATGTTATGTATAAAAGTTTACTTGATGTCGAAGAACACTGATTCAAAACTGAAAAATAGTAATAGTAACTAATAATGGTTTTGACGTCATCTAGCATACCATTTTGTTTTGAAGAAATATCCCAAGCTTTCCTCTAAGTCGGCTTTTTTGATATTGATCCACAACAACTCCTATGCCAAATGACAGAATTCCATTTCTTGCTGCATCAAATGGTTTGAAACCCGTGGGTTGCGATCTCTCGACTTCATTTATACCTACCAAAATAATAGAACGTGAAAGGTTAACATTACATAAATCACTATCCTCACGATACACAACAATTTTGAAACATAAAATCAAATGTAATTTTTTGAAGATCCGAGTTCACATCAGCAATCGCTGACTTCATCAACTATATCTACGGCAAAATATGTCTTTTTTTTATTGCGTTCAAGTAATCTTTTCGTTTAAGTAAAGTTAGCTCGTCAACAACTCCGATTAATACTTTATTAATACTTATTATCAGTGTTGCAAAAATCGGCCGAATCGGTAATCGGCCCTGGAACTTGGAGGGATTTCCAAGGTAATCGGCCGAGTCAAGAAAATCAGCCGATTAATCGGTAAAAAATCGATAATCGGCCCTCGACCGCCTCAATACCGATTCATGATTTTTGCAACATTGCTTATAATTATATATAAAGGAATCATAAAAGGGCATGACCAACTCCGATTAATACTTTATTAATACGCCTTAAAAAACTGTTTTAGTCGCCTTAAAAAAGACTTTGTGCCAACTAATAGATTCGTTCTATGTTCGTAATCATTTCAGTCAGAGTCTTTCCTAAATTAAGTATACTGTTTGTCGCACTTTGTGTTACATAGAATCAACAGGCTACTTTTGTTGTCTCATATAAAGAACAGTTCCTATAATAGTTAAATATAAGAAATTTGTGTCTTCAAGTTGGCCATATTCATGGATAATTCAACTAAATAAAATAGGGGTTGAATACAAAGGTGGGACTAAACAGATGTGCATGATAGATTTCCCAAAAATAACATGCTTTCAACATAACCAAAAAAACAAAATTATACAGATAAAAACGCTTGAAGCAAGTTTTGAACCAAATACATGCCACCTATAATAACAGGCACTTACCATTTTACTATCCAGTTCCCAAAGTTTACCTGATTCTCTAGGCCTCAAAACCTGAAACTGTGACAGGTGGATTTGAACATTTAACGGCTGTTTGGTATTTACATGTTTTCAACTTATATGCTATATTTGCATACCTTAGTTCAACCCAAACTCATTATCACACTCATTCAAATTGCAACATGATTCAAGGATATTTCAATTTTCACATAATTATAACCATTTATCAATGAGTGAAGATGTTGCTCTAAAAATATTAAAAAGATGTTACCATGAAAACGATACTTTACGTGTAACACGCTGGAATCATACATTCGAACCACTTAAAACGATACTTTCCATGGTAACATCTTTTTAATCGTTTTAGAGCAACATCTTCACTCGTTGCATGTTCTTTTTTGAACTGATAAATAAACTTTATAAAAGAATAAAGAACACCCAATTGAAATAATCACTTACTTGTAATGATTGAGATGCTTTGGTATCCACTGAAGGCATTATTGCATATATGAAAGTTCAACTGTAAAGAATAAAAAGCTTTGATTTTTACCAAGTTTTCATTAATAAGATTGAAATAATGAAGTAAATATAAAGAGGGCATAACCTGAAAGTGATGATCAGAGGCTTAGTATGTTTTGATGAAAAATCTTATATGTATTACATTAAGTGTTGTGTGTGAATGAGAAGATGGTGGAAGGTTCTAGCAAAGTGGAGATGTGGAGAATGATGAAATACCATGCGGGGATAGATAAAAAAAAAATGTTGTCATTAACCAATAACGTTTCCTTCAGATTTTAGTTGTGATCGTTGATTGTTCCAATGTGATTCGAAATCAAGTAAATTTTCCTTGCATTTGAAGGTGCAAAAAAAAAAATCATAATCAGGGCTAATTCATCGCCCCGACCCACCCAAACATACCTGTTTCAACATATGTTGAAAGCCGATTCAGTTCCCATTTCATCACCGAAACACATCCATCTCAGCCGCCAATCCCACGCCCATTTCAACCCCAAAATTTGTCCATTTTATCCAACACTTTATCCCCGAAACGCACCTACCGCAGTCGTATTTTATCACAGCAAACACACCCATTTCAGCCACTAAATGTACTTGTACCAACCCCTATTTCAGCCTCCTATTCCATACCCATTTCAGTCCATACACTGGCCCATTTAAGCCACCACTTCAGTCCCCAAACACATCCATTTCTGCCCTCTTTCATCACCAAAATCTACCCATTTCACCCCCCAACCGCACACACTTCAGCCCTTATTTCAGCACTCAAACGCACTCATGTTAGACGCCACTCCAGCCCCAGATCATGCAGAATTAATATCGATTGTTCCTCCTCGCATCAACCATCTCTTTTTGGTGACTAATATGACCATAGACTAAACCTGTTACATCAACAATACATTTGCAATTAAAAGTTATTTTGGATAAGAAAAAACATTGATGTTTGAATCCTAACACCATAACCAATTGTAACTATTAACAATTGCATAATCACTTCTAATAATTACAAATCCAAATTAATAAAAGTATTATGCATAAGCTACTATACCTGAGAAGTTTTCTCAATTGCAGGTTGGGAACGCACATTCAGTCGTACCAAAATTTCGAACAAAAGGGTCGGAACTCCCCCACCAACTGACTGTTACAAACCGTGGTCGACTTACTTGTGGCATTAGCGATTGTCATTCTCTGTTGTTGCCACGCTTACTGCTCGAACAACGTTTTTGAACCTTCGTTAATACCTACAATAGAAGCAAATTTATAGGAATCAGTGTACTGCTCTGTCTCTGAGTTTTCTGGAATCGGATGAACACGATTATTCCTTACCAACTGAGTGATACAAACCGTGATCGACTTACTTTTTGCATTCATGGTTGCGATTCTCTGTTGTTGACACGCATACCGCTAAAACCTTTTTCTGAAGCTTCAGTAATACCTACAACAGGGGCAAATTTATTAGATACCATATGCATATTCAGTTCACAAATTAGCAGTTTTTTAAATACCATCTCATGTTTACAAATGCGTACCTGTGTTTTTCCGAGGAGAGTTTATTTGTACATTTGAATGTAGGAATGTATTCTGATATTTCTCATCTGTATTTATATTTAAAAAAATAAGCAATTTGAAACACAATTGCCTAAAGTACGTACTCTCAGTGAAAAATAAATCAAAATCAAAACAATTCACCAAAAAAAAAAAAAAAAAAAAAAAAAAAACCAAACCCATCAAATTCCAACTTAATTAAACCCCGATTTGAATGCTCAGATTTCAATATAACTAAATATTGAAAACTAAAAAATTAAAAGCTTCACTAACCACATCCTTCTGAACAGCAAGAGACGTCGGAATCATATATACAACATTATCACATACCTCTTCGAACCTGGAATCAAACATAAAAGCATGAATAAAATCACAAACTTTTTATAAAAAAAAATAACTGGAAATAAAAAAATGAAGAACCCTAGATTTGTGTATTTTTTTGATTGCTAAAAATTAACAGCAAGAGATACAGATGGATTGTTATAATGAGGGGGGAGGGATTTTGTGTGTGTGAATGGGAAAATATCAAGGAAAAAAATAAACAGTGGTTCAAACAGAGCTCTAACCAATAGGAGCGCGTAGTGTGTAAAACGGGAATTTTGGGTTTTAGTATATAGGAGTGCTAGAACCACAAAAAGTTTACAAAAACAAATCCAAATAAGATGTTAATTGGTGTGTTTAAATAAATTTTCTCTCTCTTCTCTTTTTTACACCAATTAAAACATGACAAATCTTTGTGTTGATTTCTTTTTGTAAAACTTTTGTGGTTGTAGCACTCCTAATAGATATGATACAAATCACGTTAACTTTTTAAAGTGATCGTAGAGAACATACTTTTTATGTCACTTCATACTTTGAAATATCATATAAGAGCGTTGGGTAACGCAACACAAGCCCTGCGTTAACTTTTAACGCACCTCCATTTTGGGGTGCGTTACCTTACCGTCGAGTGCGTTAAGAGGAAAAGTTAACCTCCACGTTAAACTCTTGACCCACGTTAAGAAGCATTTGCTGCGTAAAAAAAAAAAAAAAAAAAAGAAAAAAAAAAAAAAAAACGCCCCCTAGCCAAACGGTAATATTACCGTTTTTTTTTTTTTTTTTTAAATCACAATAGCCCCCTATGTTTTAAACCGTTTATAAACGGCTAGTTTTTTGAAAAAAAAAAAAAAAAAAAAAAAACCCTTTTTATTACAACTATAAATACCTATTCACCCACACAATATTTTTTCACACTTTAACTTCTCTTTTCATCTCTAATACACTTCTACTAGCTAAAAAAAAATAATGTCGGGTGGCAACAACAACCAAGACTCGTTTATGAATCTTCTCGGTGGTAGGTGGAATAACCCATACGCGGGTTCTTCCTCAAATCCAAACGATGGTTCGTCACCACCGATTTGAGGTAACCCAAACGAATTGGGTTTGTCGAGTGAAGAAATGTACGCACAACTTCAAACCTTGCAATATTTGAAGGAAAGTCAACAATCCAATTTAAATACCAATTTCCAAAATCTTCAATTCTCTCAACACTCAAAACATTCTCAAACGGAAACAAATGAAGTTCCGGAAACACCTACTTCTCCTCAACAATCCAATTTAAATACCAATGTAATGTTGTGTTTTAATTAATGTTTTAAATAAATGAAGTGTTTGTTAAAATTTGGGGTTGAAATTGAAAATATTTGGGGTAGAAGTGAGTTAAGGTGAGTTAAATGTAAGTTATGTTACCGGGGTGGAAAGTCAAGAGTTAAGGTTAAAAGGTAAAAGCTGATGTGGTGCTGAGGTGGCGGTGTGTTAACTTTTGACCTTGTGTTAACTTACCAAGTGCTCTAAGGTGCACAAAGAATGAAAATTCTATAAACTAGAAAGGCGGTGGCCGGCCGCGTTGCGGCCTAGCGGAGTTTTTTGCCGTTGTATTTGGTTTATGATGTTTTCATCAAAGGTATTTTTAAACAAATTTACTGTTACTTGAATAGGCGACATGTATCTAACGAATATATAATTTGACTTTTGAAGTCAAACATGGACTGTTCTCAACTCTAAAACTGATGAAACTTTTTGCCATATAGAAATGTTTGACTATACAACCAGAGTATATACTATATAACATGTTCTAATAACATTGCCTGTTCAGTGACCTCCAATTGTGTAGTGAAAATATAAACTGTTGAAAAAGGTAGTTATTGAACTAAAAGTACAAAGGAGCTGAAAAAAAATATAACCACAAAAGGTTGAATTGAGTCCTCTGTCCAGAAAATAAACTTCTTCAAACCATGCCGCTTAACTCTTTTCCTGTAATTTGCTTTTCCTAGTGCATCTCCCCGAACAGGTTAAACAAAAGCTATAATGTCTGTCCATGAGGCAAAGTGTAAACTGTAACACATGTTAGCATGATAATACATTTTTTACCTTGTGAACATGCATAATCTGGTATTGATCAGTCATGTTTACGAATATAACTTCATGTTAAAGATAACGAATATAACTTCATGAATGCATTACTATGTATTTATTAACATAAAAGGTAGCTATGGTGACCATCTTAAGTTATCAAATATATTGGTCACCCCTTGCTTGACCAACGAAAAAAAAAAAGAAAGAAACATAGATGATATAAAATGACCTGTTACTGCTACTGTAGAATAACGTATAAACATTAAAGTAACAGACTCAAGATTATAAGTAAAGGTGGCAAGTTCGATTCATTCACTTATAAAAGGGTCAGTTTGGGTTTGAACCACTCAAATAAATTTAAAGCTGTCCAGACTCTATTTTATATGTATACACCTCCTCAAGTCATGTTACTTCGCCATATATTTTCATGGTTCTTTATCATTATCCTCAAGTTGATGTCTAATATTTTTATGAATTTCTCACCTTTGGATCGAACACAATTCTACCTTGTGAGTTATGAGTCACTTGACATACAATATGTTCTTTATTCTTGGGTCGAGTTAATTAACCTATCACAGTCCAAAACTTTTGGCTAAATTCATGTAGAGCAATAATTCGTTAACAAATGTATTTAAAACATTGCGTATTTAGTATAGTTGTATTAAGCTGGGTAATATCACAAAAAAACGTATAAAAGGAAAATGAACCTGGGTCGATTGGACGAATCAAGTAAATGGTAGAGGCCGCATTTAATGAAATGGCAATACGTTAAAAACAGTAGTGATGTCAAGCAGCAGGCCAACCTCATCCGGTTAACCTGTTGATAGTCAATTCAAACGATAAGGCTCAGGGAGTGGACGTATATCAACTAATATCAGAAGCTATAAGTGACTGAAAACTGAATATAGTAAATGAAATAAAAAATGTCAAATTGAGGTACTGGAGTATATGCTAAGTCGTAGAAGACCTTGCTCAGGACAATTGTTTTTTGCGCAACATTGAAAATAAGCAGATAAGAACATGAAAATGAAGATCCGTCATAGTATCAATCATAAACTCCATGAAAATAATCATTTACAAAATTGGGAAAAAGACGGACAAAAAAGTTTTAGCAGGGTATGCAACCGCATTTGACCTAGGAAAAGTTACCCGTTCAGCCGTTCCAAACCAACCCATTATGACTGACCCAACCCAACTACCCACACATGTTACTTCTAGTTTTTATGTTGCCGATATACACGCCTCCTCTTTGTAGCAGAACTCTTATAGTGCAAGGTGTCAGTAATACCTATTACAAAAAAATCAGCGAGCATATGTAAAGAACAGCTACAAATGAAAACTCACTTGTCGAATGAACTACAGGCGTAATGGGCACCATGTTTGATATGCGTTCTCTCTGGGCAATCACTATCTTGAGTAACCATCTGGCAGATGTCCACCCGATGGACCTTCACGCATAGCAACTATAAAAAAGAAAACAAAAACAACATATAAGCGACATTCAATACACTTCATTATATAGATGGATTAACCACCTTGTCTAAATAAATAAAAAAACAACATATAGGCCAAATTTTATACTTTCACCCGTATGAAGACAAATCAATACAAAATCTATCCTCTGTAGTATAGGCCATATTTCAATATCCGAAAAATTGCAAAGCGGGTTATTACCTCTAAGCTTTATGCTAAAATGATATAATACTAATACATGAGTAACATTTAAGACTAACCAAGACTGATCACCATCTTAATCCGGCGAGAACTTTCAAGATTATCTTATTCATGTTATTTAGTTTTTGGATACTACTCACATCACTTCCGTGGATGAAGCCATCAACTGAGCCTTTCTCCGACTGGCAACAACAATAAACTATATTAAGCTTTTCTTTAGTGTTTATTCGGTTGGCACCCCATTTTCCCTGCCTAGCGCCACGGGCCACTTTGACATCCCTAGCTGCACACATGAGTAAAATTTTAAAATGAAAAATTAAATCAGCATGTGAGGATTTTGACACGTTTACTTGTAAATTGGTTTTTTTTTTTTTTTGTTTTTTTTGTTTTCGGATTATCTTGAACGGCATGACATAATACAAATTTTAACCAATACGCGATGCATTAACACAAAAAGATGTGGAAATTTACTATGCTGTCGGTAACTAAAGGTATATATTAGCTTGCCTGCAACTGACGGATTTCCATGATTACTCTGCATAGGTAAATTTGATACACATTTTTCAACCACTTGTTTCGTACTCATAAGATCATTCGAGGATGTCGCGGCCTAGGCTGCGTACTCCAAATCCATCACGCAAACATGTACCTGCACGAAAAAAAAGGCATTTATCCCAGTGCACCAATTTATGTAAGTTTAATTTACTTTAAATGATAGTCACCTTTTTCCCAAGAAACTGACCTATTCGACCTTTCCATCAGCCGCATTTGTGTAGTGTAACCCTCCTAACATTTGAGGTTCGGCTGGAGTGCTACATGTTCAAAGGTACATATTAGCATATGTTCAAAGATATATATTAACACATTACAATTACATTGCACGAACAAAATCCCGAAATATAAAACCAACTACTGAACTTACACTTATTCTACTTCATCATAAACATGTGTAAGACACACCCCCTAATAATTTATGAGCACGACTTACCTTACTTTTCTTTCAGCTTATTCAGCGCCAACAATCGATAAATGATTTCAATGGTCAACAATATGTATATCTAAACATGTAAGGTAGTGAGTTTTACCAACCTCTCTAGCAGCTAGCATCTTTCCCAAACTCATATCTAACATACAAAGACCATAAACAAACACCTCTCTTGCAGCAAACCCTACGCAACCATAATTCGCAATAGAACTATGACGCGGCCTATGCACGCTAAACTTAAAGACTCATTCAACCCAAACAGCCCCTTAATCGAGAGTCAACTAACTTTTCAATTCCAGGTCAAAGTGCAACACACTACTATGCAGCAACTATACATTCATATCTGATGTTAACTCCTTAGTTACATACTAATTTTAGCATTCTTTATCATACAAACTTCTGTGCACTAACATTATTCTCACTAATTACAGAGATCAATTCAACAGCTGATGCAGCAAAACTAAATCCAATAAGAAGACTAACCAAAATGACGGCGGCCTGCGGAAATAACGATAAACATGATCGGCAATATTCTTGGCCACACCACGAAGCTCCACATCATCAAAGAAGAAAACTATGTGTGTTTTTAACCACTTGTATGTCATCAAAGAAGAAAAGTAAAAATTATAAAAAGAAAACTGGAAATCATAGTCTAAAACCCATAAAAAACAATATAAAATCAAACACAAAGCATTAAAAAATAATAATAATCACCTGACACACATCTCAAATCTTAACCCAACATCCGCCGCACCCAACATCTACCGATTTTCTAATCCAGGCCGCAACCCGACATCCACCGCACCACCACATACCAAGTCACACACTCACACCACCGTTTTCCCTGTTTTGATCTATCATCTTGTGTGTATGTGTGGTCGAGAAAGTGGATGAAGTTTCTGGATATCCTTGTGTGGTTGATAAATACTTTGGCAGTTTTTTGGGCTTCAAATGTAACTAAACAGGCCAGAAATTTTATCGGGCTGGGCTAGCGTTTTTTTGGCGGGAAACGGGGGTGCAAAACGGCAGCGTATCGCACCATAAATTAATATATATATAATGCGATCATCTTAAACTAGGACTAGATGAGCAAGATTATTATATCAGGTGTAAAGTTTCTATCTCATTAAATTAATATATCGATCTTATCACTCTATTAAACCAAATTACTACTATACTCAGCTTTTTTAATGGCTATATAGAGCAATCACCAAGAACCAACTAACTACAAGAGGTTCAAGCGGATAATTATTTGTCTTCATTAAACCAAATTACTCTATTAAACCAAATTACTACTCAGCTTTTTTATGTCGTAACGATGACCCATACATGGGGAGCGGCGCTTTTGGCCTTTCTCTACTATGGATGGGTCATCGTTACGACATAAAAATGATTAATTTGAAGGAAAACATCTGGATTGTAATCGTAAGAATCTCTGAACTATCATATTTCACTGATTCTAATTGTTTTCTATCTCGATTTATTATTTTGTTTTTGTTGTTTTTCATTTGCAGGGGGGTTTTCTTCTTTGGCTTCCGAAGTTACGCACTCTTGTTAAAGCTGATATTTCAGGCTCTCCTTTTGAGTCATACCATGGAATCGGTGTAGAAGATATAAAAAAAACCATAGAGAGACCCAACTTCTAAAGAAAATGTTCGTGAATTGCTATCAAAAGTGGAACACACGGTAAGCTAATCTTTTCACATCTAAGATTTGTTTTCTTCAATTAATGTCATTATTCATTAAAATTATTTTTAGTTGACCAAGCCGAGTGTTCATCGAATTTTGATCAAACTAAATTTTATGTTCTAAAGTCTCACCGAAATTAAGAACAACCACTTGGTCTTATACCAGTGAGATATTCGTGATACCCATACATAAGGGTCAAATATTTATTTATTTATTTATTTGAAAATGACTACACGATTCCAAGTGATATTGGTATAATATGGGGTCTCCCCCTCATTGATTATCTTCACGAGGTTAATCCAAACACAAAACAAAACCAACAATCAAAATAAACCATTATGTGATAATCACTGGCAGCTACGATAAAGCATATGCCGGCTAACTTTTTCAACCTGGAGAAGTTTTTGGTGTATGTCAAAATTCTCTCATTATACCTTAAATAAAGAGCAAAATTATTATTTTAAAATTGAAAACATTATGTGAAATTGTAATCGTATATTGTAAGTACTTTTAAGAAATTAAGGGCATGTTTGGTAGATAGAATTTCAAAGAAATAAAATAAGTAGAAAATAGAAATTCAGATAATAGAAATCAGTAAAGAATTTTGTTCAATTATAATGTTTGGTAATAACAGAAATTTAACCCGAGAAATGAAAAAAAAATAATAAAAAATAAATAACATTTTGTCATAATATGAGACTCACATTATTTGTTTGTTGATTTAAAAAATAAATATATATTTTTTCTAAATAACAATTCTAAAAAATATATATTTAAAAAAATTAATTTTTTTTAATTTTATTTTATAAAAAAAATTATTTATTTTTTTAATTTTTTTTAATAAAATTAATTAAAAAATTATTTAAAAAAAATTCTAAAAAACAATTATATAATAAATATATTTTAAAAAAATATATTTTTTTAAATTATTTTTTATAAAAAAATTATTTTAAAATTTTTTTAAAAAACTTAGTTTTTTTTTTTAAATTTATTCTAAAATAATTATTAATTTTTTTAAATTTATTTCTTATAAAAATTATTAAAAAAAAATTAATGTATTTTTTTTAAATAAAAATTTAAACAAATTATTTTTTTTAAATAATCTATTTGACACTAAAATACACATGTAAGTTAAAAAAAAAAGGAAAATACATATCGTAAAAAAATATTACAAAAACTTACCATTTCCATTTCTTCAAAGTGATGGAAATAAAACTTCAAAAGTTACACTAATAATTCTCTATCAATTCTCTTCAATTCTTCACCTTTTTATTTTTCTCCTCTACCAAACAATGAAATTCAATTCATTTCCATTTCTCTTATCTCATTTCTCTCTACCAAACACACCCTAAGAAACGAAATCAAAGAGTAACAGAAAATTACACGAAGTTTAACTGAAGATCGAAAATATAAGTACCAAACATTAAAGACTTGCTATGTTTTCAAGCTAAAATCTGCCACGATAAGCCCAAAAAATGGCCCATCCGAAAAGGCCCAAGCTAAAATCTTTCCCTTTCAAATAAGATACGTATTCTCTTATATTGCAAGATAAGATATTCTCTTCAAAATGTATCCATTCAAGAACCGCCACGTGGCCTTCCCGTATCCAAAATAATAGTGTAAGTTACGACTATTTTAAAGTAAATATGCAGCTAGTTGATTTTGAAAGCTTGAAAACCATTATTATTACACCAGTGACAAAGTCTAGCTAGTAGTGTAGTTACTAACTTATTATACTATGTTGATGTTGTTAAGATTAATGATTTAACGATCCAGTTTTTGAACTTCTAGTCCAAATTCAAATTTTATTGTCCAAAATAAATACCAAACCTTGACGATGACTTAGACATAATTAGTAGGAGGTATTGACTCACATGCATCAGTGGCTGCTTGTTCAAAGAGAATTAGAACACAGTTTCATAGGCACATATGTAGCTATGGTTTTAAAAGTAGCATATTTAAACAAGAGCATATTGTTAAAAACTCGGATAAATATGAAAGCACGAACACCTACGACCCATATAAATGACAAGGCCTTGAAGGGTCTGATGAGTACATGGTATTAATTTCGATTCCTCAAGATCATATGTGACTATTACATCAATATGGGAGCTTGGTTCTTGGATCAAGTTATTGTTATATTACTTGTTCCACTTGGCCACGAAATAGAGGAAATGGCGGGTATTTAGGAATTGTGTTAAATGTGACACTGAAGTGGTAGATGGATGTTGATAGAACGTCAGTATTAGTGATTGTCGTAAAAGGTAAACTTCCGCTCATGCATTATCGATTGAGATATGATTTTGTCAAATTTATGGTATGCTGGCTTATGAAGAATTGCTATAAAGTACTGTATAAGCTATTGTTTTTATATCTGATTGAGATATCTTAATGAAATTAACTAGAAATGTACGTGTTTGGCGTGAAAAATTACTATCTTATAAGTTAGAGAGAATTGCAAAAATCGTCCTTAAAGTTTGGCCAAATTACACGTTTCGTCCCGGAAGTTTGGAAAGTGTAAGGATCGTCCCTGTGGGAAACTTTTGGGGCAAAAATCGTCCCTGACCTAGTTTAAATGACTAAAATACCCCTGCCAAACTTTAGGGACGATTTTTGCAATTCTCTCTTTTTCAGATTCTTACTCAAATGGTCCCTGTGCTTCGCTGGACATTACAAATTTAGTCCTAACTTTTTTTTTTAATTTATTTATTTAACTATTAATATTACTATTATTTTATTTATACGATTTCGTCCGTTTTTCTTTCGTTTTTATCCGTTTTTCTTACGTTTTTGTCCGTTTTTCTCACGTTTTTATTCATTTTTCTTACGTTTTTGTCCGTTCTTTTTACGTTTTTTTTTGTTTTCATACGTTTTTGTCCGTTTTTCCTACGTTTTTTCCGCTTTCATACGTTTTTGTTCGTTTTTCTAACGTTTTTGTCCGTTTTTCTCACGTTTTTTTCCGTTTTCAGACGTTTTTGTTCGTTTTTCTTACGTTTTTGTCCGTTCTTGTTACGTTTTTTACGCTTTCATACGTTTTTATTCGTTTTTCTTAAGTTTTTGTCCGTTTTTCTCACGTTTTTTTCGTTTTCATACGTTTTTGTTCGTTTTTCTCACGTTTTTCTCCGTTCTTGTTACGTTTTTTTCGTTTTCATACGTTTTTGTCCGTTTTTCTTACGTTTTTTTCCGCTTTCATACGTTTTTATCCATTTTTCTAACGTTTTTTTCCGTTTTCATACGTTTTTATCCGTTCTTTTTACGTTTTTTTCCGTTTTGGATGAAGTCTAAAGATTTTTTCTTTTAAAAAATAAAATTCTTTTCGAAATTTTTTTTTCAAAAACTTTTTTTTCTAATTTTTTTTCAAAAAAAAATTTTCTACAACTTTTTTTTCGAAATTTTATTTTCTAATTCTTTTTTTCGAAAAAAAATCTTCAAAACATATTTATCGAAAAAAATTATTAAAATATTCGAAAAATAAAAGTATTTTTTTAGAAAAAATTTTAAAAAAGTCTAAAAAATATACTTTTTTAAAAAATCGAATAAATTTTTTTTCGAATAAAAATTTTTTAGAAAAATGTTTGCAAATAAAAATATTTTTTAGAAAAAATATTTATAAAATATATTTTTTAGAAGAAATATTTAAAAAAAAATATATTTTTTTTAGAAAAATTTTCGAATTATTTAAAATTTTTTTCGAAAACATGTTTTTTGAAATTTTAAAATTCAAAAACATTTTTTCAAATTTTTTTTCGAAAACCTTTTTTTATTTTATTTTTCAAAAATTTTTTTTGAAATTTTTTTTTGGATATTTTTTGTTGGTGATGGACAGTGTAAACACGGACGAAAAAGTGGAAAAATTGAAGGAAAAACGTATGAAAATGAAAAAAAACGTAAGAAGAACTGATAAAACGTAAGAAAAACGGACAAAAACATATGAAAACGGACAAAAACGTGACAAAAACGGAGAAAAACGTAAGAAAAACGAACAAAAACGTATGAAAGCGGAAAAAAACATAGGAAAAACGGACAAAAACGTATGAAAACAAAAAAAACGTAACAAGAACGGACAAAAACGTAAGAAAAACGAACAAAAACATATGAAAACGAAAAAACATGAGAAAAACAGACAAAAACGTAAGAAAAACGAACAAAAACGTATGAAAGCGGAAAAAACGTAACAAGAACGGACAAAATCTTAAGAAAAACGAACAAAAACATATGAAAACGGAAAAAAACGTGAGAAAAACTGAGAAAAACGTAAGAAAAACGAACAAAAACGTATGAAAGCGGAAAAAACGTAGGAAAAACGGACAAAAACGTATGAAAACAAAAAAACGTAATAAGAACGGACAAAAACATAAGAAAAACGAACAAAAACGTATGAAAATGAAAAAAACGTAAGAAAAACGGACAAAAACGTAAGAAAAACGGACAAAAATGGACGAAATCGTATAAAAAAATAATACTAATATTAATAGATAAATAAATAAATCAAAAAAAAAAGTTATGACTAAATTTGTAATGCCCAGCGAAGCACAGGGACCATTTGAGTAAGAATCTGAAAAGAGAGAATTGCAAAAATCGTCCATAAAGTTTGGCAGGGGTATTTTAGTCATTTGAAGTAGGCCAGGGACGATTTTTGCCCCAAGAGTTTCTCACAGGGACGATCCTTGCACTTTCCAAACTTCCGGGACGAAACGTGCAATTTGGCCAAACTTTAGGGACGATTTTTGCAATTCTCTCTATAAGTTATGGCAAAGCCTACCCCGGTGGAATTGGGTATGTTGTTGTTTATAAGTTATGGCAAAGAATTGTTAAACTAATTCTTACAATAGTGAAAAATGTAGCTGTTGTGATTTCAAAAGCTGCTGACATTGCACAAGGGCACAAGGCTTATGGTAAATTAGTATCCCAATACGCCAATCAACTGTGCATCTCGGTTATGTCATCACAGATATGTCAGCTCTAACAGGATACATTACACCTGAAGAAGGTGCTAAAGCCCCTATAATGGTCGGTTTGTTGCCTGAAAATTATGGTCCTTCAGCAGTCAAATGGAAATAGCCCCATTTTAAGTCTTGAAAGGATCACTAGATCGAGTAGACTTTCGTTGTTTAGCCCATCATTTAGAAGATCATATGATACATCTTGCTGCTAGAATCAAGAAAGCAAAAAATGTAAATCTCATTTATTTCTTAGAGCTCATATCTTTGGTGAGGGTTCTTCTGTAACAACATATACTCCCTAGAATTCAACTTAGATATGGTAAATGGTGGACTGGCCGTTTGATTTCTGTACGAAGATACTTTAAACCTTTCACGATTCCTATATGTGTAAAACAGTGTCTATATGCAGTTCAAATAGTAAAATGGCTCACATATATTCAAATTAGACACTCTTGACAACATAGATAATCCATAGTTGGCTTTGAACTAGCACATCATGCATAATCATGCACGTGAATAATAAAATACCATAATTTGTATTCTTGTTTTTGCTATGAAGTTCCTCTTCTTAATTACACAAACACAAAAAGTTACGACAAAGAACAAACCAATAAAACATAGTACAGAAAAAATGGAGCATCCTTGCAAGAACAAGAAAGTTTTCTTGTTATATTGCTCTTGGTGTTAATATGAATGGAGCTATTTCCATTTTATCAAAGTAGACACCGGAAGGTCCATCATTTGGCAACATCGCAGCCATTACTGGACATTTAGCACCTTCTTCTGCAGTATTGAATCCCGTTTGAGATGTCATATCCGTTATACAATAGCCAGGAGTGGCACAATTCACAAGAATATTTTGATACTTTCTTGCCATTAGTCTTGTGTAAGCATTAAGAGCTGCTTTCGAAACTTTATAAGCAGCAACTGTCAAAGGCCACCCATTCTCCCGCAACTTAGCAGCTTTAAAGTCCCTTAAAAACCATTGAAGAATCTCATCGATCCTCTCTTCAGTTAAGTTCTCGATGTCATGCAACTCTTCTTTCAATTTCTCATTATGAAACCACTTCAAAACAAGTACAACTTACTTAAGTATTCATAATTAACTAAACATTTTGGGGTCACTTTTTTTTTTTTTTTTTTTTTTTTTTTTAATTTGCAATGAGTTACTTACGTGTAGGTCTCCGTATGATGAAATATTTGTGGATGAAAAT
This sequence comes from Artemisia argyi, assembly GCA_030686995.1. Classification (NCBI taxonomy): domain Eukaryota; kingdom Viridiplantae; phylum Streptophyta; class Magnoliopsida; order Asterales; family Asteraceae; genus Artemisia; species Artemisia argyi. The sequence goes on along the minus strand of CM060696.1, from coordinate 187,536,014 downwards.
AATGACAAAACTATATAGGGGGACAAGCCCCACTGTTCCCAAATAGTGCCGCTTGTCCCCTATTTGTTCCCCACTTTTTTCAGTACAGCACAGTTTTTTGTCAGTTTCTGCTCCGTATTTTTGACAGTTTTAAGCATTTGCCTTATTAAACTTTATATTTTCTGTTCCGCACTTTCAGGTTTATAGCTTTTTGATATAAACAAAATTATAAAAATAAAAAAAAAAATCAAAAAAAAAAAAAAAAAAAAAAAAAGGAGGGGGGGTTTGGCTAAAATTTGGACCCCGGTCCTTATAACTCACCCCATATCATATATGTCACTTGTACCCTCTTTACTTAATTTGGTTATTTTACGCAACAGTATTTAATAATGACAAAACTATATAGGGAATAGTTTTTTCTAAAAAACAAACCATGCAATCTCCGTCATTTATTACTGGCAGGTACCCGCACGATGTGGCGGCGGGTACAATGTGACTAAATTTTTCCGGCGAACAAATGTTATTTTGTTTTGGGCTGCTAGATTCATATTTATATTTTGGAAGCTTAATTAGATTGTACATTGTGATTAAATAGTTGTATATTTTGGTAAAAAATTATGTGTTGAATTGTGTTTTTTTAGTTTTGTTTGTGCTTCAACTACTTGTAAATTATGTTTTTTCACTTGTATTTTTTAATGAAGGGGTGTTTTTAATAGTTTAAGTAATTATAATATATGAGTAGTGTGTTTTTAGTTTTATTTGTGCTTTAGATACTTGTAAATAATGCTTTCAATGTTGTATTTGTTTAAAATTGTAATAATGGTGGTCTTAAAATATTAAAGAGGAGGGAAATGTCTTCCTCTATTATAAGTAGTATAGATTATTTCATCAAATAAAAAAAAATAACTTTCATCATTTTTCTAAAAATTAAAATACCTCGCAAACTGTTAATCGTTACTCGAAACTAATTATACCATCGTGACGAGAATTAAATTATCTTTCTATACATATGCATTTTTATATACTTTTGACGAAATTTTTTTTCAAAATTTTCGCCCAGAAAAATAACATGTAATTTATTACTATAAAAATTACATGTGACTTGTGAAAAATAACAAATCACATGTGATTGGCCAATTTTTTCAATAAAATTGTTTTAGGAAAATACTTCTAAAATAACGTAATTAATTTATTATATACTCCGTAAAAGATTTCTATATTATTTTGATAATGTCTAATATTACAAAATAACCCTTAAAAGGATATCCAAAAGACTCGACAGTTCTGTTTTATCAATAAGTATTTTAACCTTGCATCTTAGATATTAAGCATAAATATTTTTGCAAAGGTACATACATTATTCTATACTAGACGAGTACTCGTGCATAATAACAGAATTTTATAGCGGCATAAGTTTCCAGCCATGTACATTATAAGATTGAATATTTTCCGAGATTATAATGATATAATAAATTCCGCTAATGGGTACATACTTAAGTTTCCAGCCGTGTATTAGTTTGTTTCCTTAAATAGATTAAGAGCTATGTAGTTAATCTCGGCGAGATCTCGCCGAGATCTCGTCGAGATCTCGGATCTCGCCCCTAAAAATAATCTCGGATCAAAATCTCGGCCCTAAATCTCGGATCCGAGAATATCGGCGAGATTGGCGAGATTTTGCCGATATTTTGCCGAGATTGGCTCCAAATATCGGCGAGATTTCCGAGATTTTGCAAGTTGTAACTGGATGTGACTTTTTTTCTTTCTTCTTTCTTTTTTCTAACCGGTAAATACCACGAGATTTCCAAGATCTCCGTGGGTTTATGGATACCGAAGGAAGTTGTGTATTCATGTTTGTTTGAAGTTCTGATTAAAGCAGAAAGAGATAAGAAAGAAGAATAGTGCCAGCAAGAGAGAGTTGTATTTTATCAAGAAACGGAAGTGGTTCCTGTGTGTTAAAAAGTAATGATAAGTGAGGAGCTTTTTTTTGGCTGCTATGTGAGAAAGGATTAGGGTTTGTGGAATAATAGGAGGTATTTAGGGTTTAGTATTGGGCTGCTATGTGAATTGATTATTTTGGCCCAATTAATAAAAAGACATAGTTTATTTTGTTACACAATGTAACTTTTATGCTATGTTTTTGTTTAATCTTTTATGATTTTAATATATTCTAGATAATATAAAAACCGACCACCGATATCTCACCGCGATAACCGATATTTCAAATCTCGGACCTTGAACGAGACGAGATTTTTGACCGAGATAACTACATAGATTAAGAGTGTCATTTGGTATACTTGATAACATCACTATACGTATAGATAGGACTATGCAGTGTAATAGGAATAGGTGTAATTCTTTCAAAAGTGTTGTTTGCTTTATATATAAGTTGGGTTTGAATGAAAATGAGCATTTTATATATATGTTGTGGAGGAATTTAAATATGTTATTTATACGTGGTGGGGAAAAAAAGGCAATAGGGCTCACCGGAATGAGACATCAAAGGTACCTCTCCCCACTATTATGGGTCTATGGGTGTGCATTTATATATTGATTACTATAGTTATCAACCAAACACATTCTATGGATTTCATTATATTCATGACAAACATCTTCTAAAATCAGGGAAGAAGCACGTTGAAATGGAGCTCAAATGAAACAGAATGGTGTGTCATAAATGATATAAGTTATAGCTTTAAAATCCCGGTTTTTGCTACGGGAAAAAACGTGCATGTTAGTGTAAAAATGTACAAGTTATGGGCATTTTAGAAACTTATTATTATAATAATAATAATTATTATTATTGTTATTATTATTATTATTATTATTTAGAGTATGCTTACTTAAAATTTGCATTTTGAGTGCACTTTTATGGTGATAGGTAAGCAAGTTTCCCTAGTAAATATTAAAATTTAAAACGGAGCCTAAAGGAGCTTGTAAACATAATTGGGCACGAAGAATAACTAATATAAACGGAGATTGTCTTCTCTCACACACACATCAATTTAACTACACCATCAATGGAAAATCAACAAGAACAGAACCCTCTACCAGTCCCATCACCTTCAAATGTGTTGAATGCATAAACTAACTTCGAAAGATTGAATATAAATGAAAACAAAAGAGTTGTAGAATGATATGTGTATATTGTCAGGGGCGGAGCCAGAATATTTTCAGAGAGGGGGCAAAAAAAAATTTTTCACGACGAGCTAATAAAGAAAAAACTTAATAAAAGTGATTATAAAAGTGAGCTTGACACAATAATAAAAGTGATTATAAAGGTTAGTTCGGGTCAAGCCGAGCTTGACACAATAATAAAAGTGATTATAAAGAAGAACATCGAGTATATCATGTCTAATTCAACACATACTAACCTATACATTTTCTTCGTAACAAATAAAACGTTTTATATTCGTTGATGACATTGAAAAACCAAACCAAATCTTTAGTATTACTTATTTTAAAGGCACTGATATCACTAAGTAATGGTGCAACATTTTTTTTTTTAACAAATGAAGTGATACTTTAACATAAATTGTATAGCAAAACCACTCCAATCAATACATTTTATTTTCTTAAATAGAATTAACTTCTATACATTTTATTAGAAAGAAGAAAAAAAAAAAAAAAAAAAAAAAAAGTTAAACACACTCATTATTGTGAAATACAGTATATACCAAAATATCAAAACAAACATGTGAAATATATACGAGTAGCGAAGATCATAACAACGTGGCCATCTCTCAACCACACACAAAGTCAATTTTACATTAAAATTACAAGTTACAAGAAAAAAACCCTTTTATCTTTTCCCACCCTTTTGAAAAAGTAAAGTAAAGTATAAAAAAAAATAATAAAAAAAAAAAAAAAAAAAAAAAAAAAAAAAACCTCATCTTCTTTAACAAACTTCATCTTCTTTCCCACCCTTATCTTTACGGCAACACTAGACCTTCCAACCATAGAGCTCCTTTGTTCAACTTTACTTCATTTATTTGGTTTTAAAGGGGGCAAAATAAAGACAAACATGAGAATCTTTGAAAAAAAATTACACTACATTGGAAAGTTAAGAGGGGGCACGTGCTCACCGTGCCTCCTCCGTAGCTCCGCCCCTATATATTTCGGATAGTCCATTTTATAGGAATTGGGATTTGGTCGATCATCTTTTGACTGATCACCATCCCCAACCTAATAACTAATTTCCTTTCATTCATCTTCTCTCCCTTCTTCTCTTTTTACATTTTTAGGGTTTTAGTTGTATATATGCTCCTTTATGTTGGTACGCCAATTTATGTCTTTTTCTTTTTTTCAAGCACTCAATTAGGGTCCAAGCTTTATTAAAAAACATGATCTTGAATATTTGTTTGCGGTTCATGCTGTGAACATTTTTCAATCTTTATTTTTACTTTTCTTGAATAAATTCTTCTATAGTGTTTTTACTTTACAGACATCATAATAATACAAATGTTGAAGTTAATCAATCTGCTTTTACTTCTACGTGATCTGTTTATGCTTCTTTCACTAATGAGCAGATGATGAAACTTATCAATGAAAAACTTTTTGGAAATGTTTTTGCTAATATGTTAGGTATAAGACCATGTTCTTACAATAACAATTTGTTTTTGAATTTGCATTTTGAAAAGTTTTTTTGTGCTAAAACTGAACCTGTCTTCTTAAACTATAATATATGGAAAAGAATGAACGAAAGTCATTTCTCTTAGGGGGTGTTTGGTTGGAGTAATTTAGAATTCCGGAATTTTATATTCTAGAAAATTTAAATTCTTGAGAATTTAAAATTCCGGAATTTAAAATAACTTCGCATGTTTGGTTGACAGAAATTTATAAGTTTTTTAATATAAATTTCATAAATATTCTATTTAAAAGTTTATAAAAAAATTATAAAAAAAAAAGTTTAGAAAAAATTTATAAAAAAAAAAAAAAGGATTTTAAGAAATTTATAAAAAAAAGTTTATTAAAAAAAACTTTTTAAAAAATTTATAAAAAAAGTTTATAAAAAATATATAAAAAAATTTATAAAAATTTTAGAAAAAAAAATTCATAAAAAAAGTTAATAAAAAATTTATAAAAAAATTATAAAAAAAGTTTATAAAAAAATTTTATAAAAAAAGGTTTATAAATTATTTTTTTTCATAAATATTCTATTTAAAAGTTATAAAAAAAACAAAAAGAAAAAAGTTTATAAAAAAAATTTCTAAGTAAATTAAAATTTCTAACTTTTTAGAGACATTCTAATTTCCCTATTTTATGGAATTTTAATTTGCTTAGCCATTTAGATTTCCCCCTCTTTTTTGAACCAAACATGATAATTGGAGGAATCAAACGCACCCTTAGAATATTTGGTTTAAAAAAACTTAAGTGTATTATTTAGTTATTAATAAACTAACAAAGCAAGTACAACAAACACAATTTCTTTGAACTTTGTACCGGTGCATTCAGGAAATTTTAGACATTTTTTATTTTATTTTATTTTATTTAAATTAACTCTACTAGGCATTGTCTTGTGACACCCCGGAACATCCTAGTTCCGCTTATTTATGTATGCCATGTTTTTTTCTTTAGTTCTTTATATGGTACGGATATGGATTTTCATATTCATGTAGGTAGTTTGCTTTCCTTATTGCATAAAGTTTTCTGAATCGTTTAATATGGCACAATGCCGTATTGCCATATTATTTATTTATTTGTAATTAACAGTTCATATGTATAAGAGTTTTCAAGTTGTATCTACCTTTTTACTCATAAAAAAGTAACTTCTTATAAAAGTATTCTGTTCAAGATTGATAAGTAAGTTCAACCATCATCGGTGAGTTTGGGGTATACTTTGCTTAACCAACAGAGGTTGTCGTAATTTTTTTTCTAAGATCATGAAAGAATATCACGAGTACTTTCTAAAAACTATAATTCTTAAAGGATGTATATATTAAGTCTCTTGTAGTATTATGGTTGATAGAAATAAGGCACATATTTATAGACCTACATTTGCTTGTTGAAAAGTTATAAGAAGAATACATATATAATCTTTCTATACTATTTTACAACATACTTGAGATACCATAAACATTTAAATATTGTTTGACATATACATAATCCTTAAAAGGTTTGTATCCTACTTTACATTTTTCTACAATATTTGATATTAAATTGATAAATGTAATGATTAGTATCATACAATAGAAATGACTAGGAAACAAGACAATTCAACATTTGAAATAATTAAAAGACTAATTATGATGCGATTGTTTAGAGGAGACGTATCTACGCCCTTGTAAATAAATACAAAATAATGAAATGTTTTTATTCGGGAGACCGTTTTAGAAAAGTAAGCTCAAGCTATTACACTGAATGCTGAATGCAGTAAGGAGAGATAATATCTCCCAATTTTACTATCACGTGAGCTTTCTCTCTCCAGCGATTGGGTGCTTCAGTAAGAGCGACCTACACTAAAAAAACATATCCCACAAAAATCCCTTTTCAATACACACACACACACACACAAAATGCTAAAGTAGTCGATCGTGATCACGACCGAGTTACACAAAAATCACCTAACGTTCAATATGCTACAGCAAGGTGATCGACACCTACTCGATCGACTTAGTTGATCGTTTGTTATTACCGGGAGTAGCCTTATAATAGGGCAATTATTATCCCTAGTAAACTGACGAACAGAAATGAGGTTTTTGATGATATTAGGGGTGACAAATATATTATGAAGTGGGGGTGATGAAGAGAGGGAATAATGCTATGGTCGGTGTTAAATACGGGAATAGAATTACCGTTACTAACGTGTATAGATGGGTAAAAACGTTTATTAAAAATTGTACCTAAATTACTTGCATTAGAATTTAAATGAGAAACGGCACATGTATCCATATTTCATGCTGGGTATTGCAATGTCATAGTGCTAAAAACACTAGAAAGTGAGGTAGTATGAGACGAGTATGAATTATGAATCTGTTGGAATTGAGTAGGATACATGGCTACCTGTTGGGCCTGGTACATAAACGTAGCGTGTTGGAACAGTTGAACATCTAATGTTGTTTGGGCCGGTTGTGTGAGGAGTTGGCCCGATTGAATTGGAAACATGGGCTGCTGGGTTTGATGTGGTATACAAGCCTGGTGAGTGTCAGGTGTGTAGTATGTGTTTGGTTGCATTGAACTAGGAGTGCTAAGCATGCGACCAGTTGCATTGGATGTTACAGAGTATATTTTTGTTAGAGGCCAATCCCGAACGGTTACTATAGTCGTGTATGAACTTACATTGATCACCAAATTTACATGCTCCTTTATTGAAGTGATTACATAATTGTGGTAAGTTTTGAGGTTTATTAAGGGGAGCATTAAAAAGTACCTATATGATGGGATGTTGGAGGTGGAGGAGGATTGTCATCAACGGCCATGGTTGCCGATTTTTCTTGTTAGGGTTTAGGGGATATATGGCTGAATTGGAGGGGAGGGAGGGAGAGGCGTGTTTTTGAGAGAAAAATTAGGAGAAGATAGTGATTGGCTTTGATACCATATTGGAGGGTAATTGTTTCTTTGATTTTCATTATGTCTCACAGGGAAGGGATCAAGTAAGAAAAATAATTAAAATAAGAAGGGTAAGAAGCAATTCTAGCCACACATTTCAAATTAGGAGGGAAAATTTGAAGGAAGATGCATCCACTTTTATAGGTGCATCTGAAATGTGTGGTTGTGGTTACTTCTTATCATTCTTATTTTAATTATTCTTTCTATTTGATCATAACTCATGTCTCACAAACCAATAAATAGCATACGTAAGATAATTCTAAAACCCACCCATGGAGTGGGCTAGGCCTACATAATAAATATACTAACGGGCTATGTACTATATATCGTCTAACAGTATTATGCTAAACTACCATGAATTGTTGAGGTATAGTTTGACCATTTAAGCCAAACATGCCAAAACGAATTTAGATGTTGATGTGAATCCATTAGGTTTTATATCTGAATGTATGTTTATATATTATGGACTCGAGCTTTATTTGCATAGGAAATTTTGCTGCAGTTCACGGATGGTTGCTCTTCATCATATTGATAACTGCATACAAAAAAAACAATAAAAAACAATAGAATAAATTAAAGAAAGTGCGAATTGAATCAAATGATATTTTTTAAGATCTCAAAATTTGTACAAGAAAATTAGTTCTTATTATTAACTAAACCTATATAATCTTGTACCATATCAAATTTTACAACTGATCAAGAGAATCAAGAACATTCAATTGAATGTCAAGATGATACTATATGGAAAATGATTTGCACACTCCACTTTTTGATTGGCACACTCCAACTTGTGCTTTAAACAGTTGTACAGTTTATAAATTATGCTTTAACTAGTTGTACATTGGAGTGTGCAAATCAAATCCAAATGTGTGCAAATCATCTCCCATACTATATCCGTCCCATAATAAGTGTGCACATCGCTATTTTGGGATGTTTCAAAATAAGTATATATCTACTTTGTATTTCAACCAATGAAAATATTTTTTAGAACTTTGTCTAGTATGGAAGTTTACACTTGTTATGCGACAGGTATATACACGTAATAGGGATGAGCACGGTACCGGTCCCGTACCGACCCCGTACCGAATTAGTGGTAGCGATTTTTTTCCGAGCATAAATAGTGGTACCAGTACTGTACCGAACGGGATTCGGATACCGGTACCGGTACCAGGAAATCGGGTTTTTCCCGTTTTTATTCGGGAATTTTCCGATTTGGTACCGGTCTCGTACCGAATTAGTGGTCCCGATTTTTTTCACCTTATTTCGTGGCCCGGTACCGTACCGTATATCCGGAACGATACCATTTCAGTACGGTACCGGTACGGTTCCGGGATTCGGGTCGAAGTGTTCATCCCTAACACGTAACTAGGTGTTTGCAAGGAAAAACTAAAAGTTTTCAACGAATGGGAACTAGGAAAGCTAAAGATAAATAAAATAACAGCATGTGGTAGCAAAAATTTGTCTACAACTTGCTTCTTCGATTTTCATTCTCATGACTTGTGCCTAGCAAACACCGTTATCTATGTCACATTCGTATAGATGTAATGTAAAATGAAATATTACTTCTTATCAACAACTTTTGAAAAGAGAGAGTTCAAAACTATATTTGGAGATAATAATATTGAATTCCATACATAAATACGTAGTAGAAGGAAACAAGGTAAATTTCTTAAAATAGATTCATGACCACACATGTTAAGACGTAAGCACAATGATTTTAATACGTATTAATTTACTAGTTATAATACACGCGCACGCGCGAGATTTCTTTTTTTTTTTTTTTTTTTTTTTTTTTTAATGATATATTTTTATTTATTAAAAAACAAATAATTGAATCTTTGTTTTGTTTGTTTATGATTTTTAATTATAGTTTTTTTTTTTTTATTATTATTAAAGATAATCATTTATAAAGTTTAATCCTATTGTTAGTTGAATCTTATCTATATTTTTTGTATTTATCTTCTACTTGTTTAGTATATCAACAAACCAAATTTATAAATTTATAAATTAAAAAATAATAATTAATTAAAATATTATTTAATAAAGAAATAATATTTTTTTTTAAATGGGATAGTCCCCATTAGAGGTTTTGTTTTATTATATAATAGATTATAAGATTTCTTTAAAAAAACTTCTATTTTAATTAATTATATATAGAGTTAATTGCATTTTTGGTCCCTGTGGTATGGCCAAATTGCAGATTTGGTCCCTAAAAGTTTGAAAGTGCAGTGGTAGTCCCCATTTCGAAGGTTTCGTTGCATGTTTGGTCCCTCACCAACATCAAATGACTAAAATACCCTTGTCTTTTTCATTTTTTTATTCTCTTTTTAGTTTTCTTACATAAATGGTCCCTGTGTCAAGCCAGATTTTACAGATTTAGTCCGATTTTTTTTAACTATTAATATTAGTATTATTTTGAGTTAACTACATTTTTGGTCCTTGTGGTTGTTTCAAAGATTGTTTGCAATGTTTGCACCGTTAGTCCTTTCAGTTAGTTAGTCTTTTAAAAAAATTCGAAAAAAATGATTTTTACCCAAAAAAATAATTTGAAAAAATTCGAAAAAAATATTTTTTTTTAAATTGGAAAAAATTCTAAAAAAATTTATTTGACGAAAAAATTTTTCCAAAAAAATAATTTGAAATAAAAATTCTAATAAAAATTTTTGTTAAAGATTCGAAAAATAATTTGACGAAAAAATTAATTTGAAAAAAAATTTCAAACAAAATTTAAAAAAAAAATCGAAAAAAATTCTAAAAAAAATTTTTTTGACGAAAATTTTTTTTCCAAAAAAAATAATTTGGAAAAAAAATTTCTAATAATTTTTTTTAAATTCGAAAAAATTCTAAAATTTTTTTTTTGAAGAAAATCTTTTTTCCAAAAAAAATAATTCGGAAAAAATTTTGTTTAAGAAAAAACATTTCTAAATTTTTTTTTCGAATTTTTTCGAATTATTTTAGAAATGTTTTTTCTTTAATAATTTTTTTTTCGAATTATTTATTTTGGAAAAAAAAATTCGTCAAAAAATTTTTTTTTTTTTAGATTTTCTTTCTAATTTTTAAGAAAAAAATTTATTGGAATTTTTTTTTTTCAAATTATTTTTTTTGGAAAATTTTTTTTTCGTCCAAATTTTGTTTTAGAATTTCTTTCGAATTTTTTTTTTAAAAAAAATTTGTTGGAATTTTTTTTCAAATTAATTTTTTCGCCAAAATTTATTTTTTAGAATTTTTAACAAAAAAAAAATTATTTGAATTTTTTTTTGGAAAATTTTTTTTTCGTCAAATATTTTTTTTTTAGAATTTTTTTTCCAATTTTAAAAAATAAATTATTTTTTTCAAATTTATTCAAAAAAAAAATTTTTGGAAAAAAAAAATCATTTGCTTAAAATTTTTTTCGATTGTTTTTAGAATTTTTTTTTAAAAGACTAAGTAACTGAAAGGAATAATGGTGCAAACATTGCAAACAATCTTTGGTATAAAGGACGAACGTTTCACACGACCGTTAGGTTAAAAGACTAATGTTACGACTTTACAATTAGACTTAATGACTAAAATAACTCTATTAGAAAATTGGACCAAAAGTGAAACAAAACTCAAACTATTGGACTGGAATCTCATTTGTTTTAAATATTTGACAAAAAGTGAGATTTTGATACAACCACAAGGACAAAAAATGTAGTTAACTCAAAATAATACTAATATTAATAGTTAAAAAAAATTGGACTAAATATGTAAAATTTGGCTTGACACAGGGACCATTTATGTAAGAAAACTAAAAAGAGAATAAAAAAGAAAAAGGCAAGGGTATTTTAGTCATTTGATGTTGGTGAGGGACCAAACATGCAACGAAACCTTTGAAATAGGGACCACCACTGCACTTCCAAACTTTTAGGGACCAAATCTGCAATTTGGCCATACCACAGGGACCAAACATGCAATTAACTCTTATATATATCCTTATAGAATAATGAAGCATGCGTATGGAAATTTGGGTATTGAATCTCGGCCCATAACCGACTAAAAACACCAACCCAATTATCGGTTTCTTAGTAGTTTAAATAGAATCAAAAACTTGTTCAGCAAATCAGACAGAAAACACAGCGATTCTAAAATCCTAAGATCTCACAGATTTGAGGTACGATTTCTAAGTCCTTTTACTTTTTCTTACATAAAAACGGATCAAAATTTTTTCAAGTTGATGGTAATATGATTGATCATGTTGACCAATCACAATTAAGATCGATAAATATATAAAAGTTCCCACTTCAACTTGAGAGATCCCATAAAAACATGTGCCCCTCTACGAGTTTAGTCTTATACAAGTTAGCTTGCTTTCAATATATGATATAGTAATATTTATATCGAATATATATGTTCATGGTATTATATTTTAATGTGTTCATGATCCATGGCTCATTGAGTTTAGTCATATATACAAATTAGCTTGCTTTTACTTTTTTTTTTTTTTATAATATATTCTTATATTCACTAATGTTCACATGTATCATGTATGTATACCTAATATTGTAGAATTAGGTAGCGCAAATTATTAAAAAAATTAAAGTACCATACTTCCATAGTTTCGTCTTCAGGTAGTGAACATTTTTTTTTTTTTTTTTTTTTTTTACTTTTGAGGATAATTTTCTTTCAAATTCATCATCTTTAGAGTATTATGTGACATTTTTGCCCTTTAAGAAAAAAAATAATTTTCTATTAGCTAAGAGGGGCAAAAATGTTTAGAATAACCTAAAGAGGATGAATATGAAAGAAAATTAATCTCAAAAGTAAAAAAAAAAAAAAAAAAAAAAAAAAAAACTGAAGAAGAAATAATGGCAAATATAATACTTTTTTTTTAATAATTTGCCCGATTATGTATTGTTATTTTTATTATGTAAAAAAATTATCTATTAGCACATAGCAGCCTTGTTATTTTTGTTAATTTAAGGGATAATTACCAAAATAGATCAGTCGTCCAAAGCACATTCCTTGAATAGATGTTTTTAAATCACTTTCCTCCGGCGGATCAACGCAACTTGGCGACTGAGCAACCTTCATATATGTGCGACACGTGTCGAATTTTTTTTATTATAGTACAGAATCTAGATTCTTTTTGGAATGTATAGTACAGAATCTAGAATCTTTTTGGAATATTCTAGAATCTTTTTGGACACGTGTCGCGTTTATATTGAGTTGCTCAATTTTTTAAGTTGCCCGATCTAATTTTGGAAAGTGAAATTTGAAAGTCTAAAAAGTGACTAGTCAAAAAGTCAACGATCTATTTTGGTAATTATCCCTTAATTTAATGGTATCTTATATCTTTTGCAGGCATTGTGTGATTCAAAAGACAGTTATAATTAAGTTATGATGGAATGGTCAGAGATGTTACCTGAAGTACTTGATACAATCGCACAAAAGTATATCACTTGCTACGAAGATTATCCGAGTTTTGCAGGCGTGTGCAAGTCTTGGCGTTTAGCGGCCGCAAGAACATACCGCAACTCGAATGGACCTCCTTCGCAGTTTCCATCTTTAATGCTTGAAGAAAAAAGTGATGATGATGAGTCTCGTGAATTGTTCCTCCACTCAAACAATAGCGTCCGCAAGATACGACTCCATGAAGCACATGGTAAGGCGTGTAGGTCTTCATGTGGTTGGCTCTTAACTGTTGGAAAAGATTTTGCTTCACAACTCATCAATCCTTTATCTCGTGACATCATCAACCTCCCAAAGGTAGACACCTTTCGAGAGGCCATTGATACTTCTCGTTGGAATGTCACCATCGTAATGGTAGTCCTCTTGCTGGAATCCAAATTGGTGTTTGTAACATGGGGTATTGATAGTAAGCTAGGATTTTGTCATATTGGAGATAACAAGTGGACATCTGTTGAACCCAGCAAGGGCATTCGTGATATTACTTTCTACAACGGACACATTTATATTTTTGACCGGAACAATAATATCCGAGCATGCAATGTTAATGAGAAAGATCCAGCAGTCTTCGTTGATGTAGCAACAATACCTCGAAGTTATTTTCATCAAAATGTGAGTAAAGCTTATATAGTTGGACTAGACGATGCAAAGAGGAAGCAGTTGCTAGTAATTTTTAAAGAGTCAATACTTCATCATTGGCAGTGTCCTCTCAAGACAAAGAGTTTTAACGTTTTGGCTTATGATCTAGAAAGTGGGAATTTGTCAGAAGTGAAAGATTTTGGTAGGAAAACTTTGTTTGTGGGACTTAGTTCTACGTTTTGGACAGAGGACACTACGGGGGTGATAAAGGGTAACTGCATATACTACACGGAAGATATTTTTTTGCGATATATTGATAGCAAATACAGAGATATAGGGATTTACCATTTATCAGACGGAACCATCGAACCTCATCTTGCAGGAGAATCAGGAGAATCACGTTTGGATGTTACACCTCCAATATGGCTTCAACCGATGTGAAGCTTTTTTACAATGTAATCTGTTATCTTTGTTACAAAGATCTTTTAAACGGTGTTAAGGAAAGCATATTTATTTGGTTTTCAAGATTATTTTGAGTTATTTGGTAGAAATCAATGTTCAATTTTCATGATTTATTAGATAGCGGCAATGGGATATTGTTTAAAAAATTTTCAGGTAATCCTATAAATTTTGTAAACAAATAGAAGACACTTACATATTTTCACATTATCGTTTAATGGATTTTTTCCATTAAACTATGATCATTGGTTTGATTTTCGACTTTGTTATGTCTGGTACTTATAAAGATATAAGCAGCAAGCTAGGTGATGTACTTGTGATTTGTGAACTGCCAAAGTTGAGTGTGGTCCGAGCCACTGAGGCCATGTGGTTGCTTTCAGTGTATTCAGAATAGTTCTTTATGTGATACAACTTAAACACATATTAGTTCTGTGCAGAAGAGTAGTGAAGAAAAGGAAATATTGGTAGAGATTGAAATTTTGAAAACATCAAGAATGAAGGTCATAATAGCCCGTTGACCATTAAGAAGAGATGTTTAGCCTAAGGATACCAGTTATCATGGCTACACTTAGGTATATGACATCTTTTGAAGACGTTTACAGAGAACAGGCATTTGTATCACGATTCCTGAATGCAGACCTTTGGGGAAAGAGAGATGGACATATCTTAACTACATTATAATGCATTTAGGCAATTCCTAAAAGGGAAGTCTTAAAAAATTAAGACAAAAAAAAATTTCTTTAATTGGAAGGATTTCAAACTAACACATACTTATGGATAGGAGTTACATTACATTATGAATTTTAATCTCATTAATTGTAGGAGCCACTAATATTTATAAACCTCATTAATTTGAAATAGCTCATTTAATCAATGTGATATAACAACCCAATAAAAAAATTAAAAAAAAAAAAAAAAAAAAAAAAACTCTGCAATATGATTTAAAAAAAGAAACGTCTATACTATAATTACTTTTTAATGCATATTTCATATACATAAAGCCTAAAAACTAACCCACAAACTAACAAAGTTTAATCTCAGCCTCTAAACACACATTACACTATAGTAATAATTTAAATGTTCTATTTTTAAAAAACATATATCTACTACGTTTTAAAGTATTCAGGACAACCCTAAATAAGGAAAGGTTTAAAATGAAAAATATTTGTTCGCCACAAATATAGTCACCGAATACCCGCCGCCGCATTGCGCGGGTACCCTTCTAGTATATTCTGATAGTTGGATACAAAAAACAATAAAAAAAACATAGAATAAAAGAAAGTGCGAATTGAATCAAATCATCCTTTTTAAGACCTCAAATTTTGTATTGAAAAAATAGTTCCTGTTATCAACTAACCCTATATACTCTTGCACCATATCAAAATTTACAACTCATCAAGAGAATCAAGAACATTGCTGGTCAAAAAAAAAAAAAAAAAAAAAAAAAAAAAAAAAAAAAAAAAACCGAATCAAGAACATTCAATCGAATGTCAGAATAAGTATCCACTTTGTATTTTAACCAATGAAAATAGATTTAGTTTATAGATATGATATATTTGATTAGTGAGAAGTGTAGTCAGTGATGATCTAAAAATTAGCAGTAAGAAACTGCATTGTGCATGTTGTTAAATCTGAATGAAATGAAGAAAAAAAAGTGTTTTGTGCCGATAGTTTGAGTATTACCTGATTGATTTCTTTCAGGATGTTTTATGGACCATTTGTTCCTGATGCGTTGTTTATTGGAAGTTGCCGCATTAAGAGACTGGAAATACAACCTCATTACCAAGTATGCTAAAGTTGGAACCATCAACGCCCCCGAAACTACACCTGATGCATCAACTGCGGATCAACACGCCGACTTACGCCCAACCAAAACTGCTGAGACGATTGTTGAGTTTGCTGCTGCATTTTTATCTGCTTCCTTTTAGGATGATTCCAGTTATGTGTCGGAAAAGTCTGTCATTGGTCAAAACCGGGTAAGAATAGTTGCTTTTAGTTTTATTTCCAAGTGATTGCCTTTAGCTGATTTATACACCTTAAGCATGTATTTCAGTTCATCTATACCGAATGTTGAACCAAAAAAATTGCCTTTAGCTGTATTTTCAACAATCCAAAAGTGAGGCTTTTTATACTTCTGATTCTTCAAGTTTGACATATTGCAATCCAAGTCCTTCTTTATTTTTAGAATGGTCCTTCCGTGTTATTCTAATGTTAATATGACCTCATGTCTTTCAAGATAACTTTACAATCAACACAAGTATTCCAAGCACACCTTTTGGACTATAACTGAAGAGATAAAAGTGCAAAGTTATTCCCTTAGGTTATAACCAGTTATCAGATTAACTCCATATATCTTAACAAGTACTAAACTTACTTCCGTAGAGTGTTGATAACAAGTTCATATTATGGGGGCCAAAGAGGAAAGAGCACTCCCAGGAGAGGTTTGATATTTCTTCTTTATGGATCTTTTTGAAAAGATAATGGATGATATCAAATATTGTTATATACAAAGATATGCTATGTTACAACATTTTCTGGTAAAGTGAAGCCATTTGCATTTTTGGCTTAACAATTAGATGGATCTTTTTATATTAATTTTTCTTTTTCAGGGTATAGTGGATATGTCTTATCTCAAGTGAGTCAAATGGGTCCAAATACAAAATGTAGAGGGCAACAGGTCAAGTGGGTTGGATGGGTTCAAAATCACCAATGGCAGTGTTGTATTCACGTTGGTATACAAAAACTATGCATGAAGTTGTAATTTCTGGCCATATTAGTGGTGTTGTATATGTCAAGTGGGTTTCATTTGTGGCTTAACAATGTTTGCATTTTGTAGTGTTGCGATTTCTGGCCATATTGGTGGTATTATATATGTCAAGTGGGTTGTATTTGTGGCTTAACAATTTTTCCTTTTGTGGTGTTGGGATTTCTGGCCATATTGGTGGTGTACTGGTGTTGTATATGTGATGTGAGTTGCATTTGTGGATTAACTATGTTTTCCTTCTGGAGTGTTGTGCTTTCTTGCCATATTGGTGGTGTTCTATATGTCATGAACTAGCTCTACATAAGCATGCTGAATTGTAGATAGTGTTCATGTTGAGATGTGACTAAGAACATTTACGTTGATTTTGACTTATTTTATGTCTTTTTTACATACATGTATACAATATTTTTAATACAAATTTTCCAATATTTTAGGAAGAGTTTTTTATTCTTTAAGAATGCGTTAAATTGTTGTGGTTGTTTTGTGTTTTAAATTATACCAAATTTCAGTTATATATGACATCATTTGATTTCAAAAGTATATTGGTAGAATTTTGATTCTTAAGTATAATTAGTTGTTTATATTATAAGTACAAACGTAATGAACAACAATCTATGTAAAATATACGTCATCCGAATCTAACAAACATACAGCCAACTCACTTGGTAAAAAGTACATCAACGCATGGCGACCCCATGATTTGTATGTCTTTTCAAACGGTTGCTTTGCAAGACATCAAAATTGGATATCACGATGCATGGACATTTTGTACATTAAAGGTTACAAGCATAGTAGTTTATATTATCATTGACTTATTACGTATTATTCCTTTCAAAAAATAATCCAACCTTTTTATATTCATTGTTCTTTCTTATTTTATTCAAACACTTAATTTCTTGATGCATAATCTCTTTAAAAACCCGCTGATTCCACGGGTTTATAAGCTAGTTTATAATATACTAGCAAGATCCACGCGCGATACAGCTGCGGGCACCCTGTAATTTAATTTTTTCGGTTAATAATTTATTTCATTTGTACGTTTTTTGGCAATAGCTTTACTGATTAATTTTTATGGCAAAAGTTTGATGAAATTTTGCTTAGTTTGTATTATTTTATTTATTATTTATTTTATGTTTTTGTTTAGTAGTTTGCTTGGTTTGTACAATATGTGAACATATTTTAGTTTATTATATTGTTTTTGACAATAAATTTACGGATATCAAAAATTTCGTTTAGCTCGTGTCCGTTCGGGCTCGAGTCCGTTTGACCTGTGCCCGTTTGGGCTCGAGCCCATTTGGCCCATTGCCCGTTCGGCTTTAAAAATTTGTATAATATGCTTTATTATTTGTATTAGTGACATTTAATAAAGAAATTGTGTTTAAGTTGGTTGTACAATATGCTTGATAATTTGTATTTCTTATATAAGGGGTGTTTTAATAAGTGTATTAATTGTATTTATTGAGTATTTAATTAATTATATTTAATGTACATATTTCAATTTAAGTCATTAATTTTAAACTTTAATGACAAAGACAAAGTGGTGTGTACATGAAGCTACTAAGCTTGTACATGTCTAATTATATCTCATTCATTATATTAAATGTCTAATTGTCTTAAATTACTTGTACTTTTAGCATTGAAACATGTAATACTTAATTTTAAGTATTCTATTAATAGTAGTCATTCGTGCTTTATAATATAGTATGATTAGCCTTTGTAATATTATAAATTTTATGAGCATTTATTAATAGATTTTTAGAGCATTTATAATATAATAAATTTTGTGACGATTTATGAGCATTTGTTACAAAATTCTGAGAGTGTTTTTTTTTTTTTTTCTTTTTTTTTTTTTTTTTTTTTTTTTTTAAATTTATGAGCATTTATAATATAATAAATTTAACAAGATTTTTAGTATAAAATTTATGAGCTTTTATTACAAGATTTTGAGAGGGCTTTTTTTTCTTAATCATTTGTAAGGTACATTGATTATCCCCACTTCTATATATA
Organism: Artemisia argyi; assembly: GCA_030686995.1. Classification (NCBI taxonomy): domain Eukaryota; kingdom Viridiplantae; phylum Streptophyta; class Magnoliopsida; order Asterales; family Asteraceae; genus Artemisia; species Artemisia argyi. The sequence continues at coordinate 187,517,254 of CM060696.1, read as the reverse complement.
TCACGTCAAGAAAAATCATACTAGTGCAACAAAAATATTACAGTTTTCACTTTGTGCATCTATAATCTTTAAAAGATGGGGAAACTTCATTGAAGATGGTGTTCTTGGTCATATTGATGTTCTCTGTCATGGGTACGTATTTGTATCCCTAATTTCTTATTTGTTTACAGGTCTACGTGCTAATGATATATGTTTTGCAGGATGGCAAGTCTCTAGTCTTTTAGGGGACAAAGACCCGTTAGTGAGTCAACAAGCGCTATCATTGAGCAATGATAAAGGTTCACCTTGTGATAGCGATGCCGACTGCAAAGGGAGTTATATTTGCAGAGTTGGTATACCGCTTTGCTGTAATAATGTTTGCGATTGTATTTGTGGAACTCCTCCTTTATTAGGTTAAATATGTATGTGTAATCAATCGTTAGTCATTACCATCAAGATGATCAACCTAAAATTGGTTTAACTTGTTGAAATACTTTGTGGTATTTATTTGATTTGAAATGACTCATTTTGAGGTTGAAATAAGATAATATTTAATCGATTGTATCTGTTGTATGCGAATTTATGAAGACATATATACTATCTGCTAACTTTAGTATATACTTAACGAGTTTTTTTATCCCATATTTAAATTCAAACTAAACACACTTGTACACCGACAAAAAATATTATATAAGTTCAAATTTGATAGAAACTAATACAAGTAAATGTATATTACAATCATCGAAAACTATTAGTATAATACAAATGTATCTGCTCATTCGTGGTTTTATTCAATTCAATTCCCTACACACTTGTCTATTATTGTTTCATGTAAATTAAAACGAGAAAAATGTTGAAAACAAATTCCGGCGATTCTTAAGTGCATATAAGCAAGTCCACCCAAAAAAGGACCCGAACCGACAAACCGACCGAAATCGAAGTGAAGCAAACCGAACCGACCTTATTTGGTTTGGTTTCGGTTATGTATACTTATTTCAGTTTTTGTCGATTTTGGTTCGGTTCGAGTTTTTTCGATTCGAAATAGCTAAACTGAATCGAACTGAGTTACTCTGTTCGGTTTCAGTTTTGATATCTATTTCTACGTTCGGATTTGGTTTGACCCAATGCACCCCTACAATATATAAGTGGAGCTCGGGGAACTGTAGCGATAACACATGTCATCGCTAAAGGTGCCATTAATACTACCCCGTCCAATAAAAAATGTCCAGTTTGACTTTTTACGGTGTAACTTGTTCAACTTTGACATTAAATACTTTTATGTGTATCATATAATACTTGATGAAAAATATATGAATGCATTGGATTTTAAATTATTTTCATTGAAATAATTTTTATCAAGAATTATATAGCACAAATAAAAATATTTAAAATAAAAGTTGAATAAGAAAGACAAAAAAAAGTCAAACTGGACACTTATTATGGGACGGAGGGAGTAATTTATTTTGGGGAAATTCTTGATTTGCCCCACAAGTACAAAAGTACTTACCCTTAGTACCCCATAAAAAAAAATCTTCAAATGCCCCAGAGGCGGAGGTCGCTTGAAAATTTTGGGCGGAATACATTATAATGTGACACTTGTCCCTAGTGGTGTCCCCACCATGTACCTTCATGGTACATGATACCATGTACTTTATTTTGTCTTTTTCTCAAAGTATGGTATTTTTTTATTGTTTTATAGTACATCTATTTTCGGTGAAGGGGTCCCACCTTTCTTTAATTTTGGGCGACTGGTTAGTTATGTAGTACATTTTTGGTCCTTGTTGTTTGCTTGGTATTTCATTTTTTCCAACTTTTAAAAATTACATAAACACTAAATACATTAACACATTTATTTCATCTCTGTCTCATAAAAACACACACACACACACACACCTCTCCTTTCTCCCTCTGGTCGTCTTCTCCGGCGAGATTCCGGCCACCGGAATAATTTTCCGGCCAAAACGTAGACGGGTTACATCAAAACGTAGATCGGGTTATCCCGAGTTCCCTTGTACCACCCACTCGCTACCACACGCCACCCATCACCACCACACGCCAACACCGCCCCTGCCACCACCACCGAGAGCCACCACCACGTAGATCTAGTATTTTTGTATTTGTGTTTTATGGATGGCTTGATCCTCCTCCTTGATTGACCATTTATTGTCACCAAATTTTAATATAATAAAACAAGGCAAAAAATACAACTTTATGACATCTTTGACATTTACTCCGTAATAAAATTAAGATCTTTGACTAAAAAGATTCAGTAATGGTAGTCTGTGGCATTATGTATGCCTGCAATGGCACTATGGCAGCCAACTTGGTAATAAAGTTACACTTTAGCAAAATAAAATAAAAACCGTATCTCGCTTCATCTGTAACCACAAGGAGAGGTGAATAGGGAATTTACTTATTTGAGTCAATATTATTTAGTTTATGCAAAATCGGTGCATGTTTAATGGCAAATTCTATTGACAAATGAATTATTGACCAATGAGTTAAACTCGAGAGCGACAAAAATGAATGAAATCTTTTGACACTAAAGCTACACCTCCACAGTTGTCTGATAAAGAGCACCATATATCTCATCTCTCTTTCTCCACAAAATCTGCATCCAAGAATCATGAAGCATTTTCAAAAAAATTTCTAAGTGTGGCCTTGATCACTGGTATCCTTGGGTCAACCTCTCTATTTTTGGTCAACGGACTATCATGGCTTTCATTCTCGATGATCTTAATCTTAACTAATCTTTCTTCCATATTCTTGTGCACTATACTGATATGTGTTGAAGTTCAATAATTTAAAGAAACATATTGTCTATCTGCCACCTTCTAGCTGTACAACTCATTGAACACCACCACGTAGCTAGCCCTCAGTCAACCCTTACTTTTGTCCCGGATATCCTAACCAAAGGAACCACGTCTTCTAAATAAGGGTGTTTAAGACCACCATGTATCTCACCCTGCTGCTTATAAGCACGAAACTTAACAAATCTGCATTCTCACGGCTAATATAAAGTGGAAAGTGAAACCAACGATTATAGTTCATGGAAAAATTCCAGAACCAATAAAGGCCATATATATGGAAATCTTGATTGGTGAGAATAGTTTGTTGTTTATCAAAATCTTATCATTGTATGACAATTTTTTCCTTTGTGTATATACTGTCACACTGAGATGCTGAAAGATGTGATGAGACAAACTCGCAAGAAGTTGAAGTCGCGTGTGAAGAATTTAGCAACATTATTGGGTCGTCATCAAATACTATAGTTTAAAAAGGAAATGTGGTCTCAAAATAGCAGTCATATCAGTGCTCTGATTAGTTACCTGACCCAATTTATGATCAAAAACTTAAAATCTATCATCAATGCACCGAATTACTGAATCAAAAGTATAAAGGTTTTTGGTTTGGATGAGAGAAAAAGTTAGGTGACAAATGAGATGGATTTGATTATTTGTTCTTTAGATACTAGTTGTTTTGCATGGATCTCATCTCTTCTGGCTATAGTTGGACTCAAACTAACGACTCAGGCTTTCAATGAGTGGAATGTTTGCCGATAGACACACAACTCTCTTAACATATGTTATTGTATATAACGTATTTAACATGGGAGATATCAATGTTGTCAATTTTTTTTTTTTTTTTTTTTTTTTTTTTTTTAACTATATCTATGTTGCCCTTAGGATGGTGTTTTTATCTTAAATCAATATTTAATCATTTATAAATTTCCTTAGTAAAATAAACTATACAACCCAAAAACGAATATTATTTAATTGCTAGACACTTTTAGCGACGATATATGCCTTTAAAAATAATATTATTAAATCATTTTCTAATTTAATTTTTAATAAAATTAATTTTTTTTCCGAAAAAAAAAATATGTATATGCCTTTAGCAACGACAGATGTCATCGCCAAAGGTTTTGGTGGGGTGATTTCATTTTGGCAGTATGATTTAATAACAAAAATAAATGGGAATATTCCCTATTCACCCTAATAGTACAAAGTAATTACCCCTAGTACCTCGCAATTTTTTTTCTTCAAATGCCCCAGAAGCGAATGTTGCTTAAAAAATTTGGGCTGAATACATTATATAATATTTTTATGGATGGCTTGTCCTATATGGGAAGGGAAGTGGGTCCAAAAAAAATTAAATAATATTTTTTGTTTAGATGGGGCCTACCCAATTCCTTACTTCATCTGTAACCACAAGGCTTCAATATATGCTCCCCTCCCCATTTAGACGTTGGAAGAGGCATGGACCCACATATAGGACCCACATATATATAAGCATCTATGTGTGGAAAAAAAAAAAAGAAACAAAGCCTTAGACAAAGAAATGAGGGGATAATATTTCAAGCTTCACGTGACCCTCAATCCTCCAAAATAATTACTTGAGGCGCGTGGCCTTGGCAGCTCCACCTCAGTCACTTGCACTTTCCTCCTTGCTCCAACGGCCAATAGCTCGCTGCCACGTTTCTTTTGTGACACATTATCAGCCAGTCTCCTTCCTACACGTGGCAGTTATGACGCATCATTAATAGCTATCAAATGGATTCGAGATCTGCTGAGTCAGTTAATGAATTGGGACAAAAATCAGGCCAGATTCATTTACGAGAGAGCTATAAATGCCAATCATTGGCACAAAAAATATCATTCTCTCCTCATCATTTCTTCACACACACTTTCATTTTAATAGTAGTTTTTTATTAGAGTAGTAGTAGTTTATTTTTAGAATAGCTTTGTAGTGGTGATTGTAGTTTATTTTTAAAAAACTTTATTGTAATTTTTTTTTGCTTATAAATGAAGATGCGGTTTTCTCTTAATGATCCAACTTAGCTTATTTCTCTTCTTCTCATATCTTTATTTTATTTACTTTTTCATCTAAAAATCTATTTTAGCTTCTTAATTTTTGGTGATTTATTTAGATCTAGCTTATTCAATAAATACTCTTTTACTACTTTGTTTTAAAAGCTTTTATAAACTTAGATCTACTTTTTATTTTACAAATTACTTTATAAAAAAACCAAAAATATTTTATTTTTATTAGTCTTTCTTTTATCAAAAGTCATTAATTAGTTTATTATTATTAGATCTAAATAGTTTTAATACAAATCTCTTAAAAACTTTGCACATTTATTAGTTTTTCTTATTAAATTTGCTTATTATCTTAGATCTATTAGGTTTTTATAATAAAGTTTTAAACTTTTAGTTTTTACTTAGCTTTTATCACTTTAAGTTTGTAGCTTTCTTAACCAATAAGCTCTTCCATAGCTTAGTTGGTTCATATTATTGCTCATTCACTCTAATCTTTTATAAAGATTTTTGTTCTTTCTTAGTTTCTCATCATTCTCTACATAAGGCGAGGAGCTTATGGGTTTTATAAGCTTGCTTATTGATAAAGCTTAGAGCTTTTCTAGTTTTTACAAAGCTAATTAGTAAATAAATTCAAAAACTTTATTTACTACTTTGTGATATTAAAACTATTAAAGAAATAAACTTTATAATTTGATAAGTTTATAAAATCGGGTGGTTTATTATTCTCGTCGCGTTATATCGGGTTCTACTTTCTATTCCTTTTCACTTTTATAAAATTAGTTTATTAATCATGTTTGATAAAATATTTGTTTTTGTTAGTTTGATTGATATGAGTAGCAAGTAGTCTTTTAGTGTTTGCTAAGTGATATGGATTTGTGATTTAAGTGTGGATTAATAAAAAGGGATTGTGATTAATAATTAGTGAGATTATTTTGATTTGTAGTTTTATTATTTGAAGGGCAAAAGCCGGAGAATAATCAAATTACACATCTAGTAATTATTTTCTTTTTAACGGATTGTTTTCAAAATAAACCAACGTTGTGAGAAAATAGTCTTGTCTAAGGAATATAATTCGTCATCAAACCTTATTCCACACTGTTAGCATTAAAAATTATATTAAAAAGTGATGGTCATTCTCATTTATTGTAACGTTGTAATGTGTCGTAGTTTATGTTATTAGAATAGTCAATGGACCTTGGTCTTGGTAAGCTAATATGTTATGTGTTAATTTATCTAAGCCTTTTTATTAAACATGTAATCCAAGCCCAAGACCAAGCCCATGGAAAGCCTCTTAAGGCATTATGTATGGAACTATAAAAGGCACCTTACCTCTCATTTGTAAGGTGTGCTTGTGTGTGTATTGTGTGTGTTTTTTAATAAAAGTTCTCTTCATCTTTATACTCTTTTTCTCTCATATTAACGCCACACATATTGCATCAAGTCACCATCTTTACTTCATCTAGTTCTTATATTGGTGTTAAAGTTGATATATCTAAGGTCCTACAAGTGGTATCAATCGCCTCATAATGATTTAGGAGTGTTTTTATCAAGTTTTTTGTTAAAAAGTTACACCTTTCATTCATTTGTGTACTTGTTCTCCAAAAAAGTTTTGATTTTTACAAGTTTTAGTGTTAAAGTTGTTGTTTTTATTGAATTTTTAGTGATTCTAAGTGTTTTGGGAAAGATTTGATCATTAGAAACAAGTGAAAAAGGAGTTTTTGGGTGAAAAAAATCAAAATTTTGAAGTTTTCTGGTCATCCTACGCGTAAGTTTGAGTATAGTACATATAAACAGCTGTCTACAGTACTTTCTACGCGTAAGATTAAGTCAAAACCCCTTTCTTACGCTTAAGTTTAGTCAAAACTCTCTTCTTACGCATAAGTCTGATTTCCTACGCATAAGTTCAGATCCTACGCATAAGATCCTACGCCTAAGTTGAGTTTCTACGCAAAAGATTGGATTCTACGCCTAAGATTGGAGCTTACGCATAAGATCTTACGCATAAGTTCTTACGCATAAGTTTTTCTACGCAGAAGTTGTACTCAGTACTTCCCTGACTTAGATAAGTTTGTGGAATACTTCGACACGGGATATCTTTCAAGCTTGGACAAGTTTGAGAGATTTGTTTGGTTTTTAACCTTACGCATAAACATTTCTTACGCATAAGTTACAGCTTACGCGTAAAGTTCAAGTTTAAGCATAAACTTAGTGTTTACGCTTAACCTTACACTTTACGCATAACCTTAACCTTACGCATAAGATTCCAAGTTACGCGTAAGATTCAGAGTTTACGCGTAAGATTACTGTTTACGCATAAGATTAAAGGTTTACGCGTAAGAATTTGATTTTTTGACTACCAAACTTCAAACGGCCATAACTTTTGAACCGTAACTCCGTTTTCGACGAATCAGCTGTCAAAACGACCGTGAGACAGAGGAGAACGACACGCTAGATTTATCGATTTAGGCGAAGTTTCGAGGCCTAAAAACGCTCCGGGAAGAAGTTATTGAGGTTTTAAGGTTTTAGATCAAATTTTTCACCATAAAAACTTGCATCAACTTGCTCTAAACACTACTCCTACTTCGTTGGAATGATCCAAGAATCAACTTTATCCATCTACACTTCATCAATGGCAACTCAGCAAGACATTCATGCAGCCGGTGCGGAAAACCGACCTCCAATGCTTGAAAAAGGTGGATATCTCCCATGGACAAGCCGCATGCTTCGTTACATCAAAACAAAGCCTGATGGTAAATTAATGATCAACTCCATTACAAATGGTCCATTCAAGCCAAGACAAGTTCAAATTGAAGGCAATCCAAATGCAACACCTCCTACTCAACCATTTGTGCGTGAACAAACATAAGCAGATTACACAGAGGAAGACAAGAAGCAGATCGCCGCTGATGATATGGCAATGCATTTAATCCAACTTGGATTACCACGGGAGATCTTTGCTGCGGTCGACAGCTGTGAAACTGCTTATGCTATGTGGGAACGTGTTAGAAGGATATGTCATGGAACAGAGATTGGACAACAAGACGTTGAGAACAAACTTCTTACTGAATGGGAGAATTTCATATCCACTAAAGGTGAACAGATTGAATCTTACTACACAAGGTTTTGCACTTTGATGAATGAGTTAATCAGAAACAAGTTGACACCTCGAACAATTGCAACAAACATCAAATTCATCAATAACCTTCCAGAAGAATGGGGTTGTTATGTTACAATTGTCAATCAAACAAAGGATTTACATAAGGTGAATTATGATCAACTCTATGACTTTTTGAAGCAAACTGATGCGTGGGAATCGCACCTTGCTTTACCTCTCGAGGGATCTCGAGAAGCTTACAACCCCCACCAGGCAGTGCACCTGATCGTTGTAGTATAGTATAGTGACAAGTACCGGGGGATTGATCGTTCAGCTTAGGAATAGTGTCGCTAGGATTAGAAAGCCTAAATTACTAGTTCTAAAGGTGAGAGATGATTATTTTTGTATTTTTATATTTTTGTGAAAGCAAGTAAAATCTCGGGTTTTGAAGGAGTGGGCGGAATTAGTTGCTATTCAACTAACCCAAAGCTAAGATGCAATCAAAATAAAATAATAAAAATGAAAATAAACTAATTATACTAAGGTTGTGAGCAGTAATTGGAGAAAATGTGTTTACTTAGACTTCATTACTCCCTAGATATCTTTTACATGTTAATTACTTGTTACAATTGCATGGATGACGGATCGTATTCCTTAATACCATTCATGGGGTGGCATACATAACTCCCCAATTCTATGAGCTCTGATCTCCTCCTACACCATGACCCAGCACAACTATAGGGATTGTAAACAGTGGCTCATGCATTAAATACAACCAATAAAGACCTAGTACGCCTCTGTTCATGTTTCTTAAGACGTTCAAGCATGTTACCATTTGGAGATCTGCCAGTTTTCTTAAGCCTAACATATAAAATCATTCATCCAAGAACAAGAATAAACAAGTAATCAACACATAATCAATATCTAGGTTTCATTAGATCTAAGCAAACACAAGAGAGATCTAAGCAAACACAATGCAAGGTATCAAGGGTTTGGAACCCTTGAAAAACCTGTAAAAGTTCACCCAAATTCGTCTTTAGGGTTTCTCCAAAACTTCTCTCTTTTAATGAAAAAACTAGAAAACTATATATAGGAAAACTGGTCTGACGGCGTCAAGACAAGCATGTGACGCCGTCACCTCGCCGCCAAATACTTCCTCGGACGGCCTTGATCTCCTTATGACGGCCTGTGTGACGCCGTCACCACCTACGGTATTTTATTCTTGGGACTTTTGACGCCGTCACCACCTACGGTATTTTATTCTTGCTATCTGACGCCGTCAGGTGTAACTCTTGACGCCGTCACCTAGTGCTTCCAGCATGGAAAATTGATACTTTGCCGTTTTCTTCACTTTTATGCTCCAAAAACGTCCAAAATGGCTTCTTTTCCAGAATTCACTCTCCAAGTACCTAAAATCACAAAAGGAACGATTTAGGGCAATATTTGATCAAATAAAGTCGGATTCGGGCTTAAATGACCCCCCAAAAACGGATCATTTTTCGCCTCATCACAAACCAAGCTGAGGCTAATGAAGTAAGGAAAGAAAGATTGGCAAAGAATCATGATCCTCTTGCATTAATTGCTACTACACCAACACCGCTACCAGTGAACATACAACAATCATCATCATCTTCCACTCACAACTACATGCAACCATCATACATTCAACAACCAACACCGGTCTACCAACAACAGTTCTACCCACAGCAACAACAACACGTTATTCCACAACAGCAATACCAACAATTCCAAGAACCAGAATTCACTGAAAATGATGAAGCTACTGCAGCATTGACCCAAGCGTTTGCTTTTCTGACAAAGGCATTCCAAGGACGATATTCTACACCAACAAACAACAACCAAAGGATTTCATCGAACACTCGCAACAAGCAGATTGCTCAGCCGAGTTTCAATATGGGCAACGGAGGCCAAATGGTTGGAGTTTATGGGAATCAGCAAGGATATGCTACTGGAATTAACATGGGGAATCAGAATATGCTGAATACATGGAATCAGAATGCAGGAAATCAGTATGGTCAGTATGCAGGGAATCAGTTGGGTCAGTTTGTTGGAAATCAGAGGGGTCAGAATGTTGGTAATCAGGCAATGGGTAATCAGAATAGAAATGTTGCAGCTCCAGTAGTTTGGAATTTGGGAAATGTGAATCAGGGTAATCCGGTTAAGTGTTTCAACTGTCAGGGTGTAGGTCATATGGCAAGGAACTGTCCTACTAAGCCGAACAAAAAAGATCTAGAGTACCTGCAGAAAGCAATGATGTTGGCACAAAAGGTTCAGGCAGGGTTTCAGTTGAACGCAGAGGAGAATGATTTTATGGCTCTTATGGATGACATGGAAGATAGAGAGGATATCGATGCGAACTGCATATTCATGGCGAATCTTCAGGAAGCTAAGTATGACACGGATTCTGACACACTTCCTGTTTATGACACCAATGCACCATCTGAGGTACCAAATTTCAACACATGTCACAATAATGATATATTTGATATGTCTCCTCATGAGGAACAGCATTCTGAGAAGCTAGCACCCACTTATGATACATACCTGGATACGCCAAGTAGTAGCAATACTCCTTCAGCAACTCCAGATGTGAATCATAATGGAGGCTTCGTTTCACAGCATGCTGAGAATGATGAGGAAACACGTGCTTTATTTGAATCATTATTGAATAATTGTCGGATTGAAATTGAGAATGTGCAAAAGGTCAATCGCGATGTTAAGGCCGCGAATGTTAAATTGACCACTGAGCTTGAGAGTTACAAGGAAAACGTTAAAGCTTTTGAATTTCATAACAAAAGATTGTCTGAATTAGAAACTGGTTATCAAAATTCCGTTTCAAGGGAAAAACAATTGCAACTCAAGTTTGATACACTTGATGTTAATTCTTTCAAAAAGATAAAATCTTTAAACGCGGAAATTTCTGATTTACAAAACTAACTTTCTAAACAAAAATCAGCTTATACCAATCTTGAAAAAGAAAGGGACGAGCTGAAAAAGGACTTTCCAAAGAAAGAAGACAAACTTTTGGCCGAAATCGTAGAGTCAGAACACATGATTGCACATTTAGAAGAATTAGTGGTTAAGTCGGGTCAGTCAAGTCAAACAATGAAAATGATTTCAAATCAAACTAATCCAATTTACCATACGAAACATAAAGTGGCTCTTGGAAACAACACCCCTTGTAATCTCAAGAAAGCTCAGCAAGAACAGAATGCTTTGTATAATGGTAATGTGATTTACACCAAACATGATCCTCCCGTCGTTCGGGATTCTGTGCAAACAATAGAACATGTCGAAGAGAGCATAATTAAAATGAAACAAAAGGATTTGAAACCTATTGATTACAACAAATTGAACAAACTTTCGGGGATTATTTTTGTTCCACAAAAAGAACCATTGGTGTTTTCCATAAAACGACCATTTTCAAAAATGTTTTCTAAGAAAGTAATTGCTTCCAAATCTCTTTCAAAAATAGAACAAATGTCTTCTAACAACACTTTTAATACAAGCGAGGCTAGAGACATTTTGGATGACGTTAAAAAGAGAATTCAAGAACTTCAAAATATTGTTGCTTCTAAAACTACAATCAATATTAACAACTGGCATTCCAGTTTTCATATTGAGCAGAAAAAAGTTTTTGAAAATGAAATTACTATCCCACTGAATAACATCAGTGCGAGGGTAATCCATTTTGAACAAGCTTTCTTAAAAGAAACGGCCGACTTTGTCAAGGACCACAAATCCCTGGTAAACGAAGCTAATGATACTCGTGAAAACATGAATGTTTTGGAAAACCTAAATGATTCTCTCTTCGAAGCTGTTATGACCACTGATATTATGTCCATCATTTTACAAACATATTCAGTTCAAGACGATGAAAGACTAAGAGCTGAGACCTCCGCAATTGTTTCAAAATATGAAAATGCTCTTATAAAGCTTGAAAAAGAAAATGTGTCATATTTTAAACAACTTGAACGAAAAAAGGAAGAATGCAAGTATGACAAATTGTCGTATGAGCGTGCCTTAAAGAACATGAAAGAGCAAAATGATCTTTTGAGGGCTCAGCTTGAAAGTCAAAAAGGGAAGGGTGAGGAAACTAAGTTTGCAAAACCATTGACTTCGGAGAAACCAACTGTTTCAAACACGGTTCAAAAACCAAAAATGTCAATTTCACGGTTTGCTCCAAAAGTCGATGAGAAAAAGGATTTGACAAAACCAGTCACTCCAACACCCTTGCCCAAGAAAAGTGAAAAAGAAAAGATTGTTGATAAAGGAAAAGCGGTTGTCGAAACACCAAAAGTGATAGCACCTGGCCTTTTTAGGATTAGTCCCACTAGTGCGTCTGCCTCAACATCTAAGACAAATGACAAGTGCATAAAGGCTAATTCTAAAGATTCTAGGGATGCTAAAAAGGACAACAATATAAATCCTAATGTGTGTGCCTTACCTTCTATAGGATTAGAAAGCACCTCTAGGAGTAGCAGACTAACGCCTAGGAGTAATACAAGGAACAATAGAGTCTCGCCTGTCTCTACGAGTAGTAGCAAGAATAAAGTTGAAGAAGTAGAAGAACACCATAGGAATTTATCGCTTTGTAATAAGAAACATGATTCATCTAAATGTAATGTCGAAAGTATTGGTTCTAATGCATGTAATGACTCCGTTTGTTTAGTATGCAAGAAATGTTTAATTAATGATGTTCATGATGAATGTGTTTCTAAGAATGTGAATGTTACGCCTGAACAGAAGAATGTTCCAAAAAGACCTAGTGCTAGATCCAGATCTATAGAACGATTAGTTGCACGCTTTAGGTCTACCACTATTAGTCGAATGCCTAGGAACTATCTTAAGTTTTGTATGTGGATTCCGACGGGTAGAGAGTTCACTCTTAAGGATGGCAAATTGGAAGTTGTTCAAAATAAAAATATTGCAATCTTTGATGAGTGTGATTCTGCTTTTACTCCTAACCCCATGGAACCAAATTCACAACGGTTTCCAAATAAAAACTCTTCTGTTCTTGGCAGGTTATCGAAATATGTCTTTGGATCGTCGACTCGGGTTGCTCCAAGCACATGACCGGGAATTTAAAGCTGCTGATCAATTGCATCTGGAAATTCATGGGAACTGTACGTTTTGGAAATGATCATGTAGCAGCTATTCAGGGTTATGGAGATCTTCAGTTTGGGAATTTTTTAATCACTCGAGTTTATTACGTCGAAGGGTTGGGACACAACTTATTTTCAGTCGGGCAGTTTTGTGATGCAGATTTAGAAGTTGCATTCAGGAGAAACACGGTTTTTATAAGAAATTTGGTTGGTGATGATCTCTTAACTGGTAATCGTGGTACAAACTTGTATGCTATCGACATCAACCAAATGGCTTCTAGATCACCAATTTGTCTTATGACAAGGGCAACCGAAACTAAGTCCTGGCTGTGGCATAGACGTTTATCCCATCTCAATTTTGACACGATCAACAAGTTAGCCAAAGACAACATCGTCACCGGACTTCCTAAGTTCAAATACACCAAGGAACACCTTTGTCCATCATGCGAACAAGGAAAAAGCAAAAGAGCATCATATAAACCCAAAACCGTACCTAGTTCGGAAGCAAGGTTACATATGTTGCACATGGACTTATGTGGCCCAATGAGAGTTGAAAGCATTAATGGGAAGAAGTATATTCTCGTTATTGTTGATGATTATTCAAGATATACTTGGGTAAAGTTTTTGAGATCAAAAGACGAAACACCAGGCATCATCATCACCTTTCTGAAGCGTATCCAAGTTCTACTTCAAGCTCCAGTAAGGATTGTAAGAACAGATAATGGCACAGAATTCACTAATCAGGAGTTAAGAACCTACTTTGAAGATGTGGGAATCACTCACCAAACATCAGTTGTTAGAACTCCACAGCAGAATGGGGTAGTTGAAAGAAGAAATCGAACTCTTGTGGAAGCTGCTCGCACAATGCTGATTTTCTCTAGTGCACCTCTATTCTTATGGGCTGATGCTGTAGCCACTGCTTGCTTTACTCAAAACCGATCCCTAGTCCATCCGAGATTCAATAAAACCCCATATGAGCTAGTGAACAACCGTAAACCTGACATCTCTTACCTTCACGTGTTTGGCGCTTTGTGCTATCCGACGAATGATAGAGAAGATCTAGGAAAGTTAAAAGCTAAGGGTGATATTGGAATCTTCATTGGATATTCAGAAAACTCGAGGGCATTCAGGGTGTATATTAGACGAACAAAAAGGATTATGGAGATGATGAATGTGAAGTTTGACGAGATTTCACAAATGGCTTCTGAGAGATACGCTCTAGAACCCGCGCTTAATCCAATGGCTTCTAATCAAACCAGATTAGGACCCGCACCAAATAGTCAGACTTCTGGACACATCAGTTCAGGACTCGTGCCTCAAGGAGCTCAGTCAACAAACACGGACAAACCTTCAGTACAAGATCTGGAAAATTTCTTCGAGTTAATGTTTGATGAATATTATGGTGGAACTTCGACAAATGCATCTCCACAACATTCCGCTGCACCCGCTCAAAACCATCAACCACCACCACCACCACAAGATGCATCTACAACAGTTGAAGCTGAAGCACCAACTCCCTCAACATCATCAACATCTACTCCAGCAACTCCAGTTATTGCAACTGATCTACCAAGATTTGATGAGCAAAACCAAAACACAAATTTTCAAGAAGAACCAACAAATAATTCAAACAATGATGCATTAGAAGAAGAAGAAGTATTTGAAAACCCGTTTGCAACAGACTCTGCTGAATCTTCTTCAAGGTTACAAGAACCATCTAACACACATTCGTTACACCCAAGGTACCCTTCTATGTTTCAATGGACAAAAGACCATCCAATAGAACATGTTATTGGTGAACCTTCAAAGCCAGTTCAGACAAGGAGACAACTTGCCACTGATCTTGAATTGTGCATTTACATTTGCTCAATCAGCCTCAAAGAACGAAAGAACATTGGGAAGCAATGGCAGAATACCCTTGGATAGAAGCGATGCAGGATGAAATTCTTCAATACGATTTACATGACAGTTGGGAACTTGTTGAACGACCACTTGATATACGTGTTCTTGATCTCAAGTGGTTGTGGAAGAACAAACTGGATGAGGAAATGACTGTTATTCGCAACAAAGCTCGTCTCGTGGCTAAAGGTTATCCACAAGAAGAAGGGATAGATTTCAAAGAATCACTCGCGCCTGTAGCTAGACTTGAAGCAGTCCGGATCTTCTTAGCCTATGCAGCTCACAAAAACATCACAGTCTATCAGATGGACATTAAGACAACTTTCTTGAATGGAACTCTGAAAGAAGAAGTGTATGTGAGTCAGCCAGAGGGATTCATCGACAAAGATCATCCAGACTACGTCTACAAGCTTAAGAAAGCAATTTATGGTTTAAAACAAGCTCCAAGAGCGTGGTATGACGAACTATCATCTTTCTTTCTCAAAAACAATTTCACAAAAGGAACGGTTGATGACACCTTGTTTATCAAAAAATTCAAAGATGACATTTTGATCGTTCAAATTTACCTGGACGACATAATTTTTGGATCAACCAATCCTAACCATTCAAAACATTTCGAAAATCTCATGAAAAGCAAATTTGAAATGTCCATGATGGGGGAACTAAAATTCTTTCTTGGTTTACAAATACATCAATCCCCTCGTGGTATTTTTATCAATCAAGCTAAATATACAATAGAGATTTTGAAAAAACATGGAATGGAAAATTGTGATTCTGTTGGTACACCAATGGTCACTTCACCAAAAATAGGTGCTGATTTGTTTGGAAAACCCATCGATCCGAAAAAATATCGGAGCATGATCGGTTCTCTCATGTACCTAACTGCTAGCCGACCCGATATTCAATTTGCTGTTTGCTTGTTAGCACGGTTTCAGGCAAAGCCTACCGAACTTCACCTCAAAGAGGTTAAACGGATCTTTCGGTACCTACGAAGCACCATTAACATGGGACTTTGGTATCCGAATGATTCGGGGTTTAATCTAACAGCATTTTCAGATGCAGACCATGCTGGTGATCAAGTTACAGCAAAGAGTACATCAGGCGGAGCAAAATTTTTTGGTGAAAAGCTTGTAAGCTGGTCGTCAAAGAAACAGGATTGTACTGCACTATCAACCGCCGAAGCCGAGTATGTGTCTCTATCTGCGTGTGATGAGGCGAAAAATGATCCGTTTTTAGGGGGTCATTTAAGCCCGAATCCGACTTTATTTGATCAAATATTGCCCTAAATCGTTCCTTTTGTGATTTTAGGTGTTTGGAGAGTGAATTCTGGAAAAGAGGCTATTTTGGACGTTTTTGG
This sequence comes from Artemisia argyi, assembly GCA_030686995.1. Taxonomy (NCBI): domain Eukaryota; kingdom Viridiplantae; phylum Streptophyta; class Magnoliopsida; order Asterales; family Asteraceae; genus Artemisia; species Artemisia argyi. The sequence goes on along the minus strand of CM060696.1, from coordinate 187,500,979 downwards.
AGCATAAAGTGAAGAAAACGACAAAGTACCAAAAATCCAAGCTGAGGATACAAGGTGACGGCGTCAAGACTTGCCTCTTGACGGCATCAGACATGGAGAATAATTTACCGTAGCTGGTGACGGCGTCAGATGGAGAGGTGACGGCGTCAAAGTGGCCAAGAATAATTTACCGTGGGTGGTGACGGCGTCACATAGGCCGTCGCAAGTGGATCTAGGGCGTCCGAGGAAGTATATGGCGGCGAGTTGACGGCGTCAGATTTAACTCTTGACGCCGTCAGAACGATTTTCCTATATATAGTTTTCTAGTTTTTTTCATTAAGAGAGAGAAGTTTTGGTGAAACCCTAAAGACGATTTTGGTGCCTCTTTCACAGGTTTTTCAAGGGTTCCAAACCCTTGAGACCTTGCATTGTAATTAAGATAAGTGTACTTTCAATTCAATCAATATGTCTATGTGTTGGTTGTTTATCTTTTGTTCTTATCTTAATTCTACTATGCTAGGCTAGATCTCTCTTGTGTTTGCTTAGATCTAATGAAACCTAGATGTTGATTATGTGTTGATTACTTGTCTATTCTTGTTTTGAATGAATGATTTATATGTTAGGCTTAAGAAAACTGGCAGATCTCCAAATGGTAACATGCTTGAACGTCTTAAGAAACATGAACCGAGGCGTACTAGGTCTTTATTGGTTGTATTTAATGCATGAGCCACTATTTACAATCCCTATAGTTGTGCTGGGTCATGGTGTAGGAGGAGATAAGAGCTCATAGAGTTGGGGAGTTATGTATGCCACCCCACGAATGGTATTAAGGAATACAACCCGTCATTCATACAAGTGTAACAAGTAATTAACATGTAAAAGATATCTAGGGAGTAGTGAAGTCTAAGTAAACACAATTTCTCCAATCACTGCTCACAACCTTAGTTTAATTTAGTTTAATTTCATTTTTATTATTTTATTTTGATTGCATCTTAGCTTTGGGTTAGTTGAATAGCAACTAATTCCGCCCACTCTTCCAAAACCCGAGATTTTAATTGCTTTCATAAAATATAAAAATACAAAAAATAATCATCCCTCACCTCTAGAACTATTAATTAGGTTTTCTAATCCTAGCGACACTATTCCTAAGCTGAACGATCAATCCCCCGGTACTTGTCACTATACTATACTACAACGATCAGGTACACTGCCTGGTGGGGGTTGTAAGCTTCTCGGGATCCCTCGAGAGGTAAAGCAAGGTGCGATTCCCACGCATCAAGTTTTTGGCGCCGCAGCCCGGGGAATAGTTATTGTCTAGGTTAGGATTTCTTTTTATTAGGTCTACTTGCTAGATTCCTTTCTAGTAAGATTTTTATTTTTAGGTCTTCTTTAGTCTATCTTATTTCTTCGTGCCTTTGTTCGTAACTCTTTACCATCCGACATCATGGAAGGTGGTAACATCTTTGAACCCATCATCCCACCACAACAAAACCCACCATTAGAACCCCTTAGGCCCCGAACCTTAGGAGAGTACTCCCGACCTAGCCACCAAGGCTACCGAAACACCATTGAGCTCACCGGAGCTAATGTGACCCCCTTGCGATCCGACACCATCCGGTTGGTGCAAAGCGGATGTGCATTCCATGGACTTCGTTCCGAAGATCCAAACCAACACCTTAAGGACTTCCTCAAAATCGTAGATTCCATAGACCTAGGTGTTGAAACTAGAGAGACTACCCGTTTACGCCTATTCCAATTCTCTCTACGGGATCAAGCTAGTCAATGGCTTGAGCGTTTACCCGCGGGATCCATCACCACATGGGATGATCTCACCACTCGTTTCCTTGTTCAATTTTTCCCACCGGGGAGAACTACTAAACTTAGGAATGACATCTTGATGTTTCAACAACGTCAAAATGAATCTCTTTATGAAGCATGGACTCGTTTCAAGGACTTACTCCAAAAAGTCCCTCATCATGGCATAGATCTTTGGCTCCAAGTCCAAATCTTCTATGACCATATCGACATCTCCACGAGGCGAACCATTGACCAATCGGCCGGTGGTAAGCTACGTGATCTTAGTGCGGAACAATCATGGGAACTCATAGAAGATCTTGCTCTCTATGACAACGAAAGTTGGAATGATCCCCGTGATTTGAACAAAACGGTCAAGGCAATGTCTTTGCCTTCGAACAATTCAAGCACTCCCGACCGTAGGATCATGGAACTTGAGGACCAATTCAAGTTTCTCATGAAATCTTACGAAGCTCCGAAGCATTCAAGCCAAGTGAACAAAATCACTTCTTCATGCGAATTATGTAGTGGTCCCCATGACACTCGTGATTGTGTGGAACTCCCCGGAACAGCTTTTGCGGACTACGCATCCACGCGTACCGACGAAGCGGGAGATAAGTGGTACACTTTCAAGCCCGAGCCAAACACATACGGTGATTCATATAACCCCTCATGGAAAAATCACCCAAACCTTAGGTGGAAACAAAATCAACCAAATTCTTCCAATCCGCCTAATCGTTACCAATCAAACGGTCCACCATCCAACCGTACCTTCAACAACAATCCTTCTAACAACTATGGTAGTACCAACAATCTTGAAGGATTAATGTCCAAGTTCATGGCATCTCAAGAAGCCCGCATAGCTAAGTTTGAAGCCGATTTCAAACAAAATCAAAGCGAGATGACCAATAGAATTGATGCATCGTTGAAAGTTCTCAATGACCGAGAAATGGGAGCACTCCCAAGCGACACCATCAAGAATCCGAAACTAAACGTTAATGCCATATCTTCAGTTTCGTCACCCACTTCGTGTCCACAATACTACTTGGTTAAATCAACGAGCACGTGTTTCAAACAACACCAAGTTCCCCAAAAGGACCAATCAACTAAAACACCCACTATAGAGCCGGTCAAAAGCATAGTTGAAACACCTCTTACGCAAGACCTTGACGATGAATTCAAAGAACTTCACCTTGAACGCCCCGTCATTGATGTCTTAGCGCGTGCTCCTTACTATAGTGCCCTCCTAGAAAAATATGAGAAGTATAAGCTAGGTAAAAATGGGACCGCCTTCATTCAAAACAAGTTGCCTAAAAAGCTTGATGATCCGGGTATATTTGTTTTGCCTTGTAAGATAGGAAGATCCGAAGCTTTCGACACACTAGCCGATTTAGGGTCAAGCCTCAACTTGATTCCCTTATCCTTATTCACCGCTCTTAAGCTAGGAAAGTTAGAGGAAACAGAGGTATTGATAGGGCTAGCGGATGGAAGTATTGCCCACCCGGTTGGAATGATTAAGGATATAGTTGTTCACGTAGGAAGGTTAACTATATTAGCGGATTTTCACGTCCTAGACATGGTTAGTGACACTACATGCCCATTATTGGTAGGAAGAGGATTTTTAGCAACCGCTAGTACCATGATAGATTACAAGGAATCCAAGATAGCGGTAGGAGAAGGCGATACTTGGTCGGTGTATGATGTTAAGAAGCATAGTTATGATTGTGATGATGAACCAACACCGCATTGGGTAGAGATGAATAGGAGACCATCTAGATATGGGCCTTGGATAGAAAGGAACTTCATAGGACCTCAATGCCCATTTTATCTAGAAAAGGATTTCGTTGAGAAGACACATTCGGTAGAACAACTCATAGCTAGGGATGAGGAGCTAGATCCCTTTGAGGACCCCTTAGTCTTTAGAAAGATGATTGAGTTCTTGAGCGTAATGCCTATTAATATAGAGTTGAATAAATGGAAAAGAGATGGAGATAAGTATAAATGGAGGTGGGACAAGCCACCTAAAGAAGGTGACGGATCATGGCATATTAGAATGACCTTGTATGATCCGGATGGAGAAAAGTTTGAAAGGTCATACCACACTAAGGGAACCAATAGAAAGTTGAAACCTAAGTTCGATCCCAAAGATGTCCTCAATGAGGAACTCACCCGAATCACGTAGTAACCCACGACTTTGAGTCTAGCTACAAGACTCGTAAATAAAGAAAAGCGCTTCTTGGGAGGCAACCCATGTTTTGTGTGATTTTTATTTGTTTGATTGTTATTTGCTTCCGTATGCATGTTTTATTTTTATTGTTGGATGATCATGTTTCTCAATTAAAATGTGAAATACTTTATTATGTTGTTTAGCCTAGTTTTAACTTCAACCTAGAGGTATTTTTGCAAAAGATAAGTGTAAGGGGAAACCCCAAATATGTTTTTAAGAAACAAACCGATCATGATTCTCCACAATATTTAATGAACATGTATATTCGTATTTGTTAGAGTCAAATGCTTTTATTGAGTCATAATGAAGTTTTGCAGGATTTTCCAGGAAGTAGGACAAAGTTTTTCCAGAAATTTGCCGGAAACTTAACATAAGAATTTCTGCAGGTCCATTCTGACGGCGTCAGGGTTTGCTCTTGACGGCGTCAGGAGTTAAAATCTGGAAATTTTACCGGTTTTGTTTTTCTAACGGAGTCTTATGGTTTTTGTGAATTATTAAGTTTTATAATCTCCAGGAAATCTGCAAACTTCATTCCACAAGCATTATATCTTACTTTGTTTTCTAGGATTTAGTAACTTATATAGGATGCCGCCGATTTTACGTGAGGTTGCCTTGTCTACTTTTATCAGGATTTACAGGTTATTTGTGACAAGAAAATGATTTATATTCTGGAAGGGAAGCTTTGATTGTTCGTTTTCTTGGAAGAAGATTTAACCTGGCCAACTAAAATCCATACCGAGCGAATCAGGGGAGTATTTGATTTCATTCTCTTTACTTTTTAACTTTTACATTCTTTACTTGAACATTGGGGACAATGTTCATCTTAAGTGTAAGGGGAGGGTAAAAAGATGATACCTTACATATGCACTTTCGCTTGAGTTTGTTTTGTTTGATAGTAGATGAGTAATAAAACTACGAGAAATACTTGTTAGTGTAATTTTAGCGCCAAATTTAAAATTTTTTACAACATTTAGGAGTGAAACTTTAGCCATAGCAAGCGTCTCATGGATAGGAGATTGTATGACTAGCACATAACCGTATATTCAGAAAAATTTTCCACCCAAAAATGTGAGGTTCGCCTTTAGATTTGATAGGAAAAGCATTCATTATTAGTGCTTATGAGTGTACCGGTAGCATTTAGATTCTAGAACTTGCGTTAGTGATGCATCCCGAGACCGCTAGTGAGACTACATTCGTGTGGTAGGATTTACTACATGATAAGAGGCATTAGGATCACCCTTGTGTTAAACCCGTATCATGATTACTTGACCATTTAAGTCATATTACTTGGCTAGTTAAGTCAACTAATTTTTCCCACACCCTTAGCGTTGTACTCATTTTTAGTACACGATACCCCTAGTACACCCCTCCGAGCCTATCTTTTCGTTTCTAACTTTAAGCATTTTACTTAAAGGAAGAATTTGTTACACCCCACTTAAATGTACACCCAAATCGCCTTAGCCTTCCGTGTATGCGCTCATTTTTAGTGCATTATTGTTATTTGTTAAACCCTAAGTTAACTTTCTAATTGATTACATGGTTGCTAAGTCGAGTCATATCCTTGTACATATTGTTTTGGGACGATTGGGACTCATGGGTAAGTACTTATTTTATGGAGTAATGGGGAAGAACATCACTTATTACCCCCATATGTGCGTTAATCTTAAAAGTGCTCCAAGTGTTTTGATTTTCTTAATTCGAGTCATTAGAATAGTTAAATGTAAAGTATGTAAAGATTCAAGTGTAAGGGGAATGCTCAAACCCCTATGATGTATTATTTTGGATGGTAGGGTAAGAGTGTATGCAAAAAAAAAAAAAAAAAAAATAGAAAAAAAAAAAAATAGAAAAGAAAAAAAAAAGAGAAAAAAAACATACGGACTACCATCCCGTTTTTTATTCTATGTTTATTTTATGTTTTTGTTATTTTTCATTTATTAGCTTAAGTCGAGTCTAGTTTTGGCTTAGCAACGCCATCTTGTACATGTAATTAACCAAGATTGTTAACTCGCCACCAGTAAAACTTCCTTTATCCAACAAAACCGTGTTTTCCATATCCCCTACACCTAACGTTATAACCCTTTAAAAGACCTCTTTGATAGTTTATCCTAGGTGCTTACGCCATGTGGTGGAGGTTTGATCCTTTCCCAAGCCTATGGTAATCTATTTTGCTATGACAGGTAGTGAGAGATATCTTCCATTTCCATAATGTTATATTACTTTATTACACCCGAGAGATGTGAGTATCTAAACACTATTTGTGAGGTGCTTGTGTATGACCTCCGTGCTTGTCTATTGGTCTTTAGTGGAACGATTATTTGTTGTAATTACTTTTATATTAGTGTTAAATGACCACTAACTTGTCTTTTGAGTAGAATAAAAGCTCATTTACTTGAGGACAAGCAAATCTCAAGTGTAAGGGTATATGATGAGGCGAAAAATGATCCGTTTTTAGGGGGTCATTTAAGCCCGAATCCGACTTTATTTGATCAAATATTGCCCTAAATCGTTCCTTTTGTGATTTTAGGTGTTTGGAGAGTGAATTCTGGAAAAGAGGCTATTTTGGACGTTTTTGGAGCATAAAGTGAAGAAAACGACAAAGTACCAAAAATCCAAGCTGAGGATACAAGGTGACGGCGTCAAGACTTGCCTCTTGACGGTGTCAGACACGGAGAATAATTTACCGTAGCTGGTGACGGCGTCAGATGGAGAGGTGACGGCGTCAAAGTGGCCAAGAATAATTTACCGTGGGTGGTGACGGCGTCACATAGGCCATCGCAAGTGGATCTAGGGCGTCCGAGGAAGTATATGGCGGCGAGTTGACGGCGTCAGATTTAACTCTTGACGCCGTCAGAACGATTTTCCTATATATAGTTTTCTAGTTTTTTTCATTAAGAGAGAGAAGTTTTGGTGAAACCCTAAAGACGATTTTGGTGCCTCTTTCACAGGTTTTTCAAGGGTTCCAAACCCTTGAGACCTTGTATTGTAATTAAGATAAGTGTACTTTCAATTCAATCAATATGTCTATGTGTTGGTTGTTTATCTTTTGTTCTTATCTTAATTCTACTATGCTAGGCTAGATCTCTCTTGTGTTTGCTTAGATCTAATGAAACCTAGATGTTGATTATGTGTTGATTACTTGTCTATTCTTGTTTTGAATGAATGATTTATATGTTAGGCTTAAGAAAACTGGCAGATCTCCAAATGGTAACATGCTTGAACGTCTTAAGAAACATGAACCGAGGCGTACTAGGTCTTTATTGGTTGTATTTAATGCATGAGCCACTGTTTACAATCCCTATAGTTGTGCTGGGTCATGGTGTAGGAGGAGATAAGAGCTCATAGAGTTGGGGAGTTATGTATGCCACCCCACGAATGGTATTAAGGAATACAACCCGTCATTCATACAAGTGTAACAAGTAATTAACATGTAAAAGATATCTAGGGAGTAGTGAAGTCTAAGTAAACACAATTTCTCCAATCACTGCTCACAACCTTAGTTTAATTTAGTTTAATTTCATTTTTATTATTTTATTTTGATTGCATCTTAGCTTTGGGTTAGTTGAATAGCAACTAATTCCGCCCACTCTTCCAAAACCCGAGATTTTAATTGCTTTCATAAAATATAAAAATACAAAAAATAATCATCCCTCACCTCTAGAACTATTAATTAGGTTTTCTAATCCTAGCGACACTATTCCTAAGCTGAACGATCAATCCCCCGATACTTGTCACTATACTATACTACAACGATCAGGTACACTGCCTGGTGGGGGTTGTAAGCTTCTTGGGATCCCTCGAGAGGTAAAGCAAGGTGCGATTCCCACGCATCAGCGTGTTGTGCCCAAGTTCTTTGGATGCGGACACAGCTCACAGATTATGGCTTTACTTTTGACAGAATACCTATGTATTGTGACTCAAAAAGTGCCATAGCCATCTCGTGCAATCCCGTACATCACTCTAAGACGAAGCATATCAAAGTCCGCTACCATTTCATCAAATAACACATGGAAGAGGGTACTGTTGAATTATTTTTCGTTAAGACTGATTACCAACTCGCCGATCTATTTACTAAAGCCCTTCCAAAAGAAAGGTTTGACTATTTAGTTCGACGAATTGGCATGCGAAGCCTAACTCCTGAGGAGTTAGAACGTCTTCTCGAATCTTCTTGAAAAATATTTTTCACAATCGCTTCGCTGTAAATATTTTTTGAAAAAACAAAATACAAAATTTGAAAAACCAACAAAAACAAAATACAAAAATATAAAATATCAAAAAATACAAAAACAATATAAAATCAAAAAATCCAAAAATATTCTTCTCACGACATGTCTCTCGTATAAATCAATATTCTGTACGTTTCTAGAAATGTCATTCAACAATGATACGGACATGTACAGATGCTTGAACGGGAGTTCTTTTTAATGTTTTTCTAAAACATGTCGTTTCTCAAAAGTTTCTTCACAATGCCTTTCGTATATCTCTGTACGAAACCCGTACTTAAATGATGACTTCTGATTATTTTCAAATAAAGGACTCGTACGTTCAATGACGAACTCTTTTTCAAAAAGTTCGAGTCTAAACAAACGAAAAAAACTTCAAACAAAAACTCGTTTTCAAAAAGAATTCTTGAGCACTTTTTCAAGATTGTTCAAAAGATTTCTCAAAATCTCTCAAAACTAGTGCTCAAGATAACTCCCTCTAAACCCTTAATTGATTTTAATGTGCTATCATTAAGGGGGAGTAAAAAAACAAAAATGTTCTGTATTCATGCAAAATGAAATCTGTCTTTCTCTCCAAAAAGCCTTTTTACTCAGTTGATATCAAAAATATCACAATATGCTATTTTTGAGGGGGAGAAGACATGATTAAAATGTGATCAAAGATGTTTAAAGATTGTGACTGAATCTCAGAAGAGCTCGACTCAGTAAGTATCAATGAATTGACGAAGCTTAAAATGTCAGTAATCGAAAAGACTTGTCCTAGACGGGTAATAATTTCAAGCTAGTCTAACTAGTGATGTAAGCGTGTCTCGAATAGGACTTGTCTGAGTAAAATGTACCATATCGAGAGACTTTCTTTGGACTTGACCAGGACGGGTAATAATTTCAAGCTAGTCTAACTAGTGATGTAAGCGTGTCTCGAATCGGTCATGTTCGCTGAAAGTGGATCAATTCAAAAGTGCAAACTCCTCTCGCATGTGCAAATTTCTTAAATATTCATGAGCACATGTGAAGGGGGAGTCCTTCAAAAGCTACAAAACTCTCAAAGTGGTAACAACAAAGTGTTTTATTATCATAAACAATTTGAGAGATTTTCAATAAATGGTTTCATGGCAATGATAGGACAGTCATGGAGTTATAAGGTGACTAAGGTTAGGAAAAACCGTCCTATGATCCGCCAGAGCCGGAGGGATCTACCCAAGGACAATTCCAATAGATTAGAATTAGAAGTCCTTAGGTATGATTGAAAAAAGGAGAAAGAGAGAAAGGAGAAAGAAGGGGTTGAAGAATTAAAAAGAAAAGTTATGAAAAAGGGTGAAAAGAAATAGCCCTCCATATGTTCAACCTTAGGGAAGACACCGGGTTCAATTCATATGCTACTGGTTGTTACTAAGGTGACACCGGTATTGAAGATAAAGACGTCATGGACCCAGTGACGCACTGCACTAAACCTTCTTAACCACTCAAGTTCTCTTAAAAGAGCTTGTTTCATTCTCACGGGGAACCGGTGTAATCTATCGATCTGTCTCTTAGAGATGGTTGGTATTGAAACAGGAGACCTCTCCCTAATCTCCGCATAGGAAACCAAATGTGCACTTATCGAGTCTAGAGCCCCGAGATTCATCAAAAGATCTCATAGGAACACATGATATTTCTACACTGGTTGTTCATCATTAAGGACGCCAGATGTAAACTTAAGAGTCCTACGCAGATCTTAGCAATCTGCCAGAACATTTATGAGAGAATTCACACAAGTGTTTCTCAATGATTGAATGGAAACTCCTACCAGGGTCAACATCAAGCAGCCCTGACAGCAGGTCACTTCGGTAATTCTTTATGGGTTACGCTTAGTGTTCGCGGTGGTTTCAAATGGTCTACAGTCGTGGAGTGATCCCCAGTGACTCACCCAGTCATTGAGCTACTAAGTAGGTCTTGTAAGCTCTCTCGAGAGTATCTGACATGGGAACGGCCTTGGTAAGGGTTAGAAGGAGTCTTCACACTATGCTGTTGACGATATCTAATTCTTATCTGTAAGTACCGAATGTTTTATTGCTAACTGTTTATATGCAGGGACACTTCATCTCCATGGCGACAGATTCCACATGCTCATACATACATCTGGAAGTTAAAGAAAGCTCCCTCAAAGATCTATACAACACAAAGTTCTAAGAAAGATTCTACGCCAAAAAAAGGAATCTACAAAGTATAAAGACTAAAGATCATAGTGAAAGAAAGGGAACTACGTGCATATGAATATCAAAGTCCAAAGATGTATGAGCATGTTGGAATGGCGAACAACCACCACAGACGCAGAAGTGACGAATGGCAGATGACTCCACATCACTAAAGAACAAAGAATGATGTAATATCAATCATTAAAGATCACAAAGCATGAAGGAACAAAGACTAATGACTATTCTGCTACGACACTCAATGGTCAACAACAAAGAACAAAGAAGACCTAATCACGTGGAACATCATTCGAATGACCACCCCTTAGGGGGAGATTGTTAGCATTAAAAATTATATTAAAAAGTGATGGTCATTCTTATTTATTGTAACGTTGTAATGTGTCGTAGTTTATGTTATTAGAATAGTCAATGGGCCTTGGTCTTGGTAAGCTAATATGTTATGTGTTAGTTTATCTAAGCCTTTTTATTAAACATGTAATCCAAGCCCAAGACCAAGCCCATGGAAAGCCTCTTAAGGCATTATGTATGGAACTATAAAAGGCACCTTACCTCTCATTTGTAAGGTGTGCTTGTGTGTGTATTGTGTGTGTTTTTTAATAAAAGTTCTCTTCATCTTTATACTCTTTTTCTCTCATATTAACGCCACACATATTGCATCAAGTCACCATCTTTACTTCATCTAGTTCTTATATTGGTGTTAAAGTTGATATATCTAAGGTCCTACACACACTTAAAGAGCTTTTCACGTCACTTAGCAAACATATTTCCCATATATAGCTTTTAGATCATTTTATATGCTTGATTGTTGCCTTTTAGTTTATGTAAGCGGTATACCAACTCTGCACATATAACTCCCTTTGCAATCGGCATCGCTATCACAAGGTGAACCTTTATCATTGCTCAATGATAGCGCTTGTTGACTCACTAACGGGTCTTTGTCCCCTAAAAGACTAGAGACTTGCCATCCTGCAAAACATATATCATTAGCACGTAGACTTGTAAACAAATAAGAAATTAGGGATACGAATACGTACCCATGACAGAGAACATCAATATGACCAAAAACACCATCTTCAATGAAGTTTTCCCCATCTTTTAAAGATTATAGATGCACAAACTGAAAATTGTAATATTTTTGTTGCACTAGTATGATTTTTCTTGACGTGATATATATAGAAGTGTGGATAATCAATGTAACTTGCAAATGATTAAGAAAAAAATGCCCTCTCAAAATCTTGTAATAAATGCTCATATATTTTATACTAAAAGTCTTATTAAATTATTATTTTATAAATGCTCATAAAATTTTTACTAATAAGATAAACAATAAACTTTCAAAATTTTGTAACAAATGCTCATAAAACTTCACAAAATTTATTATATTATAAATGCTCTAAAAATCTTGTAATAAATGCTCATAAAGGTTATAAAATAAGAAAGAATAATGAATATAAAAAGGTTGGATTAATTTTTGAAAGCAATAATACATAATAAGTCAATGATACTATAAACTACTATGCTTGTAACTTTTAATGTACAAAATGTTCATGCAACGTGATATCCAATTATGATGTCTTGAAAAGCAACCGTTTGAAAAGACATCCAAATCATGGGGTAGCCATGCATTGATGTACTTTTTACCAAGTGAGTTGGCTCTATGTTTGTTAGATTCGGATGATGTATATTTTACATAGATTGTTGTTCATTACGTTTGTACTTATAATATAAACGACTAATTATACTTAAGAATCAAAATTCTACCATTATACATTTGAAATCAAATGATGTCATATATAACTGAAATTTGGTATAATTTAAAACACAAAACAACCACAACAATTTAACCCATTCTTAGAATAAAAAGCTCTTCCCGATATATTAGAAAATTGGTATTAAAAATATTGTATACATGTATGTAAAAAAGACATAAAATAAGTCAAAATTAACTTAAATGTTCTTAGTCACATCTCAACATGAACACTATCTACAATTCAGCATGCTTATGTAGAGCTAGTTCATGACATATAGAACACCACCAATACGGAAAGAAAACACAACACTACAAAAGGAAAACATAGTTAATCAACAAATGCAACTCACTTGATATATACAACACCAGTACACCACCAACTCACTTAATATACAACACCAGTACACCACCAATATGGCCAAAAATCCCAACACCACAAATGGCAAAACTGTTAAGCAACAAATACAACCCACTTGACATATATAATACCACCAACATGGCCAGAAATCGCAACACTACAAAATGCTAACATTGTTAAGCCACAAATGCAACCCACTTGACATTTACAACACCACTAATATGGCCAGAAAGTACAACTTCATGCATAGTGTTTTGTATACCTACATGAATACAACACTGCCATTGGTGATTTTGAACCCATTGGTGATTTTGAACCCATCCAACCCACTTGACCTGTTGCCCTCTACATTTTGTATTTGGACCCATTTGACTCACTTGAGATAAGACATATCCACTATACCCTGAAAAATAAAAATTAATATAAAAAGATCCATCTGATTGTTAAGCCACAAATGCAAATGGCTTCACTTTACCAGAAAATGTTGTAACATAGCATATCTTTGTATATAAAAATATTTGATTTCATCCATTAAATTTTCAAAAAGATCCATAAAGAAGAAATATCAAACCTCTCTTGGGAGTGCTCTCTCCTCTTTGGCCCCCATAATATGAACTTGTTAACAACGCTCAACGGAAATAAGTTTAGTACTTGTTAAGATATATGGATTTAATCTGATAGCTGGTTATAACCTAAGAGCATAAACAACAGTAACGTGTATGGGTGCGTTAAGGGTGTTTTAACACAAGTTAAGGTGCGTTAATCGTTGTGTTCCTTCGCGTTAAAGCCGCGTTAACGCGGAAAGTTAGTATAATAACGCAACGTTAAGTTGAAAGTGTGTAAAAAAAACAAAAAAAAAAATCCTTTTACCCCCCTCCAACGTCTATATATATATCCGTTAAAGCTTAGTTATTGTTGTGGGTATTTTTTTTTCTGAGTTAAGGTTAAAGTGTTATAGCTGATGTGGCGCTGACGTGGTACTGAGTTAAGATATAACTCGTGTTACTGATGTGGGTGCTCTAAGGGAATAACTTTGCACTTTTATCTCTTCAGTTATAGTCCAAAAGGTGTACTTGGAATACTTGTGTTGATTGTGAAGTTATCTTGAAAGACATGAGGTCATATTAACATTGGAATAACACGGAAGGACCATTCTAAAAATAAAGAAGGACCTGGATTGCAATATGTCAAACTTGAAAAATCAGATGTATAAAAAGCCTCACTTTTGGCTTGACTCTCATTCAACATTCTGGAAAACTCTCTCTCTCTAAAATCTGATAACTTTCACTCTCTCTCAAAAAACTCTAGATAGTTTTTGATTATTTTGATCAATGTTTAGATTCATTCTGTTGTTGTCTGGGTGATTTGTATTGATTTGGTTGACTGTTTGAGAACATTCTTAGTAAAATAAACTATACAACCCAGAAATTAATATTATTTAATTACTAGACTCTTTTAGCGACGACATATGCCGTCGCTAGGTATACATCCATTAAAAGGTTTTATTTAATTATTTTCTAATTTAATTTTTAATAAAATTACATATTTTTTTCGAAAAAAATAATATTTAATTGGTATATGCCTTTAGCCACGACAGATGTCGTCGCTTAATGTTTTGGCGGGGTGATTTCGTTTTGGCAAGATGATTTAATAACAAAAAAAAGTTACTCCCTGCGTCCCATAATAAATGTCTGATTTGACTTTTTTGGTTTTTCTTATTCAACTTTAACCTTAAATATTTTTATTTTTGTTATGTAATACGGAGTACTTGATAAAAATTATATCAATGAAAATACTTTAAAATCCAATGCATTCATACATTTTTTTATCAAGTATTATATAACACACATAAAAGTATTTAATGTCAAAGTTGAACAAGTTAGACCGTAAAAAGTTAAACTGGACATTTTTTATGAGACGGAGGTAGTATTAAATTGGGAAAATATTTAGCGTATGTGTCTCTTTGTCAAACTCTTACCAAGAAAAGTACGTTGAAAAAGTGGGCCCAATGGGCAATGACACCTTTAGCGACGACATGTGTTATCGCTACAGTTCCCCGAGCTCCACTTATATATTGTAGGGGTGCATCGGGCCAAACCCGATCCGAACCTAGAAATAGATATCAAAACCGAAACCGAACCGAACAACTCGGTTCGAGTCAGTTTAGCTATTTCGAACCGAAAAAACCTGAACCGAACCGAAATCGACAAAAACCGAAATAAGTATACAAAACCGAAACCGAACCAAATAAGGCCGGTTCGGTTCGGTTCAATTTCGGTCGGTTTGTCGGTTCGGGTCGGTTTTGGGTGGATTTGCTTGTATGCAGTTAAGAATCGCCGGAATTTGTTTTCAACATTTTTCTTGTTTTAATTTACATGAAAAAATAATAGACAAGTGTGTAGGGAATTGAATTAAATAAAATCGCGAATGAGCAGATACATTTGTATTATACTACTAGTTTTCGATGATTGTAATATACATATAGTTGTATTAGTCTCTATCAAATTTGAACTTATATAATATTTTTTGTCGGTGTACAAGTGTGTTTAGTTTGAATTTAAATCTGGGATATAAAAAACTTGTTAAGTATATATTAAAGTTAGCAGATAGTATATATGTCTTCATAAATTCGCATACAACAGATACAATCGATTAAATATTAAGTAGACCTGTTCCTTGCTATTGCTAGGTTATATTAATTCAAGCAACGGTTTTGTTCAGTGAACCATGGTATTTTCGGGATTTTCTTAGCCGAACATTATGAGTTTGGTGACGGTTCTTCAAGTTCTCGCGCACACGTTCCTAGTACTACATACGGTTACGACTGCATGCAATGATGCTTTTGTCATTCCTCTCAAAGTTTTTTCCCTTTCAACAGTCAGATATAATAACTGTTTGTTGTGTTGTTGCTGGTGGCCTTACCATACCGGTTGTCGGGATCTTACAATGAGCATACATCCGCCCGCACCCACGTCCAGTACCCAATGTACTTTTTTGTGTTGCATATTTACGTGTCTTTCTTTAGTAATTATCTGTTTTGATAGCAGCGCCTCAACAGTGGTTCATGGTTGTTATTGTTGCAGCACTGGGGCAGTCGTCGTATGGTCTTTCTCGACCACTTGGTTCGCGTCGTGGTAGGCATCCGAGGGCCGGCCAAGGTATGCAGCTGTCTTCGGTATTCCGAAGTTTTTTGCGATGTTTTCGCTTAATTCATATGCGTGCTCACATCGTTGGCCCATGGATTTCCTGTTTAGCAACTCCTGTCATGGTAGTCAAAACACTAACGTTCTTTTGAACTTTCTATTGGAGGGTGCCCGGATGTGGTTAGGCGTATGCATGCAGACCAGGGTATGCTTTTTTTTTTTTTTTTTTTTACTTTAGGCATAAATAAAATAATTTAATTGACTCATTATAAAACAAGGCAAACCTGAATTGGACCCATTTTCAGTTAAATGGATTGCAATTGGCATCTTGGATTTGTTACTTTTCACGCTTTTATTAATTATACATAGTTTCTTTGTGATCTTGGTAAAACGTTAGTTCGTTTTGGAAGCGATGTAGAGCTGTTAGACTCACCTGTAATAATCCCGATGAGGATGAGTGATCAATCTGCAGCAATAAAGCTTGCTATATGTGATGACATTGGGGAGAATCGTATAATTATACTGATGTTGCAGGTGTTCTTATACAAATGCTTACAAAGCTTCCATCAGCAAGTATGATCCTTCTTTCTTCTGTGTTTTTAATTATTGCTTAAAATCATATGCATATTTATTCTCTGTTTTTACAAATTCTTTGAGATGGTTATTCTCATAATCTCATATGAGAATGTTATGCATAAATGTGCTTTATGTGATGTTAAATGCTCACTTGATCTTTGGCTTACATATTTCTGTATTCTTATTTTCGACAGATTCGAGATCACGAACATGCGGAACAGCTCACTTTGAGCCTATGTATATCGATGAAACCACTAGCTGAAACAAATCAAGTATATCTGACTAATGTTTGAGATTTGTGATCACATACATGTTGCATCTATGAACTGCTTCCTATCTATGTAGGTTCATGTTTGATAGATTTTTTGTCAAAATGTTGAATGAGTGTAAAATGGGTCAAATTGGGTTGATAGGTCTTAGGAGGAAACATTAGGTATTTAATTTATAAAAATGTTTTGTTGTCTTTTATAACGTTAATATTTTCACTCCCTCACCACAGACACGTACAAATGCACCACTCACCACCATTTTTTCTATAGCGTTAAAAAAATAAATATAAAGCGATCATGGCTGAGGTGTCGGTTAATGCAACCCGCGTTAAAAAAATACACCTGACCAGAATGAATAAAAAGGTCAAAATAGTACAGTAATACTCAAAACTACAATCATACAAAAAATTGCCTTTGTAGGTTCAACATGGCAAATGGGTCGCTAATGGCGTTTAATGGACTAGAATGGAAGGTAAGTGTGCCTGGAGGTTCATCAGAGACCACAGTTGTAGAGCCAGGGGTAGCTAGAAAACTATACATTCAACTACAAGGGCAAATACGGAGATGTTTGTTGAATATTGGGAGGTTTTTTGAGAAGGCTAAAGATATAGCAACAAGTGAGTCAACGAAAGCTATTCATGGTGAGGTGAGGGACTCACTCTCATTCGTTATACTTCAATGTTTTTTTTATTAATATATTTTACCAGGGTGCATGATTACTCCCCTTTATCCAAAAAAGCTATTCATGGTGTGAATGTAGGCATGGCTCTTTCCCTGGTGTCCCTTTTCTATTACATGAAACCACTCTACGATGGTGTTGGCGGTAATGCCATGTGGGCGGTCATGACTGTCGTCGTGGCATTTGAATACTCAGTACGTAGATGTTTATTCTTCATTGTCGTCACACCAGTCTTTATTTTGCATTGGTTGTCATGACACAACAGGGCGACATGCAAAGAATACTGTTTTAACATGTCATATCAGAAGTGAAAGTGTTTTAACATGCCTGGCAAAAAAAATACTATTTTAACATGTTAAATCATTTTGGAAGCGATCTAGAGCGATACATGAAAGCTGCATGACGAACTACTGGCATTTTTTTTCTTTATAAATTTTTTTGCCAGGCAAGCAAATGGCGCACACTTTTGCATTATTCGTTACATCAGTTGATATTTTGAGTCAAGGGTGGTGCATTGATTGCACCATTACGCACTTACCTGGCTTATATCATATTTGCTACTTCGCCACAAATGTTTGTTACTCTTAACAGGACAAGAACTCTGAATGCTTATATATACTTGGTCGATATGTATCTTTTCATTCTTGACATTTACTTAATGCGCGTTATGACGTTATATCTCAAGTAAACCAGAAGATGATCCTGACATTAACAGCAACCATTATGTATTGGTTCTTCAAACAACCAATGGATGATCAAAGACCATATGGATCATCAGACAGCGATAGTGGTAATCAGCTCGAGCGAGCTCAACCTCCACATCAGATGACACCGAGTCCGAATCATCAACAGATTGATGAGATTGGCAAACAGATAAGTTTTCGGTTTGAAGATTTCATGTAGAGTACTTAAATTTTTTTTTTTTTTTTTTTTTTATTATTTTTTTTCTGCACTACATTGTATTTGGATTGATGGAAACGGTATAATGTTTCCGTTTCTTTAGTTGCATAATACATTACATTTGTTATTTGCTTCTTTAGATTATCTTTCAACTTTAAATTTCCCAAATGAATGATAAACTAAACAACGTGCTTTGAACAAGTTATAACTTATGCTATTGTGATTTTGAACAATTTATGAATGTTATATCCATTTGCATTTCTTCTGGCTCATTCCGAAAAGTAATGTGCAAACGGTAACTGGTATGCTATACAACTGAGGTGTCCATTCAAACAATATTAGATTGGTCCTATGTGCGCCCACTATCAGTTTTGCGTAAGCTTTTATTGGCCTATTTTCTTATTTCAGTTTTCTTAGCTGCACTTTCTATTAAAAAAAATATGTTGTGCAATGATCGACGACGTGAAATGACGCCCCGATGCAACGCGGCGGGCCGGTGCCCATCTTGTTAAAATATAATTCCATGATCATATATATTCGATATAAATATTATATCATATATTGAAAGCAAGCTAACTTGTATAAGACTAAACTCGTAGAGGGGCACATGTTTTTATGGGATCTCTCAAGTTGAAGCGGGCTCTTGAATTTCATTAGAAGAAAGAACTTTTATATATTTATCTTAATTGTGATTGGTCAACACGATCAATCATATTACCTATCAACTTGAAAAGATTTTGATCCTTTTTTATGTAAGAAAAGTAAAAGGAATAAGAAATCGTACCTCAAATCTGTGAGAACTTAGGATTTTAGAATCGCTGTATTTTAGAACCGATAATTGGGTTGGTGTTTTTAGTCGGTTATGGGCCGAGATTCAATTCCCAAATTTCCATACGCATGCTTCATTATTCAATAAGGACATATATAATTAATTACTATTTCCGTCCCAATTTTATTATCCACTATTTTTTAGATGTCTCAAAATTATTGTTCACTACTAAAAATGATAGTTACATTTGTTTAAGTTTACTATATTGCCTTTAATTAAAATTGATATTTACAAAACTAAATGAACACATTAATTATGTCAAAGGTTAAAATTGTGTTTTGTTGGATTTCGTAGAAACAAAAGTAGTAATTAATGCACTTTTTTTAAACTGCGTATTTTTTTAAATAATTTTGAAACAGAAGAAGTAAAATAGAAGATTTTTTTAGAAATCTTGTACAGTAATAAATTACTGCGTATTAAAATCATTGTGCTTACGTCTTTAACATGTGTGGTCATGGATCTATTTTAAGAAATTTACCTTGTTTCCTTCTACTAGGTATTTATTTATGGAATTCAATATTATCTCCAAATATAGCTTTGAACTCTCTCTCTTCAAAAGTTGTTGATAAGAAGTAAAATTTCATTTTACATACGTATGTGACATAGATAACGGTGTTTACTAGGCACAAGTCATGAGACTGAAATCGAAGAAGCAAGTTGTAGACAAATTTTTGCTACCACATAGCCTATCAGTTGTTATTTTATTTATCTTTAGCTTTCCTAGTTCCCATTCGTTGAAAACTTTTAGTTTTTCATTGCAAACACCTAGTTACGAGTATATACCTGTCGCATAACAAGTGTAAACTTTCATACTAGACAAACTTCTAGAAAATATTTTCATTGGTTGAAATACAAAGTAGATATATACTTATTTTGAAACATCTCAAAATAGCGATGTGCACACTTATTATGGGACGGATAGAGTATCATCTTGACATTCAATTGAATGTTCTTGATTCTCTTGATCAGTTGTAAAATTTGATATGGTGCAAGATTATATAGGGTTAGTTAATAATAAGAACTATTTTTCTTGTACAAATTTTGAGATCTTAAAAAAGATAATTTGATACAATTCGCACTTTATTTAATTTTATTCTATTGTTTTTGATTGTTTTTTGTATGCAGTTATCAATATGATGAAGAGCAACCATCCGTGAACTGCAGCAAAATTTTCTATGCAAATAAAGCTCGAGTCCATAATATGTAAACATACATTCAGATATAAAACCTAATGGATTCACATCAACATCTAAATCCGTTTTGGCATGTCACTACAACAAACAGGACGACGGGCGAGGGGACTTTTGGCGGGGACGGCCTTGTCGCTGAGCTGGCACACAATATCGCTGACCGTCCACTAAATTTTCAACGCATACTTTTGGCGGGGACATGTCCCCGCCGAAAGTATTTTGCAAGTTTGACCAAAATAGTTGCCACTAATTGTTCCCGCCTATACTTTTGGCAGGGACATGTCCCCGCCGAAAACCCTTTCCGGGTTAACACACTAACTTTTGACGGGGACATGTCCCCGCTAAAAGTTTAGGCGCCAATTCCCCCCCCCCCCCCCCCCCCCCACAAACTGCAACTTTGTTGGCCCAACTTTTAATATATATTATAACATACACATAACACATAATAACTATCATAAATTCGGCAAAAAATACAAAACACGCATAACAATGGATGGTTTAACGCCGGAACAGGAGTGGGCAAAGGCTTTATCACACGAGCTCCTGTATAATGAAATTATAAATCATTGGGGTTGGGAAATTTTTGATGAATATGGTTCGTATGCGAACTATGCACCGTGGCAGAGAGACCGGATTCTGGTATGGTTAAGGAAAAAGTCGTACTATAGAGAGTATTTGGAAGAGCTAGATGCTGCTGAAGCTCAAGCTGCTGCAGTTGGACGTGAAGACGAAGCTGAAAGTAGAATAACTTATCTGGAAAATAAAATAACAGATCTGGAAGCTACTTTTGCACATCTCAAGGAAATGAGAGCAAGGAAAGGAAAAGATGGTGCGAGTTCAAGCAAAGCAGGAAGTAGCCGCAAAAAAAATAAACGGGTCGTTGTATCGTTTGATTTGTTTCGTTTGGTTGTCGCATTGTTTAGTTTGAGTTGTTTCGTTTGGTTGTCAAGTTGTTTAGTTTGAGTTGTTTCGTTTGGTTGTCGAGTTGTTTTGTTTGAGTCTGTATGAAATGTATGTGGTTGAGAACTCTTGCGTGTTTTAAATAAACAGTCTGCCTTTGTGTTTGTTAATTGTGATATTGTAGGATCGTGGTTTTATGTTGATATTGCGATTCGAGATGTCGGGGATGGTGAAAGAATACACCTTCCATGGTTAAAACATACGTATTACTCCAACATTAAACAACAACAATAACACAACACTAACGCTTTTTTTACATTAGTTTTCACAACAACAACAACAACATTTTATTAAACACCACCAACAACATTTTATTAAAAAACAACAACAACAACAACAAACAACGACAACAACAACAACAACAACAACAATAACACAACAACAACAACAATAACAGCAACAACAACAACACTACATACGAAAATTTCCCATACCACCTAACATCTCATTATAAAGCTCGTGAAACAAGGCAGCTGAATCAATTGTGTGGTTGTTGGGATGCTAATACAATTCTAGCATTTTATTGAGTACCATTATCTGGTGATTCAATTTTATGCAATTTGAGCACTCTGTATTTACAGGACTTGATGTTGATGGTCCTGCGGAATGAGTTGGAGGCGTTGAAGCTCCAGCAGAACCGGTCATTTTGGCGAGTCGTTCCTCCTTCCATAAAAAAAATCGCATCCATAGTCGGTTGTCCCCCTGTTAAGGAGTAAAAACTATTATTTTTAACAACTAACCAAATTATTTATATAATGCACAAAAAATTATGTAATTGTTCACCTTTGATAAAGGACACGAATAATATAGTTTACCACGGGAGTAAGATTTATGCGATTCTCGCAGAATTACATCTCCTTGTCCACAAGGACAAGCAAAAGCTTCAAATTCTGCCATCTTCATGATAATAGTGTGTGTTTGTGGTTGTGAGTCGCGTGTGTGGTGGAATCGTGACCGGGGTGGCCCGATCTACAAGTTGAGGTGATGAAAGGTGGTGGCCGGAAAAAGATTCCGGTGGCCGGAAACTGCTGGTGTCGCCAGAAAACTGCTAGAGAGAGAGAGAGAGATAGTGAGATGAGTGTGTGTGTGTTTATATTAGTGAGATGAGTTTGTGTGTGTGTGTGTGTTTATATTAGTGAGAGAGATAGTGAGTTTGTGTGTATGTGTTCATCTCGGCTCGTTCGTTTAACATCTCGTGTATAACCATATCATCTCGGCCCATTCGTTTAACATCTTGTGTAATACCACATCATCTCGACTCGTTCGTTTAACATCTCGTGTAATACCACATCATCTCGACTCGTTCGTTTAACATCTCGTGTATAACCATAGCATCTCGACTCGTTCGTTTAACATCTCGCGTATAACCATATCATCTCGGCTCGTTCGTTTAGCATCTCGTGTATAACCATATCATCTCGGCTCGTTCGTTTAACATCTCGTGTAATACCACATCATCTCGATTCGCTCACATCTCGTGTAATACCAATGTAAAAAATGAGAGACATTTGGTTTATTATGATCCTAAGTTCCCAAATTACGGCTGCCTATTAATTCCCAAATTAGATAAGCACAATCCAGAGATCAGTTAAATGGTCATTATGCATTCCATGTTAGTCATACAATTTGACCCGAAGATGATCGGTTTGACCTATTATTCTACACTATCATTTTCAACCCATTAGTGTTCTTGTTGAGTTGGACTTCTCAAGAACATGTAAAAGCCATTTTTAAGAAACAAAGTCAAATTAATCCTTGCTAAACTCTCACTTAACTTTCAAAGTTGAGCGTTGGGAATCAAAAAGAAGCAAGTTTAAGCTTTAGTCATATTCACCATATGATACAATCAGTACATATGACTTTTCGTCAAATACCAAATCAGTAAATAACATGGTAAATTGAAGAAACCATAATTAAAAAAGTAATTGACTTCAATGTCTAAGAGCTAAGAACCATATACCTTTTTTTTTTACTATACTTTGAGTCACATAAGGATTGTTGAAAATACAGCTAAAGGCAATTTTTTTGGTTCAACATTCGGTATAGATGAACCGAAATACATGCTTAAGGTGTATAAATCAGCTAAAGGCAATCACTTGGAAATAAAACTAAAAGCAATTATTCTTACCCGGTTTTGACCAATGATAGACTTTTCCGACACATAACTGGAATCATTCTAAAAGGATTCAAAATAAGCAGATAAAAATGCTGCAGCAAACTCAACAATCGTCTCAGCAGTTTTGGTTGGGCTTAAGTCAGCGTGTTGTCCGCAGTTGATGCATCAGGTGTAGTTTCGGGGGCGTTGATGGTTCCAACTTTTGCATACTTGGTAATGAGGTTGTATTCCCAGTCTCTTAATGCGGCAACTTCCAATAAACAACGCATCAGGAACAAATGGTCCATAAAACATCCTGAAAGAAATCAATCAGGTAATACTCAACTATCGGCACAAAACACTTTTTTTTCTTCATTTCATTCAGATTTAACAACATGCACAATGCAGTTTCTTACTGCTAATTTTTAGATCATCACTGACTACACTTCTCACTAATCAGATACTCCCTCCGTCCCTTATTAAATGTCCATGTTTGACTTTTCAAGTCTTTATTTATTAACTTTGACCTTGAATATTTTTACTTGTGTTATATAGTATTTGATAAAAATTATACGCAATGAAAATAAATTTAAAATTTAATTCATTCATATATTTTGTATCAAATATTATATTACACAAACAAAATTATTTAAGGTCAAAGTTGAGAAAGAAAGAACTTGAAAATTCAAACAGGGCATTTAATAAGGGACGGAGGGAGTATATCATATCTATAAACTAAATCTATTTTCATTGGTTAAAATACAAAGTCGATACTTATTCTGACATTCGATTGAATGTTCTTGATTCGCTTTTTTTTTTTTTTTTTGACCAGCAATGTTCATGATTCTCTTGATGAGTTGTAAATTTTGATATGGTGCGAGAGTATACAGGGTTAGTTGATAACAGGAACTATTTTTTCAATACAAAATTTGAGGTCTTAAAAAGGATGATTTGATTCAATTCCCACTTTCTTTTATTCTACGTTTTTTTTATTGTTTTTTGTATCCAACTATCAGAATATATATGTCCATCTCTCTTTCCCCAAAGATCTGCATTCAGGAATCGTGATACAAATGCCTGTTCTCTGTAAACGTCTTCAAAAGATGTCATATACCCAAGTGTAGCCGTGATAACTGGTATCCTTAGGCTAAATGTCTCTTCTTAATGGTCAACGGGCTATTATGACCTTCATTCTTGATGTTTTCAAAATTTCAATCTCTACCAATATTTCCTTTTCTTCACTACTCTTCTGCACAGAACTAATATGTGTTTAAGTTGCATCACATAAAGAACTATTCTGAATACACTGAAAGCAACCACATGGCCTCAGTGGCTCGGACCACACTCAACTTTGGCAGTTCACAAATCACAAGTACATCACCTAGCTTGCTGCTTATATCTTTATAAGTACCAGACTTAACAAAGTGGAAAGTCAAACCAGATCATAGTTTAATGGAAAAAATCCATTAAACGATAATGTAAAAATATGTAACTGTCTTCTATTTGTCTGTAACATGTAATTTTTAGGATCTTGTAGAGCAGGTGAAGGCGTTTACAAAATTATTCTTTCGTATTCTGTTGCCATTAAACTATCATTATAGGATTACCTAAATTTTTTTTAAACAATATCCCATTGCCGCTATATAACAAATCATGAAAATTGAACATTGATTTCTACCAAATAACTCAAAATAATCTTGAAAACCAAATAAATATGCTTTCCTTAACACCGTTTAAAAGATCTTTGTAACAAAGATAACAGAATACATTGTAAAAAAGCTTCACATCGGTTGAAGCCATATTGGAGGTGTAACATCCAAACGTGATTCTCCTGACTCTGCTGCAAGATGAGGTTCGATGGTTCCGTCTGATAAATGGTAAATCCCTATATCTCTGTATTCGCTATCAGTATATCGCAAAAAAATATCTTCCGTGTAGTATATGCAGTTACCCTTTATCACCCCCGTAGTGTCCTCTGTCCAAAACGTAGAACTAAGTCCCACAAACAAAGTTTTCCTACCAAAATCTTTCACTTCTGACAAATTCCCACTTTCCAGATCATAAGCCAAAATGTTAAAACTCTTTGTCTTGAGAGGACACTGCCAATGATGAAGTATTGACTCTTTAAAAATTACTAGCAACTGCTTCCTCTTTGCATCGTCTAGTCCAACTATATAAGCTTTACTCACATTTTGATGAAAATAACTTCGAGGTATTGTTACTACATCAACGAAGACTGCTGGATCTTTCCCATTAACATTGCATGCTCGGATATTATTGTTCCGGTCAAAAATATAAATGTGTCCGTTGTAGAAAGTAATATCACGAATGCCCTTGCTCGGTTCAACAAATGTCTACTTGTTATCTCCAATATGGCAAAATCCTAGCTTACTATCAATACCCCCTGTTACAAACACCAATTTGGATTCCAGCAAGAGGACTACCTTTTCGATGGTGACATTCCAACGAAAAGTATCAATGGCCTCTCGAAAGGTGTCTACCTTTGGGAGGTTGATGATGTAACGAGATAAAGGATTGATGAGTTGTGAAGCAAAATCTTTTCCAACAGTTAAGAGCCAACCACATGAAGACCTACACGCCTTACCATGTGCTTCATGGAGTCGTATCTTGCGGATGCTATTGTTTGAGTGGAGGAACAATTCACGAGACTCATCATCATCACTTTTTTCTTCAAGCATTAAAGATGGAAACTGCGAAGGAGGTCCATTCATGTTGCGGTATGTTCTTGCGGCCGCTAAACGCCAAGACTTGCACACGCCTGCAAAACTCGGATAATCTTCGTAGCAAGTGATATACTTTTGTGCGATTGTATCAAGTACTTCAGGCAACATCTCTGACCATTCCATCATAACTTAATTATAACTGTCTTTTGAATCACACAATGCCGGCAAAAGATATAAGATACCATTAAATTAACACAAATAACAAGGCTGCTATGTGCTAATAGATAATTTTTTACATAATAAAAATAACAATACCTAATCAGGCAAATTATTAAAAAAAAGTATTATAGTTGCCATGATTTCTTCTAAAGGGGTTTTTTTTTTTTTTTTTTTTTTTTTTTTTTTTTTTTTTTTTAATTTTTACTTTTGAGGGTAATTTTCTTTCATATTCATCCTCTTTAGGGTATTCGGGACATTTTTGCCCCTCTTAGCTAATAGATTTTTTTTTTCCTAAAGAGTAAAAATGTCACATAATACCTTAAAGAGAATGAATTTGAAAGAAAATTACCCTCAAAAGTAAAAAAAATAAAAATAAATAAATACCATGGCAAGTATATGGTACTTTTTTTTAATAATTTGCCCTACCTAATTCTACAATATTAGGTATAAGAAGATGGTAGAACGTAAACTGTCACACCTTAACAGGAAGTATGGGGCACTATTTGATTAAAAAAATACATACATGATACATGTGAGCATTAGTGAATATAAGAATATATTATAAAAGTAAAGCAAGCTGATTTGTACATATGACTAAACTCAATGAGCCATGGATTATGAACACATTAAAATATAATATCATGAACATATATATTCGATATAAATATTATAAGTATCATATATTGAAAGCAAGCTAACTTGTATAAGACTAAACTCGTAGAGTCACATGTTTTTATGGGATCTCTCAAGTTGAAGTGGGAACTTTTATATATTTATCTTAATTGTGATTGGTCAACATGATTAATCATATTACCATCAACTTGAAAAAATTTTGATCCGTTTTTATGTAAGAAAAGTAAATGGACTTAGAAATCGTACCTCGAATCAGTGAGAACTTAGGATTTTAGAATCGCTGTGTTTTCTGTCTGATTTGCTAAACAAGTTTTTGTTTCTATTTAAACTATTAAGAAACCGCTAATTGGGTTGCTGTTTTTAGTCGGTTATGGGCCGAGATTCAATACCCAAATTTTCATTATTCAATAAGGACATAATTAATTAAAATAGAAGTTACAAACCCTAGATCCATTGAATTGAATAGCTTATATAGACCAAAGTTACACTCACGTCCCTGCACAATAGAAACACACCAAAAACAGCTCAAAGTTGTAAGTTAGAAAAAAAAATTCATAACTAATCCTCCTAGTTATAACAAGTATGAGTTTGCAAAGTCAACTAAAAGTCAACTGACTTATTTCAACACTTATCCTGAAAATACCCCACACACACACACACACAAAAACTACATTGAAGATAATCATAAGTAGTTATCATATATCCAAACACTCAAAATTGTCTATCTGCCATATCAAGATGCATACATCAGATTTATAAGCAATCCCAAACACCCCCGGAAGACGCACATTAGTAGGTAGGAACTTATATCATCACATTTACCCATATGGTTTAAAACCGCACATGGGTGAAAGTTGGTGAATAGCGTATATGAAATTTGATCACAAACTTACAGAATCTATATTTTTACTACTTGCCGCATTCAATTCATGATAAAGCCTTATGTAACATTTATAGAAGGGAAGTAAATCATCAAGCAATAGACTTATAATCATTTGGCACTCAAACACTCGTGGTACAAGTACTACGACTACACCAGGAGAACATACATATCCATAATTTATGACACCTCATACATACATGCAATAAGTCATCATCTTTCATTTTCTCATTATTTCAAGTCTTCTTTTACCAATACATACATTTGGTTTATTATGATCCTAAGTTCCCAAATTACGGCTGCCTATTAATTCCCAAATTAGACAAGCACAATCCAGAGATCAGTTAAATGGTCATTATGCATTCCATGTTAGTCATACAATTTGACCCGAAGATGATCGGTTTGACCTATTATTCTACACTATCATTTTCAACCCATTAGTGTTCTTGTTGTTGAGTTGGACTTCTCAAGAACATGTAAAAGCCATTTTGAAGAAACAAAGTCAAATTAATCCTTGCTAAATTCTCACTTAACTTTCAAAGTTGAGCGTTGGGATCCACAAAGAAGCAAGTTTAAGCTTTAGTCATATTCACCATATGATACAATCAGTACATATGACTTTTTGTCAAATACCAAATCAGTAAATAACCTGGTAAATTGAAGAAACCATAATTAAAAAAAGTAATTGACTTCAATGTCTAAGAGCTAAGAACCATATACTTTTTTTTTTTTTTTTTTTTACTGTACTTTGAGTTCCCACACATAAGCTAGGATTGTTGAAAATACAGCTAAAGGCAATATTTTTGGTTCAACATTCGGTATAGATGAACCGAAATACATGCTTAAGGTGTATAAATCAGCTAAAGGCAATCACTTGGAAATAAAAGTATATATAAAACTAAAAGCAATTATTCTTACCCGGTTTTGACCAATGATAGACTTTTCCGACACATAACTGGAATCATCCTAAAAGGATTCAAAATAAGCAGATAAAAATGCTGCATCAAACTCAACAATCGTCTAAGCAGTTTTGGTAGGGCTTAAGTCGGCGTGTTATAAAGTGGAAAGTGAAACCAACGATTATAGTTCATGGAAAAATTCCAGAACCAATAAAGGCCATATATATGGAAATCTTGATTGGTGAGAATAGTTTGTTGTTTATCAAAATCTTATCATTGTATATTTGTATGACAATCCTTATATGCCATTTTAGTTTTTTCCTTTGTGTATATACTGTCACACTGAGATGCTGAAAGACGTGATGAGACACACTCGCAAGAACTTGAAGTCGCGTGTGGAGAATTTAGCAACATTATTGGGTCGTCATCAAAAATAACATAGTTTAAAAAGGAAATGTGGTCTCAAAATAGCAGTCATATCAGTGCTCTGATTAGTTACCTGACCTAAATTATGATCAAAAACATAAAATCTATCATCAGTGCACCGATTTACTGAATCAAAAACTTAAAATAACAGAATGTAGCAACTCACATTGTGTTGCCATCAAACTATAATGATAGGATTACTTGAATGTGACCAAACACGCACCGTTTTTTCTATGAACAAAAACAAAACAAACACAGTTGAACCACACAGTATCCAATTGCTGCTATCTAATAAATCATGAAATTTGAACATTAATCTTGAAAATCTAACTAATATGTGTGTTAGTTGGTTTGACTTAAACACCTAAGGGCAGTTTGGTAATATTAGTAGTAAGGTTATTTTAGTCATTTTGGTAGTATCTAGAATTTGTATGTCGGTTGTTTTTGTAAGGTCGGTTAGTCTTTTGTAAGGTCGGTTATTCACTTATATAACCAATATCAGAAATAGAACTTTGTACTAGACTTTGTACTTCATAATTTTTGATAATGAAATACCAGTTTTTTGCTCCCAAAAGCTCCAATGTTCTGATCTTTTGCACCTGTTCTGAGCTTGATTGTGTTTGGTCTTTTGCCCCATGAATATCCTTCCCTATTCCTAACAATGTGATCATTAATACCGTTTAAAAGAGCTTCATAACAAACCTAATTAACAGTTACATTTAAATAAAATTCACATGGATTGAAGCCATATTGGTGGTGTAAAATGGCTAAGTGATTCTCCTGCAAAGTGATGTTCGATAGTTCCATCTGACAAATGGTAAATCCCCATATCTCTCCCTCCTACTTTTTTGCTATCTTCATATTCCACAAATTCATCATCTGTGTAGTATATGCATTTACCCTTTATAACCCCCGTAGTGTCCTCCATCTAAAACAACTGCTTCCAAATCATAAGCCAAAACTTTAAAACTCTTTGTCTTGTTAAGTTTGAATAATTACTAGCAACTGCTTCCTCTCACCGTCATCTAATCCAACTATAGAACTATAAGCTGATCGTGGACCCGCATCTTCTGGCATCGTTGCTACATCAACCAACACTGCTGGATGTTTCCCATTAACATTACAGGGTCGTCATCAGATAGTTTAGTATACAAAGGAAACATGCAAGGTTTGTTTTGTTACTGATCATGTGATGGATTTGACAAGGCTAAAAACCGAAATCAATGTGAAATTGATGGGATACTTACTGTATCGAAGTTGTTTCGTTTACAAAAATGTTAGTCTTTAAATATTCATCATAAAATCTAGCTATCAGTGCACAGATTTAGTGAATCAAAAACATAAAATAACATTATGTGGATTGATGATTTGCTGACATTATGTCAGGCTAAAGATTATCTGGATGATCCAGAAAATATGGCAAGTTGGCAACGGTTGTAGATCCTGCACTGAAACATTTCAGAGTGGAAGATCTTGAGGCGATACGATAGTCAGAAGTTGCATTCATGCAAGGCCTGGAGATAAAGTAAGCATGCAAGATTTGTGTGCAACGTTAGATAGCGCACTCGACACCACTGGATCATCAGAGCTCAAGGCCTGATCGTTAGCTTGGGCTGAGCTAGCACTTTCATCTTGACCCGAGTCGTAAAGTCTAACAAATAGTGTAAATTCTACTGATCATATATACCATCTTCTTAGCATCCAATTGAAAGTTCTTGGTTTCTTATACGTGTTTTGCGATCTTATAAAGGATGATTTGATTCAATCTGCACTTTCTGTTACTACGTATAAGATTACTTGAATGTGACAAAAGAAGCGCAGAGTTTTTTTTTTTTTTTTTTTTTTTTTTTAAAGAATAAAACAAGCAACCACACAATATACCCCATTGCTATTTAATAATGGGTTTTGCTAATGACAGCCCTAAGGGTTGTCATTAAGCAAATTATTTTCAGTAACAATGACTTCTACCATATAACTCAAGCTAATCTCGAAAATCTAATTAATAGCCGAACATGATTAACACCGTTTGAAAGAGCTTTGTAACAAACATAACAAATTACATCGTAAATAAAATTCACATGGATTGAAGCCACGCATATAAATGTGTTTTATAACGGTAAGGCCGTGATTCTCCTGTGAAGTGAGTTTTGATGGTTCCATCTGACATATGATAATATTTTCCCATATATCTCACTCCTCCTATTCCGCCATCAGGATTATTAAAAAGTTCAGAATCAGTGTAGTATATGCAGTTACCCTTTATCACCCCCGTATTGTCTTCAATCCAAAATGGTGAACCACACCATCCCACAAACAAAGTTTTCTTACCGAAATTCTTCACCTTTGACCACTTCCCACTTTCCAAATCGTAAGCCAAAACTTTAAAACTCTTTGTCGTCATGTCACCTTCGAAAAATTTGATAATTACTAACAACTGCTTCCTCTCACCATCATCTAGTCCAGCTATATGATATTGTCGTGGAACCCCTTTATATTCATGTACTGGCATAGTTGCTACATCAACCAAGACTGCTGGATCTTTCCCATTAACATTGCATGCTTGGAACTTTTTCCGGTCAAAAGTATAAACTTGTCCGTTGTAGAAAATAAGATATGATATAGAGTCGTAGATAGACTGTTGAACAGATGTCCACTTGCTATCTCCAATATGGCAAAACCCTAGCTTCCCCTCGTATATTACAAGCACCAACTTTGATTCCATCAAGAGGACTACCCTTGAGATGATGTCAGTCCATTTTAAAGGATAAATTGTGTCTTGAAAGGTGTCTGCCTTTGGAAGGTTGATGATTTCACAAGATAATGGATTGATGAGTTGTGTAGCAAAATCTTCTCCAACGGTTAGGAGCCATCCACATGAAGACATGCATATTTTCCTATTTGCTTTTTTTTTTGGGTAAAGTATTTTCCTATTTGCTTCAGGGAGTCGTATCTTGCGGATGCTCTTGTTTGAGAGGAGAAACAATTCTCGAGACTCCTGATCGTCACTTTTATCTACAAGCATGAAAGATGGCAACCGCGAAGGAGGTCCATTCGAGTTGTGGTATGTTCTTCTGGCCGCTAAACGCCAAGACTTACACACGCCTGCAAAACTTGGATAATCTTCGTAGCAAGTGATATATTTTTGTGCTATTATTTCAAGTACTTCAGGCAACATCTCTGACCATTTCCATCATAACTTTTTTTGAGCAAAATTCCATCATAACTTATAACTATTTTTAAATCACACAATACATGAAAAAGATATCAAATACCACTGAACATGAAAATAACTATTTTTAAATTATATAATACCATGCATGCATGCGATAAATTCATATATATTCGATCTCAACATCATCAAAATATAATATATTGCAAGCAAGCTAACGTGCATAGGACTAAACTCATAGAACTTTATATATATATATATATATATATATATAAAAAAAAAAAAAAAAAAAAAAAAAAAAAAAAAGTAAAAAAAGACGTAGAAAATGGTACCTCAAATCTGCCAGAGAACTTTAGGATTTTAGAATCGTGTTTTGTGTGTGATTTGTTAAGCAAGTTTTGATCTCTATTTATATACTCCGTGTATATATATATAAAATAATTGGATCGATCATTTTAATCGATTATGGGCCGAGATTTTGTAACCAAATTCCTGTGCACATGCTTCATTATCCAATAAAATATAAGTTTCATAAAAGAAACTATCATTGGAATAAATAAAAATAATATACTACATGCCAGAAGGACAGTGTGATTTATTCATAATACAAATCATAATAGCAAAATGTAAACAACAATTTGGGTACTCTTATCTCTTGATATTGAACTAAATCTTCAAAAGCCCGTGTATTACACGCAGGGGCGGATGTACATGTAGTTCAGGGGTAGCGGTCGCTACCCCTGAACTTTTACCCGGTAGTGGAATTTTTGGCGATTTTTGGCCATTTTTTGGCGATTTCGCGACCCCTGAAACAAATTTTCGCTACCCCTAAACAAATTTTCGTATTTCGCTACCCCTAAACTTGGCTCCTAGTTCCGCCCCTGATTACACGGGTCTTAAACGAGTAAGAATGAAAGTAAAGGTAAGTTCAATCTAGAAACAAAATTTGTTAAAGACCCAATGAACCAATCCTATCATCCTTTTTTCATCAAATTAATTAAAATAAATAAAATATATCACTTTCATATCTTTAAAAAAATATATATATATATCAAAAATCGTTAATCGTTACGCAAAACGAATCATACCATTGCGACGAGAATTAAATCATCTTTTTATAGAGGGGCAGTTCTATATACTTTCGACGAACTTTTTTTTTCCAGCTTTTTTCAGTGGAAAAATCATATGTGATTTGTGATACAAATCCCATGTGATTTTTCCTGACATAACTGAAAAAAATCGTCAAAAGTATATCGAAATAAAACGTATGAAAACGAAATAAAACTTGTAAAAACAAATTAAACAGAATAAAAACGTAAAAACGTAAAAAAGGCAAAAAAAGAAATAGAAAAAAAAGTATAATTTATTCTTTTATAAGCATTTATGGTGTGTTTTATCTTTTATTCAAGTAAACGACTATTTTTCTGAAATAATTATTTGTACATTGTTTTCAGAAGTTCAAAAAAAAGAGTACTCACACCGGTTGTTTTTTCGAAAACGGTCTTTATAACATTAATACATAGAGACATGTTGTTACTTACACACCAGTGTCTTTGATTGTGTAAAAAAACCGGTTTTTACCTGCAAACCCAGTGTTTATATGTTTTGTGTTATGAAAACTGGTTTTTTCAATAAAACCAATCTCAGTTCCTTCCATTCCCGCTAGTTTTTTTTTTTATCATAGGAACAGGGTTTTATATAACCAGTCTCTATTTGGGGGTGTTTAAAGCCTTTTGTGTAGTAGTGTGTATCTGTTATATGCAAATTTATGTAGACATATATACTATCTGCTAACTTTAATATATACTTAACAAGTTATTTTATTTATTTATTTATTTTTTTATCCTAGATTTAAATTCAAACTAAACACAATTGTACACCGACAAAAAATATTATATAAGTTCAAATTTGATAGAAACTATGATGAGGCGAAAAATGAATCATTTTTAGGGGGTCATTTAAGCCCGGATTTGAATTTATTTGATCAAATATTGCCTTAAATCGTTCCTTTTGTCATTTTAGGTACTTTTGGAGTTAATTCTGGAAAAGGAAGCATTTTGGACGTTTTTAGAGCATGAAAGTGAAGAAAACGGCAAAGTCTTAATTTTCCTTGCTGGAAACAGTACCTGACGGCGTCAAGAGTCCTCATGTGACGGCGTCAAGAGTAAACAAGAGGTGGAAGTGGTGACGGTCCAGTGAAAACGTGACGGCGTCACCCAAGGCCGTCACGTGTAAAATTAAAGAGTGATGGCCTAGAAGACTTCCTGAAGGCGTCACGTAGGCCGTCACGTGTTAACTTGTCAAAACTGGCGCGCGGAGTAGCTGATATTGTTTTGGTCATAACTTTTACATACGAACTCGGATTTAGGTGATTCAAAAGCCCACGTGAAGAGGACGAAGAAATCTTCGATTTGGTGAAAACGGCGGGCTGACGCCGTCATGTGTTAAAGCTGACGCCGTCAAGCCTTGCCGACAGAAAACTTTCCTATAAATATAACATCATAACTTCACTTTTTGTAAGCCCTAAACCCTAAGGTCGATTCCTGGGTTTAGGTGGGTGTTTTTCCAGCAACTTAGAGGGTTTCAATCACTCCATAAATATCTTGTAATGGTTTGATGATTCTATCTTAATTCATGTCTTCAATTATCATTTTCGTGATCTTTGTGATATCTAAATGGCGTTGGGGGTAAGGTTAGATGGGTTTAATGAATTCTATGCATGTGATATTTCTATTAGATGATCATTAACTGGATCAATTCCTTTTAGTCTGACCCGTTGGATGAATTTTGAGAAAAGCTTCCTAACCAGGACCCATAAGTTCAACGAATTGGTGGATTCGTATGAGCGAGATGACCTAGTTTCTAAGAACATGAACTTAGAATCAAACCAAGATTATGAGATGGTTAGTGTTGAGCCACCTAGTTGCATGTCATGGTTAGGCACTACCATAATACAAGATGAACACATAGGTGATATTGATGTGATGGAAGAGGTAGTAGAAAACCCAAGCCCACTAAGTACCCGACAAGTCCTACCATCATTTGAGGCACACACACCGCCCGTGACTTACCCGGAAGAAGTAGAAGAAACTTTAGGAATTTCGATGGGGGTAGAACATTTGGACCAGGCACCACTTGAGGATATAGGTTTGAATACTTGTAGTGATAACTTTACTCCTAGTTCTAGGGAATTTTCTAGTGTTGATGAACCGGAACCTCAATCTTTACACACCTTTTCATCCTTAGATATATTTCTAGGAGACAAAAGAGGAACCGACCCACCCATCAACCAACATTATCTGGGTAGTTTTAGGATGAAGGAAGTCATTCACTCACCCCCTTCACCTCACGTGGCATATTTCCACCCTAAGGGTGTGTATCGCTACTTCCACCCGCACTTAATTCAAAGTGTAGGGAAAACCTCCCCTATTTCCGTTAAATAAGGGTAGAGTCAGGCTCGTGACTCGAACAAAAACAAGCGCTTATTGGGATGCAACCTAAGCTTTATTTATTTATTTGTTTGTTTGTTTGTTTGTTTGACTTTATTTGTTTCCGTATACATGCTTTATTTTTATTGTTTGTGGTTCATGTTTCAAAGTAAATTGTGAAAATGCTTTATTTTGTTTTTATCTTCGTCTTAATTACATATAAAGGTATTTTGCAAAAGCTAAGTGTAAGGGGAGACCCAAATTTGTTTATAAGAACGAAATTGAGCATGATCCACAACAATATTAAATGGACATGTGTATTAGTATTTGTTAGAGTCAAATGCTTGTATCGAGTCATAATGATGTTTTGCAGGATTTTCCCGTAAGTAGGACATAAGTTTTTTCCAGAAACTTAACGTAAAGATTTCTGTAGGTCACTTCTGACGGCGTCAGGAATTAATTCCTGACGGCGTCATGTGTAAAATTCTGAAAATTTTGCTAGTTTTGTTTATATCGGAGTCTTAAAGTTTTTGTTGATTCTTTAGTTTTATAAACTCCAGGAAATCTGCAAACATTCATTCCACAAGCATTATATCTTTAATTATTTTGTTTTTATTTTTAAGTCTGGAATTACATCTAGTTGTGAGTTTTCTTTGTTCGGATTGATGCTTTGGGTTTTTGTGATTGTTTTCTCAGGTTTAA
The DNA here is from genome assembly GCA_030686995.1 of Artemisia argyi. Classification (NCBI taxonomy): domain Eukaryota; kingdom Viridiplantae; phylum Streptophyta; class Magnoliopsida; order Asterales; family Asteraceae; genus Artemisia; species Artemisia argyi. The sequence continues at coordinate 187,464,778 of CM060696.1, read as the reverse complement.
CAGGTTATATATGACAAGAAGATGATTTATTTTTCTGGAAGTGAAGCTTTGAATGTTCATTTTCTTGGAGGAAGATCTAACCTTATTACCACACTATCCACACCGAACGAATCAGGGGAGTATTTGCTTTCATTCTTTTACCTTTTTTACTTTTACATTCTTTAATTAAACATTGGGGACAATGTTCATCCTAAGTGTAAGGGGAGGGTAAATGATGATACCTTATAGGATACACTTGCACTTGAGTTTGTTTGTTTGATTGTAGGTGTGTAATAAAACTAAGAGAAATACTTGTTAGTGTAATTTTAGCGCCAAATTTAAATTTTTTTACAACATTTAGGAGTGAAACTTTAGCCTTAACAAGCGTCTCATGGATAGGAGTCGTATGACTAGCACAAAACCATACCATTCAGAAAAATTTTCCACCCAAATATGTATGGTTCGCCTTTAGATTTGATAGGAAAGGCATTCATTATTAGTGCTTATGAGTGTACCGGTAGCATTTAGATTCTAGAACTTGTGTTAGTGATGCATCCCGAGACCGCTAGTGAGACTACATTCGTGTAGTAGGATTTACTACATGATAAGAGGCATTAGGATCACCCTTGTATTAAACCCGTATCATAATTACTTGACCATTTAAGTCATATTACTTGGCTAGTAAAGTCAACTACTTTTTCCCACACCTTAGCGTTGTACTCATTTTTAGTACACGAAACCCCTAGTACACCCCTCCGAGCCTATCTTTTTGTTTCTAACTTTAAGCATTTTACTTAAAGGAAGAATTTGTTATAACCCACTTAAATGTACAACCAAATCGCCTTAGCCTTCCGTGTATGCACTCATCTTTAGTGCATTATTGTTATTTGTTTAAACCCTTAGTTAATTATCTAATTGATTACATGGTTGCTAAGTCGAGTCATATCTTGTACATATTGTTTTGGGACGATTGGGACTTATGGGTAAAGTACTTATGTTATGGAGTAATGGGGAAGAACATCATATTATTACCCCCATATGTGCGTTAATCTTAAAAGTACTCTAAGTGTTTTGATTATCTTAATTCGAGTCATTAGATTAATTTATTGTAAAGTATGTAAAAATTCAAGTGTAAGGGGAATGTTCATTCCCTATGATGTATTATTTTAGATGGTAGGGTAAGAGTGTAGGCAAAAAAAAATCGATAAAATAAAATAAAATAGAAAAAGAAAAGAGAAAAAAACATACGGACTATCATCCCGTTTCATTCTATGTTTATTTTTTGTTTTTGTTATTTTTTATTTATTAGCTTAAGTCGAGTCTAGTCTTGGCTTAGCAACGCCATATTGTACATGTAATTAACCAAGATTATTAACTCGCCACCAGTAAAGATTGCATATATCCAACAAAACCGTGTATTCCATATCCCTACACCTAACGTTATAACCCTTTGAAAGACCTCTTTGATAGTTTATCCTAGGTGCTTACGCCAAGTGGTGGAGGTTTGATCCTTTCCCAAGCCTATGATAATCTATTTTGCTATAACAGGTAGTGAGAGATGTTTTCCATTTCCATATTGTGATATAACTTTATTACACCCGAGAGATGTGAGTATCTAAACACTATTTGTGAGGTGCTAGTATATGACCTTCGTGCTTATCTTTGGTCTTTAGTGGAACAATTATTTGTTGTAATTACTTTTATATTAGTGTTAAATGACCCCTAACTTGTATTTTGATTAGAATAAAAGCACATTTGCTTGAGGACAAACAAATCTCAAGTGTAAGGGTATATGATAAGGCGAAAAATGAACCGTTTTTAGGGGGTCATTTAAGCCCGGATTTGAATTTATTTGATCAAATATTGCTCTAAATCGTTCATGTTGTCATTTTAGGTACTTTTAGAGTGAATTCTGGAAAACGAAGCATTTTTGACGTTTTTGGAGCATAAAAGTGAAGAAAACGACAAAGTCTTAATTTTCCTTGCTGAGAACAGTACCTGACGGCGTCAAGAGTAAACAAGAGGTGGAAGTGGTGACGGTCCAGTGAAAACGTGACGGCATTACCCAAGGCCGTCACATGTAAAATTAAAGAGTGATGGCGTAGAAGACTTCCTGAAGGCGTCACGTAGGCCGTCACGTGTTAACTTGTCAAAACTGGCGCGCGGAGTAGCTAATATTGTTTTGGTCATAACTTTTGCATTCGAACTCGGATTTAGGTGATTCAAAGCCCACGCGAAGAGGACGAAGAAATCTTCGATTTGGTGAAAATGGCGGGCTGACGCCGTCATGTGTTAAATCTGACGCCGTCAATCCTTGCCGACAGAAAACTTTCCTATAAATATAACATCATAACTTCACTTTTTGTAAGTCCTAAACCCTAAGGTCGATTCCTGGGTTTAGGTGGGTGTTTTTCCAGCAACTTAGAGGGTTTCAATCACTCCATAAACATCTTGTAATGGTTTGATGATTCTATCTTAATTCATGTCTTCAATTATCATTATTGTTGCTTGTTCTTTATTAATTATGCTTGGCTAATTCACCTTGTGTCTACTTATGATTGTGTGAAACTTGTATATAATTGATTAGATCTTATTGATTCCTTGTTGATGTTTGTGTCTATATTCATCAATTAGGGTGTGACACTTCGATAGGTCTAGTTGATTTAGCTTATAATTATTGATTCCTATTGTCTCTTGTTTGGTTGATTGTATTCGATGTTAGGCTTAAGAAAGCTGGCAGACTTCCAATGGTAAAATGCTTGAACGTCTTAAGAAACATGAACCAATGCGTACTAGGTTATTGTGGTTGTATTTAACGCATGAACGAATTCTAATGATCCCATGTTAGGAGCTTCTTGCAGGCTCGACATAGGAGTGAAGTAGGAGCTTATAGAGTTGGGGAAGTACGTATGCCACCCCACGAATGGTATTAAGGAATACAACCCGTCAATTAAAACAAGGTGTGACAATTCAATAGGTAGAATTGGATAGCTAGCAAGGAGTAACATATCATAGGTAGACATGCTTCACTTATCTTGTAGAACCTTAGTTTATTTTTCTTGCACATTAGTTTAATTAGTAGTTTTTGGGTTAGTTGATTAACAACTAATTCCGCCCCTCCTTCCAAAACCCGAGATTTCTACCTGCTTTTCATAAAATATAAAAATACAAAAAGAATCATCCTTCACTTTAGACCTAGTTAGATTAATTTCAATCCTAACGACACTATTCCTGAGTTGAACGATCAATCCCCCGGTACTTGTCACTATACTATACTACAACGATCAGGTACACTGCCTGGTGAGGGTTGTAAGCTTCTCGAGATCCCTTGAGAGGTAAAGCCTGGTGTGATTCCCACGCATCAAACTAATGCAAGTAAATGTATATTACAATCATCGAAAACTAGTAGTATAATACAAATGTATCTGCTCATTCGTGGTTTTATTCAATTCAATTCCCTACACACTTGTCTATTATTTTTTCATGTAAATTAAAACGAGAAAAATGTTGAAAACAAATTCCGACGATTTTTAAGTGCATACAAGCAAGTCCACCAAAAAACCGACCCGAACCGACAAACTGACCGAAATCGAAGCGAAGCAAACCGAACCGACCTTATTTGGTTTGGTTTCGGTTATGTATATTTATTTCGGTTTTTGTCAATTTCAGTTCGTTTCGAGTTTTTTCGATTCAAAATAGCTAAACTGAACCGATCTGAGTTATTCGGTTCGGTTTCTGTTTTGATATCTATTTCTACGTTCGAATTTGGTTTGACCCGATGTACCCCTACAATATATAAGTGGAGCTCGGGGAACTGTAGCGATAATACATGTCGTCGCTAAAGGTGCCATTAATACTTCCCGGTCCCATAAAAAATGTCCAGTTTGACTTTTTACGGTGTAACTTGTTGTACTTTGACATTAAATTCTTTTATGTGTGTCATATAATACTTGATGAAAAATGTATGAATGCATTGGATTTTAAAGTATTTTCATTGAAATAATTTTTATCAAGAATTATATAGCACAAATAAAAATATTTAAGATCAAAGTTTAATAAGAAAGACAAAAAAAAGTCAACCTGGACACTATTTATGGGACGGAGGGAGTAATTTATTTTTGTTATTAAATCATCCTGCCAAAATGAAATCACCCCGCCAAAACCTTTAGCGACGACATCTTTCGTTGCTAAAGGCATATACCTATTATTTTTTTTTTCGAAAAGTAATTTTAATTTCATTAAAAATTAAATTAGAAAATGATTTAATAAAACCTTTTTTAATGGATGCATACCTAGCGACGACATATGTCGTCGCTAAAAGTGTCTAGCAATTAAATAACATTCATTTTTGGGTTGTATAGTTTATTTTACTAAGAAAATTTATAAATGATTAAATATTGATTTAAGATAAAAACACGGCAACATAGATATAGTTAAAAAAAAAAAAAAAAAAAAAAAAAAAAAAAAAAAAAAAAGATTGATATCCCCATGTTAAATATGTTATATACAATAACTTAAATTAAGAGAGTTGTGTGTCTATCGGCAAACATTCCACTCATTGAAAGCCTAAGTCGTTAGTTCGAGTCCTACTATAGCCAATAGAGATGAGATCCATGCAAAACAACTAGTATCCAAAGAACAAATAATCAAATCCATCTCATTTGTCACCTAACTTTTTCTCTCATCCAAACCAAAACCCTTTATACTTTTGATTCAGTAATTCGGTGCACTGATGATAGATTTTAAGTTTTTGATCATAAATTGGGCCAGGTAACTAATCAGAGCACTGATATGACTGCTATTTTGAGACCACGTTTCCTTTTAACCTATAGTATTTGATGACGACCCAATAATGTTGCTAAATTCTTCACACGCGATTTCAAGTTCTTGCGAGTGTGTCTCATCACATCTTTCAGCATCTCAGTGTGACAGTATATACACAAAGGAAAAAATTGTCATACAATGATAAGATTTTGATAAACAACAAACTGTTCTCACCAATCAAGATTTCCATATATATGGCCTTTATTGGTTCTGGAATTTTTCCATGAACTACAATCGTTGGTTTCACTTTCCACTTTATAGCAGCCGTGAGAACACAGATTTGTTAAGTTTCGTGCTTATAAGCAGCAGGGTGAGATACTTGGTGGTCTTAAACACCCTTATTTAGAAGACGTGGTTCCTTTGGTTAGGATATCCGGAACAAAAGTATGGGTTGACTGAGGGCTACGTGGTGGTGTTCAATGAGTTGTACAGCTAGAAGGTGGCAGATAGACAATATGTTTCTTTAAATTATTGAACTTCAACACATATCAGTATAGTGCACAAGAATATGGAAGAAAGAGAGATTAGTTGAGATTAAGATCATCGAGAATGAAAGCCATGATAGTCCGTTGACCAAAAATAGTGAGGTTGACCCAAGGATACCAATGATCAAGGCCACACTTAGAAATTTTTTTGAAAGTGTTTCACGATTCTTGGATGCAGATTTTGTGGAGAAAGAGAGATGAGATATATGGTGCTCTTTATCAGACAGCTGTTGAGGTGTAGCTTTAGTGTCAAAAGATTTCATTCGTTTTTGTGGCTCTCGAGTTTAACTCATTGGTGAATAATTCATTTGTCAACAGAATTTACCATTAAATATGCACCAATTTTGCATAAACTAAATAATATTAACTCAAATAAGTGAATCCAAAAATGTGATTTAAACACAAATCACTAGTTCGTTTAGATGTCAAACACTGTATAAGAAATATGCTGCTCGCACAGGTACTAATCAAGCCAAAGCACAGAAACACTAAACTCAGTTGCTGGATTTTTTTATTTATTTTTTATTTTTATTTTTTCGTTTTTTAAAGTATGAATGCGTCCAAAATGGGTAAGAAATGTTTGTCAATACTCATATTATTGTTACTAGCAGTATGCAGCAATACTTCACTGGGAGATATTATATGGGTTGAAAATTTCCCCTCTATACTGAAAGTAGCATAGGTTTGCTCATTAATCTTTATCAGTGGAGTTTTGAAATTCTGAGGTGCATCAAATGTTATATTTTTTTCTCAAAGACGAACAAGCTAAACTACCGGCCATTGCTACTTTGACCATTGAGGTCAAACATATAGAGTTGCGATCCCCTACAAAAGATCAAAAATTAAAAAGGCTAAAAAGTGTTTCTAGCCACTAAGCTAGTGCCATGTGTCCCCCACCCACTCCCTCCCTTTTTTCTTTAATATTTTCGGTTAAAGGACATTTTGGTCATTTGACTCATTTTTTTAATTCCACCTTAAATTTCAAATGCAAATAACTTTCAAACGACAAACTTTTACAAAAAACCGATTTCACCATAATTTTTAAAATTAAATCCTCTTTAATTTGGTATAAATCTTTTTAATTTTTTCGAAACTTTTTTTTTTTGACATATTCATTGGGTCATGATTTTCTTGAAAATTTTAGCATTTTCGGCTCTAATTTTGTCTAGTTTAAAGGCCGAATTTTGCAAAACTTAAAACACGAAAGTTGTAGCTTCTTGGCCATTCTTTACCCAGAAATTTGAATCACTCAAATCCAATATGATATGAGTGAGATATCGTATGTTAAAGATGACGTTTTAGTCATATTTGTTGCACACAACGTGTTTGATGAAATGTTTAGCTTAGATTTTTAGTCTTAAAATCGAGTTAAATGCACTAATTTTTGTACAACAATGCACCTTTAGTTATTTTATTAATGTAAGATTCAAAAAGTTTTGTTTTTTCTTGTTTTTTTGTTATTTTTTTTAACTGATGAACCTTATTAACTGATTTTTAAAAAAGACATTTCGTTCATCAGTTACTTTGGTTGAACCTATTAACTGATGAACCTTATTAACTGATGAGCCTTATTAACTGATTTTTAAAAAAGACATATCGCGTGTTAAAGAACCTTATTAACTGATGAACTTATTAATTCAGTTAATAAGGTTCATCAGTTAATAAGGTTCATCAGCCTTATTAACTGGTTGAACTATATTAACTGATGGACATTATTAACTGATGAACTTATTAAATCAGTTAATAAGGTTCATCAGTTAAAAATCCTTATTAACTGATGAACTTATTAAATCAGTTAATAAGGTTCATCAGTTAATAAGGTTCATCAGCCTTATTAACTCGTTGAACTATATTAACTGATGAACTTATTAACTGATGAACTTATTAAATCAGTTAATAAGGTTCATCAGTTAATAAGGTCCATCAGTTAAAGATCCTTATTAACTGATGAACTTATTAAATCAGTTAATAAGGTTCATCAGCCTTATTAACTGGTTGAACTATATTAACTGATGAACTTATTAACTGATGAACCTTATTAACTGATGAACTTATTAAATCAGTTAATAAGGTTCATCAGTTAATAAGGTTCATCAGCCTTATTAACTGGTTGAACTATATTAACTGATGAACTTATTAACTGATGAACCTTATTAACTGATGAACTTATTAAATCAGTTAATAAGGTTCATCAGTTAAAAAAAACAAAACTTTTTGAATCTTATATTAATAAAATGACTAACTGATGAACCTAATAACCTAACTGATGAACCTAATAACCTAACTGATGAACTAAATGTATATTTTAAAAATATAATGATTAAAAAACTTTACTTTTTGAGTCTTACATTAATAAAATGATTAATAATGCATTGAGAAACAAAAATTAATGCATTTAACGCAATTTTAACACTAAAATTCTAAGCTAGACATTTCATCAAACAAATTGTGTGCAACAAATATGAGTTAAACACCATCTTTAACGTGTGATATCTTACTCGAATGACATCGGATTTGAGTGATTCAAAAACCTATGTAAAGAGTGAATCAAAATAAAAAACTTTCATGTTTTAAGTTTTTAACGATTCGACATTTATGAGGGTAAAAAATAGGGCCGAAAATGATAAAAAAAATCAAGAAAATCACTAACCATTTGATATGTAAAAAAAAAAAAGTGAGAAATATTTAACAAGATTTATACCAATTTAAAGAGGATTAAATTTTAAAAATTATGGTGAAATCGGTTTTTCGTAAAAGTTTGTCGTTTGAAAGATATTTGCGTTTGAAAATTGAGGTGAAAAAGTAAAAAAAACGAGTAAAATTACGATTTTGCCCCTAAACGGATATTTTAAATAAAATATGTTGGGGACACGTGTCGCTTGCTGGTTACTTTTTATACTTTTTAAATTTGTTTCCCTTTCTAAGGGATCCGGTGTCCAAACATATATACCTATTTATAGATGTAATGTAATGTAAAAAGAAATTTTACTTGTTATCAACAACTTTTGAAAAAAGAGAGGTCCTTGTTATTATATTTGGAGAGAATATTGAATTCCATAAATAAATAATTCATTATTGAAGGAAACAAGGTAAATTTCTTAATAAATTCACGACCACACATGTTAAGGCGTAAGAGTACATTAGTAAAGCACAATGATTTCTAAAAAAAAAATTATCTTCTAATTTAAACTTTGTCCTTATTGAATAATGAAGCATGTGTATGGAAATTTGCTTAATGAATCTCGGCCCATAACCGACTAAAAACACCAACCCAATTATCGGTTTTTTATAGTTTAAATAGAAATCAAAACTTGTTTAACAAATCACACAAAACATAGCGATTCTAATATCCTAAAGTTCTCACAAATTTGAGGTACGATTTCTATGAGTATAGTCCTATGCTTAGCTTGCTTTTAACATATGGAATTATCGCATGGTATTATATTTTTATAGGTTCATGAATCATGGCTCTATGAGTTTTACTCCTACGTTTTTATCAGTATAATCATAGTGCCCATATTTTTATATTCACTAATGCTCACCGCATGTATGTATTTTTTTATACCAAATAGTGCCCCATACTATCAGTTTATATAAGCTGTGACTGTTTAAGTTCTATCTTCTTAGACCCCTGATATTGTAGAATTAGGCATTGTTGTTGTTGTTGTTGTTGTTGTTGTTGTAGTTGTTGTTATGTAAAAACATATATTTATTAGCACTTAGCACCCTTGTTATATGTGTGTTAATTCAATGGTATTTGATATCCTTTGCAGGTTTTGTGTGATTTAAAAATAATTATAAGTTATGATGGGATGGTCAGAGATGTTGCCTGAAGTACTTGATATAATAGCACAAAAATATATCACTTGCTACGAAGATTATCCGAGTTTTGCAGGTGTGTGTAAGTCTTGGCATTTAGCGGCCGCAAGAACATACCGCAACTCAAATGGACCACCTTCAGGGTTGCCATCTTTAATGCTTGCAGAAAAAAGTGATGATCATGAGTCTCGTGAATTGTTCCTCCTCTCAAACAAGAGCATCCGCAGGATACAACTCCCTGAAGCATATGGGAAGATATGCATGTCTTCATGTGGGTGGCTCTTAACCGTTGGAAAAGATTTTGCTTCACAACTCATCAATCCTTTATCTCGTGAAATCATCAACCTTCCAAAGGCAAACACCTTTCCAGAGTTCATTCATCCTTTAAATTGGCGTATTGCCATCCAAAAGGTAGTCCTCTTGCTGGAATCAAAATTGGTGGTTGTATTATGGGGTTGTGAAAATAAGCTAGGATTTTGCCATATTGGAGATAACAAGTGGACATCTGTGGAAACGAACAGAGGCATTGTCGATATTACTTTCTACAACGGACACATTTATTATCTTGAATGGAATCGTGTTATCCGAGCATGCAATATTAATGGGAAAGATCCAACTGTCTTGGTTCGTGAAGTAAGAATCCCTAAACGTGTTTATGATCAATCTGCGATTATTTATGCTTATATAGTTGGACTAGATGATGGCGAGAGGAAGCAGTTGCTAGTAGTTATAAAAGAGGGGGTGTATAATGATGGAAAATGTCCCGAGACTTACAAGACAAAGAGTTTTCAAGTTTTGGCTTATGATTTGAAAAGTGGAACTGAAGATCCGTGGTCAAAAGTGAAGGATTTTGGCACAAAAACTTTGTTTGTGGGATATAATTCGTCATTTTGGATAGAGGACACTACGGGAGTGATAAAGGGTAACTGCATATACTACACAGATGATGCAGATGGGGAATATTGTGATAGCAAAAAAGGAGGAGGGAGAGATATGGGGATTTACCATTTGTCAGACGGAACTATCGAACCTCACTTTGCAGGAGAATCACTTAGCCATTTTACACCACCAATATGGCTTCAATCGATGTGAATTTTATTTAAATGTAACTTTTATGTTTGTTATATGAAGCTCTTTCAAACGGTATTAATGATCGCATATTAGTTAGATTTTCAAGATTACTGTTCAAATTTCATGATTTATTAGATAGCAGCAATTGGATACTGTGTGGTACAACAGAGTTTGTTTTGTTTTTGTTCATAGAAAAAACGGTGCGTGTTTGGTCACATTCAAGATAAGTAATCCTGTCATTATAATTTGATGGCAACACAATGTGAGTTTATGTTACATAGGAACTCGACGTACACTGATGATAGATTTTAAGTTTTTGATCATAAATTGGGTGAGGTAACTAATCAGAGCACTGATATGACTGCTATTTTGGGACCACGTTTCCGTTTTAAACTATAGTATTTGATGACGACCCAATAATGTTGCTAAATTTTCACACGCGACTTCAAGTTCTTGCGAGTGTGTCTCATCACATCTTGCAGCATCTCAGTATCACAGTACACACAGAAAGGAAAAAACTAAAATGGCATATAAGGATTGTCATACAATGATAAGATATTGATAAACAACAAAGTTTTCTCACCAATCAAGATTTCCATATATACGGTCTTTATTGGTTCTGGAGTTCTTCCATTAAAATATAATCGTCGGTTTCATTTTCCACTTTATATAGCAGCCGCGAGAAGGCAGATTTTTTGAGCTTGGTGGTTGATTCGTTGTGTTTTGGTGTGTGCAAACAACAATTTATCAAAATATCAACAAACGTGAAGTCTAATTTATCGTGAGACAAATAAACGTGAAGAATACGAGTAAACCGTTTAGGAAAACGATTACCTCGCAAAACTTGTGAAAGTGATATTCAAATTGTGAGACCGGGAAGTGATTTCCCGGGTCGTACCCCAACGAGGTGTGAATGGAAAGCTTCGAATGAGATTGGGATTAAAATCTTGTATGATTGGAAAGGTTATTTGGTTTTGCGATACGTTAAACTAACGAATTTGAAAATTAACGAACGAATGTAAAAGTAAACTAACCTAAGACAACTAACAATCTAAGAAATACCTAAAAACTACGGGAAAGCATAATTAGGTATCGGGAATCCTAAAACGTAAACTAAATTGAAAACGTAACGTTTATTTAAAAATTACGCGAGTGCGCAAAATAAAACGTGAATTTTAAGTTCCAAACGTCCTACGAGTTTCCAATTAATTTTCTTACGTACTAAAAGACAAAAGAAAATTTTTGAAAAAAGAAAATTAATTTTTCAAATAAAATTCTATTTATTATAATTAAATTACTATTAAACTCTAATGAATTTATAATAAATACTAAAACTAATCTGAAAATTCTGAAACTTTTTTAATAAAAACTATAAACTAATATTATTCTAGGAAAAATAAAAACAAGCTAGGCTCAGTACAAAATAAGCTCGGGTTAAGCAGTTATAAGCTGGTAAGCTTATTAAGGTTACAATACTCATCAAAGGTCTAGTATTAAATCTTGCAAGGAATGATTGAAAAAGACCCAAGGGCGCAGTGGTTGTGGTGTTGTGTGTTGAGGCTGGGTGCAAGAGGTCTGGGGTTCGAATCCCACCCATACTTTTTGCAACTTTTATTATTTTTTTCTTTTATTTTTTTCCTTCTCAACTCAGTTATACACAAACAAACTAACAATTCGTTTCAAACACAAACTCACTGATTTCCAACTCAAATTCCAAAATAGTTTCAAGACTCAAATTTAACTTTATTTTAAAAACTTTGTTCAAGATTAACCACTCAAATGGCTAAATATACCAAAACAAACTCAGCTTAGGCAAGACAGTGGCACAAGTACAAACAACAAGAATCAATCAACATTAATTTATTCAAACACAGATACAACAACAAGATCTAAACAACAATAACAAGAACAACAAAGAGATTTAAGATCTTTAAGAGCAAAATAAAGTAGCAGCAGCTCAAGGAAATGCAAATAAACACACAAGCTCACAAGAGCTTATCAAAACTCATAACCAACAATCGTTCTCACTACAGGGAGCAAGTACAACATCAATTGTTCTCACCTGCTTGTTACACGGTTAAGCTGTGCCAATTTTAAAAACAAGACATCTAACTAAAATGCTCAAGCTACACAACCATTGTTGCCAATAATCTAACAATGCCCTAAGAAGACTGCCTAGATGGTGTTTGGTTGACTACAACAGCCAAGGCATATGAATAACAATAATGCCAAACACCCCTTTGCTAAGCTGACTTGGTGATTATTCAAAACAAGAAGCTAAACTGCCTAGCTAATAAACTATCACTAATCACTTGTGAGTTTAACTAAACAGGGTTTCACAATTTAAGGAAAACAATCAACAACAAATATATGAAACTGGAAATTTATATTAAAACTTTACTTGTTTTCCAAAGCAATGAGGAATCTGAGGATTATGAACACAGAACCACCTATAGTCTCCCAAGAGACTCTAAACCATACTCCATCAATTTCACCCTGCTACTGCTGCTTTCACCCTTCTTTAGTAACTCTTTTTTTTATTTTTTATTTTTTTTATTTTTTTTATATATATTTTCTTTTCTTTCAAACTCAACTGAACAACATTATAATGAATAAGATACCAAACTTCTTAGTGAAATAACTAGAACTTTTAAACCTTAACTGGAAACATAAACTTGAAATAACTTGAGAATACTTTCATTAAACTTAGAAAAATTTGAATTACAATAAAGCTTTTTAAAAACTGAAAAGATAAATAAAACTGAGATGCCTCATAAGGGCTTACAATACCACTATTTATACTAACACTAAGGAGAGGTAGGTACGAATTTGATCTCTTTGTCTTTGTCTTCAGTGAGTGTAATCAGCTCAACCCTAATCCTTGTGCTTTTGTGAGCAAATCTCAACCATCCAATTGCTCTTGTCTTTATCTCAACCTTCTATTGGTTTTTGGCGCCCAAACGAGTTATGGTGGATTGGTGACATGGCTGGGGTAGGTATGGTTTGTGAGGAGGGGGAAATAGTAGTGGGATTGGGGAGTGGTGTGGAGGACAAAGGGGATGGTGATGGGTGGATGGTGATAGTTGTGTTTGGCTTATTGCAGGTTCACGGGGTGGTTTAGGAAGAAGATGGTTTTGACCAAGGGTTTGACTAGGTTGAGATAATAAAACGGTGGGAGGTGTGGTTTTATTAATTGTGTTTTGGGCTTGGAGGGTGAGATGGGCCAAAGGTGGAGTGATAAGGGTGGGCTGGAGTAGGTTGTGTTTGTAATTTGGATTTTGGGAAGTGTTGGGTTGGATTTGGTAAGATAACAACATGGGATCCGTTTGTGTAGTATTTAGTCAACAAGGACCATTTATGTAAATGTTGCAAAGTTGAAGGGACTGAAATGTAAACTTCTCACATCTTTCCAAGGGATCATAGTTGCCATGTTTTACTTATCAAAGGACCATAATTTACATTTTTCTATTTTTACAAAACCCGGGGACCAATTATGCCAAATTCCAAAGCACAGGGACCAAACATGCCAATTGTGAAATTTCAAAGGTTTGACTTACAATCTTTTGAAAACATTTTACCCAAAGATCATTTGCGATTCATTTTGACTTTTAAAGAGCAAGGGTTGACTTTTCTTTGAAATGACTGACTAGGGACTAGTTTTGTAAAACTTTGAAAGTTAGGGGACTGAAACTGCCAAATATGCAAATTTTGTTCGTTTTTCGTTTGTTTTCACTCGTTTTGCATCAGAAACATATAAAACACGATCTTTGGGATTTTCTTCGTATTTTGATGCTTTCTTGAGTATTTTCACGTGTTTTGGCAGTTAAAACGAGATAAAAATGATGAGTATTTACACACTCATCAATCCCCCACACTGAACTATTGCTAGTCCCTAGCAATCTTTTTAAGAAAAATTAATGGATTTGAAGTCTCTTTACCAAAAGCCATTACTTCTGGAGTAGCCGAATGTTTTAGTTCAAGTCAGAACTATGGTACACTGATAACCATATGATTTTTAGCAAACCATAAGCTTCCAACGGTTTTGATTTGTCTTTACCAGAAGCCGTTTGCTTCTGGACTAGCCAACTCTTGATGGACACAGTCAACATCTTGGTGAGTTGATTACCAATTATGGCTTTCCACTGCCTTTACCACAAGCCATAATCTTGCGGGCTAGCCAACTCTTTTACTTTTTAGGATAGGGTGAGTTGAATACCATACAATTTTGGGCAAATTGCAAGCCGTCAACGGATTTGAGTTATCTTTACCAAGAGCTTTTTGCTCCTGGATTAGCCAATCCTTTTGTCGGTTAGACATGGTGGACTGATAACCATAAAAATTTTGAAGCTCTAGTGAAAAATTTTTAAAATTTTTGGCCAAAAACGGAGGTACTAGAAGGTAAAATGTGATCAAATTCGCTAGAATTCCCCCCCCCCCCCCCCCCACACACACTTAGAATTGAATATTGTCCTCAATATTCAAAGTCCCGGCTATTATGCCGACTCTTTGAACGTAAAAGGGCAACATTAAAAGCTAAATGTGGAAACATCATTTTGTTTTTCACTTTATTAGTAACCACAGCATGGGTAACTCCCCCACACTTAGGGTGAAAACCCTAAGTACATGCTACTGTTTTTGTTTACCGAGTCGCTAGCTTGACTCGACCCCGAATTCATTTGTTCTTGGGGAAGCGAGATGTGGAAAAGACAATCTCAATCGGACTTTCATTCAACATGTTTGGATAAACATTTGAAGCATGTGAAAGTTCCACCCCGATGAGATAACCGCCGGTATTCAAATAGTGAAAACTAGTAGAAACGATACCGGGTTCGAAAACAGCATCCTCACTCCCGAAGGAGTGAAAAAGAAGAGAAATCACATAAAATGTGAGGAACGGAAAGAAAGTCAGGATTACAATCATGGTAAGCTCATCATCATTGAAAAGAGACTTCATAATTTCCATATTATGAATCTCATCATTCAAGCTCAATTTGTAAGACAAATCATCCATGTGAGTTTTCTTAAAAAGTATTATACCGGGTTTGAAGATTTTATCCTCGGAGAGGAATGAGACGGAATTACCAACCACGGCAAAATCCTCAAAAGGAGATAAGTCATTCTCGGGAGACAAAGCATTGGTATCATTTTGCTCAAGCAACTCAATTCCCGGAGGAAGAGGATCAATGCAAGCGAGTTCACCGGCGAACTCTTCAAAGGTAAAAGATTCATATTCGGGGAGAGAAAGATGAGAATGAGAAGTGGTACTGCCACTAATCTTCTCTCTCATATGATCAAAATGGAATGCGTCAAATTCCGGAATAGAATCATTGGAAAAAACCTCAAGCTCATGAAATGTTGCGGGCTTTTCCAAGATGAAGCCACTATCCTCAACGGGGATAGGAGATGAAGTAGGTTTATCATTCAAAGCTTCGATTTTAGAAATGAAAAGATTGACATTCAATAATGTCAGACGAAGAGATTCGTCTTGGATTATTTCTTCATCATTCTCTTCTTCCAAGGTAAATAGCTCAGAAGGTAATTCTTCCACATAACTGATGTCTCCGCAAGATAACGAATCGTCATCATTAGAATCGGAGAACATCTCAAGATCATCATTCGGGAAGACAAGAGGAGGAGGGATGTCACACATATGCTCAAGAATTCCCTGTGACTCTCTTGGGATTGAGACAAGGTCCTCAACACTAGACTTTATGAATTCGTCCGATTCCTTTTCAGGAACAGTGTCAAGATACTCGTCCCCCATGTTCAGAGAGTGAGTATGAACCTCGGGTGTGATAAAAGCAGATTCAGGGAGTTGAGAAGGACTAGCATCAATGGATTTTTGAATTTCCATATGTTCTTCTGCTAGTGATTCAATTATATTTTCTTCTCCCTGATTTTTCATGGAAGGAACCACAACTGATGAATTTGATGAGCCTTGATGAATATCAAGGGTATCTTCATCATCACTATCGTCATCGTCATCGTAGATGATAGTTTTACGCATTCGAAATCTTACTCTAGCTGCTTCTTCTGCTTCTTCAGCTAGTATTTCTTTGTAAGACTTCGGACGAGGTTCTTCTGGAGCAGGTTTGTTAACCAAATCCTTAAGATCATTTAAAGTATTTAAAACATTTTGCAAAAGTTCTTGAGGAAATGGTTGAGGTTGTGTTTCAAAAGTTTGGTATTGTGGGGGTTAGTCGTGATAATTGTTGTCACAAAGAAAAAGATTCCTAGTTTGACAATCGGTGCTAAAATGCGGACCTCCACAATACTCACAACCGTATTGTTGTGAAGTTGGTGCATTTTGAAACGATTCGGCATTGAAATTTTGATAAAACGGATTATGCTCATATGAAATGAAATCATTTTGTGGATTATTGCAAAAGCTCGGATTAGGATCGTAAGCAAATGAATTTCTCGAACCACAAAACAAACAACTTCCGTTTTGAATATCATTACCACACCGTTCACACGTACACCAACGACATGGTAAACCGAAAAGCGGCTCACCACAACCGACACAAGGAATAAGCGATTGCCTTAGAGAAGGAATCGGACCATTCAAAGAATCAACAAAATCAACACAATAATCCGAATGATTATCAAGTCTCGAAGAACATTTTGAAAAATCCGGAGGTGGGACAAGTGGTGTGCTCTGAGAGCTAGGAATTTCCACCACTTCCGTTATGGTCCCCGGTTCTTGTTCTTGATAAACGTGAAGATTAGGCAAGTCGTTCTTTTTAGTTACCGCTTTAAGCTCAGTACGTTTGCTTGATAAATTCCGAACCGTAAATCGTGAAAGGTGTGGATCAATTCTTGATGGTTTGCCATTAATAGCATGTATCTCGGGCTGTGAAGGGTAGTCGGAAGAATTTTGAGAATCGTTGAAAGCATTCGGATATGCTTTGCACCATTTACAAAATCCGTCTCTAATATTACTTCCACACCGCTCACACCCACACTTGTAACAACGAAGATTGTCATCCACCGGACCTTTACAATGAAAACAGTGATAGTCGAGTGATGACATAAGAATTAAACATTAATGAGGGATGAGAAGGAAGAATCAAACGGATAAGAGGATAAGAAGTCGAGAATTAAACGTATATGAGACGAAGATTATTTTTGGGTTTTTCGAAAAACACAACAATTAAAACAAGACCACTCATAAAGACAGGGGAACTTAAACCAATAATCACAAACGCAAGGTCGACTTCTAAAGAAAAACGCACAAAGGAGCGGGAGAGAAGAATAGATCTCTCACTGGGCGAAGTTCGTTGGATCGCCACATACCGTTTCGACTCCTCTTAGAGTGTGTTTCTCGTTTAAAAGTTTTTCAAAACGCAAGTGATACAAAGGCAAGTTTTGATCTTTTGTTTGGGAACTTATTATGGTCACACCCCCAGTTGGTAGGTGTTCTGCCTTGGTTTTCGGCGGTAAGATTTTAATTGTTATAATTATTAAACAAAGAACACGGAAAAATCTTTTTGTGTTTTTAATCTTTTATAGATATAATACATATATAGAAACAAAAGAAAAATATTTTTTGGTTTTTTATAAGTTTTTGAAAGCCATAACTTCTTGCGAAGGTTCTACAAGACTAATCGTCTAAACCTTATCGAGACTTTCGACACACAGCCTCCCCGGCAACGGCGCCATTTGATTCGTTGTGTTTTGGTGTGTGCAAACAACAATTTATCAAAATATCAACAAACGTGAAGTCTAATTTATCGTGAGACAAATAGACGTGAAGTAACACGAGTAAACCGTTTAGGAAAACGATTACCTCGCAAAACTTGTGAAAGTGATATTCAAATTGTGAGACCGGGAAGTGATTTCCCGGGTCGTACCCCAACGAGGTGTGAATGGAAAGCTTGGAATGAGATTGGGATTAAAATCTTGTATGATTGGAAAGGTTATTTGGTTTTGCGTTACGTTAAACTAACGAATTTGAAAATTAACGAACGAATGTAAAAGTAAACTAACCTAAGACAACTAACAATCTAAGAAATACCTAAAAACTACGGGAAAGCATAATTAGGTATCGGGAATCCTAAAACGTAAACTAAATTGAAAACGTAACGTTTATTTAAAAATTACGCGAGTGCGCAAAATAAAACGTGAATTTTAAGTTCCAAATGTCCTACGAGTTTCCAATTAATTTTCTTACGTACTAAAAGACAAAAGAAAATTTTTGAAAAAAGAAAATTAATTTTTCAAATAAAATTCTATTTATTATAATTAAATTACTATTAAACTCTAATTAATTTATAATAAATACTAAAACTAATCTGAAAATTATGAAACTTTTTTAATAAAAACTAATATTATTCTAGGAAAAATAAAAACAAGCTAGGCTCAGTACAAAATAAGCTCAGGTTAAGTAGTTATAAGCTGGTAAGCTTATTAAGGTTACAATACTCATCAAAGGTCTAGTATTAAATCTTGCAAGGAATGGTTGAAAAAGACCCAAGGGCGCAGTGGTTGTGGTGTTGTGTGTTGAGGCTGTGTGCAAGAGGTCTGGGGTTCGAATCCCACCCAGACTTTTTGCAACTTTTATTATTTATTTCTTTTATTTTTTTCCTTCTCAACTCAGTTATACACAAACAAACTAACAATTCTTTTCAAACACAAACTCACTGATTTCCAACTCAAATTCCAAAATAGTTTCAAGACTCAAATTTGACTTTATTTTAAAAACTTTGTTCAAGATTAACTACTCAAATGGCTAAATATACCAAAACAAACTCAGCTTAGGCAAGACAGTGGCACAAGTACAAACAACAAGAATCAATCAACATTAATTTATTCAAACACAGATACAACAACAAGATCTAAACAACAATAACAAGAACAACAAAGAGATTTAAGATCTTTAAGAGCAAAATAAAGTAGCAGCAGCTTAAGGAAATGCAAATAAACACATAAGCTCACAAGAGCTTATCAAAACTCATAACCAACAATCGTTCTCACTACAGGGAGCAAGTACAACATCAATTGTTCTCGCCTGCTTGTTACACGGTTAAGCTGTGCCAATTTTAAAAACAAGACATCTGACTAAAATGCTCAAGCTACACAACCATTATAATCTAACAATGCCCTAAGAAGACTGCCTAGATGGTGTTTGGTTGACTACAACAACCAAGGCATATGAATAACAATAATGCCAAACACCCCTTTGCTAAGCTGACTTGGTGATTATTCAAAACAAGAAGCTAAACTGCCTAGCTAATAAACTATCACTAATCACTTGTGAGTTAAACTAAACAGGGTTTCACAATTTAAGGAAAACAATCAACAACAAATATATGAAACTGGAAATTTATATTAGAACTTTACTTGTTTTCCAAAGCAATGATGAATCTGAGGATTATGAACACAGAACCACCTATAGTCTCCCAAGAGACTCTAAACCATACTCCATCAATTTCACCCTGCTACTGCTGCTTTCACCCTTCTTTAGTAACTCTTTATATATATATATATATATATATATATATATATATATATATATATATATATATATATATATATATATATATATATTTTTTTTTTTTTTTCTTTTCTTTCAAACTCAACTGAACAACATAATGAATAAGATACCAAACTTCTTAGAGAAATAACTAGAACTTTTAAACCTTAACTGGAAACATAAACTTGAAATAACTTGAGAATACTTTCACTAAACTTAGAAAAATTTGAATTACAATAAAGCTTTTTAAAAACTGAAAAGATAAATAAAACTGAGATGCCTCATAAGGGCTTACAATACCACTATTTATACTAACACTAAGGAGAGGTAGGTACGAATTTGATCTCTTTGTCTTTGTCTTCAGTGAGTGTAATCAGCTCAACCCTAATCCTTGTGCTTTTGTGAGCAAATCTCAACCATCCAATTGCTCTTGTCTTCATCTCAACCTTCTATTGGTTTTTGGCGCCCAAACGAGTTGTGGTGGATTGGTGACATGGCTGGGGTAGGTATGGTTTGTGAGGAGGGGGAAATAGTAGTGGGATTGGGGAGTGGTGTGGAGGACAAAGGGGATGGTGATGGGTGGATGGTGATAGTTGTGTTTGGCTTATTGCAGGTTCACGGGGTGGTTTAGGAAGAAGATGGTTTTGACCAAGGGTTTGACTAGGTTGAGATAATAAAACGGTGGGAGGTGTGGTTTTATTAATTGTGTTTTGGGCTTGGAGGGTGAGATGGGCCAAAGGTGGAGTGATAAGGGTGGGCTGGAGTTGGTTGTGTTTGTAATTTGGATTTTGGGAAGTGTTGGGTTGGATTTGGTAAGATAACAACATGGGATCCGTTTGTGTAGTATTTAGTCAACAAGGACCATTTATGTAAATGTTGCAAAGTTGAAGGGACTGAAATGTAAACTTCTCACATCTTTCCAAGGGATCATAGTTGCCATGTTTTACTTATCAAAGGACCATAATTTACATTTTTCTATTTTTACAAAACCCGGGGACCAATTATGCCAAATTCCAAAGCACAGGGACCAAACATGCCAATTGTGAAATTTCAAAGGTTTGACTTACAATCTTTTGAAAGCATTTTACCCAAAGATCATTTGCGATTCATTTTGACTTTTAAAGAGCAAGGGTTGACTTTTCTTTGAAATGACTGACTAGGGACTAGTTTTGTAAAGTTGGGGGACTGAAACTGCCAAATATGCAAATTTTGTTCGTTTTTCGTTTGTTTTCACTCGTTTTGCATCAGAAACATATATAACA
Organism: Artemisia argyi; assembly: GCA_030686995.1. Taxonomy (NCBI): domain Eukaryota; kingdom Viridiplantae; phylum Streptophyta; class Magnoliopsida; order Asterales; family Asteraceae; genus Artemisia; species Artemisia argyi. The sequence goes on along the minus strand of CM060696.1, from coordinate 187,443,863 downwards.
CGATCTTTGGGATTTTCTTCGTGTTTTGATGCTTTCTTGAGTATTTTCACGTGTTTTGGCAGTTAAAACGAGATAAAAATGATGAGTATTTACACACTCATCAGTGGTTTTAAACACCCTTATTTAGAATATGGGGTTCATTTGGTTAGGATATACGGGCCAAAAGTAAAGGTTGACCGGGGGCTACGTGGTGGTGTTCAATGAGTTGTACAGCTTGAAGTTGGCAGATAGACAATATGTTTCTTTAAATTATCGAGAACGAAGGGAAGGCCATGATAGTCTGTTGACCTGAAAAAGAGAGGTGGACCCAAGGATACCAGTGATCAAGGCCACACTTAGAAATTTTTTTGAAAATGCTTCACGATTCTTGGATGCAAATTTTGTGGAGAAAGAGAGATGAGATATATATATATGGTGCTCTTTATCAGACAACTGTGGAGGTGTAGCTTTAGTGTCAAAAGATTTCATTCATTTTTTTCGCTCTCGAGTTTAACTCATTGGTCAATAATTCATTTGTCAATAGAATTTGCCATTAAACATGCACCGATTTTGCATAAACTAAATAATATTGACTCAAATAAGTGAATCCAAAATTGTGATTTAAACACAAATTACTAGTTCGTTTATATTTCAAACATTGTATAAGAAATATGCTGTTGATATCGACTCGGTATCCAAAGGACAGGTACTAATCAAGCCATATGTTTATATTACTCTGGTCTTATCTTCAGAAACACTAAACTCAGTTGCTGGAAAATCTTTTTTTTTTCTTCGTTTTTTAAAGTATGAATGCGTCCAAAATGGGTAAGAAATGTTTATCAATACTCGAATTTTTGTTACTAGCAGTAGAAAAATTGGTTAGAAAACATGTCACAACCATATTACTTCACTGGAGATATTATATATATGGGTTGAAAATTTCATAGTTTTGAAATTCTGAGGTGCATCAAATGTTATATTTTTTCTCAACGATGAACAAGCTAAACTACCGGACATTGCTACTTTGACCATTGATGTCAAACATACTAATATGAACCTTAAAAGTTAATGTGAATAATCCGTTAAGTTTTCAAGATTAGTCCATAACCAATGCCACACATAAAAAATGTTAAATTTGCAACCAGTTCATAATCTTGTCAGCTTAGAAAATATCATATTGACCTTTGTAATTGACTTTTAGTGCAAACTGTATTCGGGTCAATGAGGCCTGGAGCATAAACGGGCCTGATTTTTTAATGTTATTATTTTATTTTTATAGTTACCCTAGAACCAATGTTCCTAGTTGCAAAGGGCAGCGCCGTTTTAATTCTCCGAGGTAATTTTCCATTCTTCCTTTTCATATTTGTGACTTTTATGTTTGGTAAAACTTGAAATTCTTATGTAGAGACATTTATAAGTTTGCACCCTTGTCATATATGAGTTAAAGTTTAACGGTTTTTGATATCTTTTGTAGTTGTTGTGTGACTCGATCAAAAGTCAGTTATAAGCTATGATAGGATGGTCGGATATGTTGCCTAAAGTACTTGATATCATAGCACGTAAAAATATCACTTTCTACGAAGATTATCTAAGTTTTGCAGGCGTGTGCAAGTCTTGGCGTTTAGCGGCCACAAGAAATGGACCTCCTTCGCGGTTGCCATATTTAATGCTTTCAGTTAAAAGTGAAGATAAAGATGACAAGGTAAATTGTTCCTCCTCTCAAACAAAAGCATCTGCAAGATACGACTCGCTGAAGCATATGGTAAGGCGTGTAGGTTTTCATCATGTGGATAGATCCTAACAGTTGCAGAAGATTTTGCTTCACAACTCATCAATCCTTTATCTCGTGAAATCATCAACCTTCCAGAGGTATACACCTTTTCAAATGACATTCATCCTTTAGAATGGGAATATTTAATCTCAAAGGTTGTCCTCGTGTTGGAATCAAAATTGGTGCTTGTAATATGGGGTAGGGATAAGAAACTAGGATTTTGCCATATTGGAGATAACTACTGGACATCTGTTTACAGCAGTGGCATTCGCGATATTACTTTCTACAATGGACACGTTTATACTTTTTCCCGTTGTGGTGATATCAAAGCATGCAATATTAATGGGAAAGATTGAACATTCTTTGTTCATGTAGCATCGACATGGGGTATACTTTATGATAAATGTGTGTATTCAGCTTATATAGTTGGACTAGATGATGGTGAGAGGAAGCACTTGCTAGTAATTATCAAATACGGAATAAATATCACAATGGGTTTTCAAGTTTTCGCTTATGATTTGGAAAGTAGGAATTTGTCAAAAGTGAAGGATCTTGGTACAAAAACTTTGTTTGTGGGATATAATTCGTCGTTTTGGACGGAGGAGACAACGGGGGTGATAAAGGGTAACTGCATATACTACACAGATGATATGGTTAAAGCTGATGTATTTGCTGATGAAGGGAGGAGAGATATGGGGATTTATCACTTGTCGGACGGACCCATTGAACTTCACTTTGCTGGAGAATTATTTAGCCGTCTTACACCTCCAATATGGCTCCAGTCGATGTGAATTTTATTTACCATGTAATTTGTTATGTTTGTTACGAATCTCTTTCAAAGAGTGTTAATGACCACATATTAATTAGATTGACAAGATTATTTTGGTACAAGTCAACAATTAGGGGAGAGTTGCGATCCCTTGCAAAGGGGATATAAATTAAAGTCTAAAAAGACTTTTCCACCGTCCGATCATCTACTTATTCCATCGCACCGTCCAATTTAATTGAGAGAAAAAATGATGCTCCATTCTATTTAAAAGGATAAAATAGTCATTTAACAAACAAAACCCGTCATATCTATCTTCCCTACATCAATCCATATTCTCACTCACATTCATTTCACTCTCTATTCTCTCTCAATTCTCTCACTAAAAAGTTGGGGGAAAAATTAGGGTTTTGATTCTCATACTTCTGATCAAAATCTCTGATAATCTACTCGAAAAGATGAATCCTAATCATAAGTTTACCAATTATTCTAATTCATACATCTAATTCCATTATCCAGTTTTTTAATTTATCTAATTTTTCTTATTTAATTTTTCCCAAAATTTTACTATTTTATAGAATTTTGTGAAATTGTTTTTTATATGGGTTTTTTGAGTTACTGATGTATATTGTATTTTTGGGATTGAATTTGATTTAGTTATATTTTTTGATTTAATTAACGGTATTTAAAGTGATCATTTTATTTTGCATGTTGTCATGTGGATGATGTTATAAATTTTGGGTTTTTTTTTGAGATTATAAAGTTGCTTGCTTGTACTTAAAATTGATTTTTATTAAAAAAAAATGTTTTTTTTTTCTGTCAAATTGATAAAAAGTTTTGATTTTTATTTGTTTTTTTTTTGTCAAATTGATGAAATTTTTTTATTTTTATCAGTATTTTTGTTATGTACATCAGTATTTTTGCTTAGTATAATATGTTTAAAAAAATGTTCATCAGTATTTTGTTCATTTAATCAACAGTTATTGTTTTGTTTATCAGTTCTTGCACATCATATTTTGTTCATCAATTATTGTCATGTGTTATGTGTTATTCAACTATTTTTGTTTGTTCATCTGTTGTTGTAGTTCATCATCTTTTTAATTTAGCTACTAATTAACACGATGAACAACACCTTAATCTAACTGATAAAAAATTAATAGTATTTTTTTTCATCAGTTAGCGTCGGTTGTTTTTCAAAGTGTTTTGGCTATATATAAGTTATTGCTATTGTGTTTGATCATCAGTTATTTGAAAATTAGGTTTATCAGTTATTGCTAATGCGTTTGATCATCAGTTATTTGAAAATAGGTTCATCAGTTATTGATAATGGGTTTGATCATCAGCTATTTGAAAATAGGTTCATCAGTTATCGCTAATGGGTTTGATCATCAGTTATTTGAAAATAGGTTCATCAGTTATTGCTAGTGCGTTTGATCATCAGTTATTTGAAAATAGGTTCATCAGTTATTGCTAGTGCATTTGATCATCAGTTATTTGAAAATAGGTTCATCAGTTATCGCTAATGGGTTTGATCATCAGTTATTTGAAAATAGGTTCATCAGTTATTGCTAGTGCGTTTAATCATCAGTTATTTGAAAATAGGTTCATCAGTTATTGCTAATGCGTTTGATCATCAATTATTTAAAAATAGGTTCATCAGTTATTGATAGTGGGTTTGATCATCAGTTATTTGAAAATAGGTTCATCAGTTATCGCTAATGGGTTTCATCATTAGTTATTCGAAAATAGGTTCATCAGTTATTGTTAGTGCGTTTGATCATCAGTTATTTGAAAATAGGTTCATCAGTTATTGCTAGTGCATTTGATCTTCAGTTATTTGAAAATAGGTTCATCAGTTATCGCTAATAGGTTTGATCATCAGTAATTTGAAAATAGGTTCATCAGTTATTGCTAGTGCGCTTGATCATCAGTTATTTGAAAATAGGTTCATCAGTTATTGCTAATGCGTTTGATCATCAGTTATTTGAAAATCGGTTCATCAGTTATTGCTAGTGCGTTTGATCATCAGTTATTTGAAAATAGGTTCATCAGTTATTGCTAGTGCGTTTGATCATTAGTTATTTGAAAATAGGTTCATCAGTTATCGCTAATGGGTTTGATCATCAGTTATTTGAAAATAGGTTCATCAGTTATTGCTAATGCGTTTGATCATCAGTTATTTGAAAATAGGTTCATCAGTTATTGCTAGTGCATTTGATCATCAATTATTTGAAAATAGGTTCATCAGTTATTGCTAGTACGTTTGATCATCAATTATTTGAAAGTAGGTTCATGAGTTATTGATAGTGCATTTGATCATCAGTTATTTGAAATAGGTTCTTCAGTTATTGCTAGTACGTTTGATCATCAATTATTTGAAAGTAGGTTAATCAGTTATTGATAGTGCGTTTGATCATCAGTTATTTAAAAGTATGTTCATCAGTTATTGCTAGTGGTTTGATCATCAGTTAATTGAAAGTAGGTTCATCAGTTATTGCTAGTGGGTTTGATCATCAGTTATTTGCTAGTGTTTATTGGAAATAGGTTCATTTGTCATTTTGAAAGTAGGTTCATCAGTTATTGCTAGTACGTTTGATCATCAATTATTTGAAAGTAGGTTCATCAGTTATTGCTTAGTACGTTTGATCATCAATTATTTGAAAGTAGGTTCGTCAGTTATTGATAGTGCGTTTGATCATCAATTATTTTAAAGTAGGTTCATCAGTTATTGCTAGAACGTTTGATCATCAATTACTTGAAAGTAGTTTCATTAGTTATTGATAGTGCATTTGATCATCAGTTATTTTAAATTAGGTTCATCAGTTATTGCTAGTGTGTTTAATCATCAGTTATTTGCTAGTGTTTTTGGAAAGTAGGTTAATCAATTGTTGTGCAAGTATCAGTTATTGTTAACGAGTTTGTGTTTATTTTAGTGCGTTGGTGTTTGTTTCAGCTTATATAGCTGGCATTGTGGCTTATGTTGAAAATCTTCAGTTTATATGCCACAAGCCGGCTATATAATATGAAACAAACACCACCTCTATAGTTGGTGTTTGTTTCATCTTCTATAGCTGTCGTTGTGGTTTGGTATCAGTTATTGCTTGTGCATTTTTGTTTATATTGATTCAGTTGTTGTGTAAGTAGGTTTATTAGTTACTGCTAGTGCGCTTGTGTTTCTTGAAAGTAGGCTCATCAGTTATTTGAAAATTAGGTTCATCAGTTATTGCTAGTGTTTTTTATCATCAGTTATTTGCTAGTGTTTTTTAAAAGTAGGTTCATCAGTTGTTGTGCAAGTAGGATCATCAGTTATTGCTAGTGCGTTTGTGTTTATTTTAGTTTGGCTTCATCTTTTATTTTGATTTTTTGTTTATTTTGGTTTTAGTAGGTTCATCAGTTTCACAATTATTTGTTTTATTGGATAGGTAAAAGGCTAAAAAAAAAGGAAAGAAACCTATGGTTTTGTGATTCGATGTTGGATTTGTAAGAGAAGGAAAGGAACAAGACAAAAAGATGGAAGACTTGAGAAAGAAGTACCTAGCAAAGATTATGTTGTCCGAGTCTAATGAGAACAGAAAAATAGTGGAGAGCGAGGTTCGTGAATATCAAAGTTTAAGTCTGAAAGAAAAGAGAATGCTCCAAAAGATGTCAAAGAAGTCTATTTGCCGAACGTACCAGCGCTTATTTCGAAGAAGCTAGTGCTCTTCTTCGAAAGTGAACACAATGGTCAAGTGAGAACAATCTGATATAATTGATGAATGTTTGAAATATTTGATTGCTTGGTATGGTTAAATAGTTTCTGGAACAATTTGATTTAATTGATGAATTGTACAAATATTAGATTTTTTTGTTCATCAGTTGCCGATTGGTATGGACAAGTGATTTTGGTTGGTTGGTATCGACAAGTTATTTTAGTTTAATAGAACTCAGTTTATTTTAGTTTTTTTTGTTCATCAGTTTCCGGTTGGTATCGACAAGTGATTTTGGTTGGTTAGTATCGACAAGTTATTTTAGATTAACAGGACTCAGTTTATTATAGTTCTATTATATAAACTGATGAACATCTCTTAAATAAAATTGATAAACATGTGAAAAAGAACTTTTAAAAATAAACTAATGAACATACAATAAACTGATTTCTGATTTCAACACATATCTAAATTTTGACAATAAGCTCTGAAATATTGCACTAAATAAACTGATGAACATATAATAAAATTGATCATTACGGAATGAAAATATAATTAAAAAATATCACTTTTTAAATCTTATATTAATAAAACGATTAGTGATGCGTTGTGGTACAAAAATTAATGCATTTAACGCAATTTTAACACTAAAAATCTAAGTTAGACATTTCATCAAACATGTGGTGTGCAACAAAAATGACTAAAACGTCATCTTTAAAATGCGATATCTCACTCATGTCATATCGAATTTGAATGATTCAAATTTCTTGAAAAAGAATGAACCAAAATCTACAACTTTCGTGTTTTAAGCTTATCATGATTTGATAGATTTAAAGGTAAAGAATATGGTCAAAAATACCAAAAACATCAAGAAAATAAAAAACCATTGAATATGTAAAAAAAAAGTTTGAAATAATTAACAAGATTTATATCAAATTAAAGAGAATTAAATTTTAAAAATTATGGTGAAATCGGTTTTTTCTAAAAGTTTGTCGTTTAAGAGATATGTGCGTTTGAAATTTGAGGTGGAAAAAGAAAAAACGGGTAATTTTACGATTTTGCCCCTATGCAGATTTTTTAAATAAAATTGGTGGGGGACACTTGTCAGCCCAGAAACACTTTTTAGACTTTTTATTTTTTCTACTTTCTAAAGGATCGGGAGTCATTAGGGGATGGTGTATTCAATCCACATTGTGTTATTTTATGTTTTTGATGAATGTATAAAGACTAATACCCTTTGTAAACGAAAATCTTGGATACAGTATCCCATCAATTTCACAATGTTTTTGCTATTTATCCTTGTCAAATCCATCACATAATCAGCAACAAAACAAAGCTCAAGATAGCCTTCCTGGTGGTTAAGATACGACTGCTATTTCAGGGCCACATTGCATGTTTCCTTTGCAAACTAGACTATCTGATGTCGACCGTGTATTGTTGCTTAGTTTTTCAGGTTGTTGTCAACTGTATCTCATCACATCCTTGGTTTGCATGTTCTTCGGTTACAAGTGAGGGATCAATGCATTCAACTTTCGTGATTCAGTTGATAGTGAGTTTTAACATGTTAAACTTATGGATGTTAAAACAGTTTTTAGGGGCAAAATTGGCATTTACAATTGATGGTGACTTTCATTTAGTTGAGAAAAGAAACACCATTTTCTTGTTTAGCAGTCACTCCACAAACGATTTTTATCTGACCAGACCCTATATCGAGGCAACACTTAATGCTACTCCGTACAATAAAATTAAACAGACCCTTAGTACATGACAGTGTTGCATGATTGTGTGGTAAAAAGATGAGTATGGGGATTATGTAGGAAGATATAAGAGTATCAGGTGTGGATGAAGAGATTTATCTCTTCATTCGGGCCTCACGTGTGCCACATCAACACCTCTTCACAACTAACTCCCTCTTCACTAAACAACTAAACATCAACTTCTTCATTCGGGCCGCACCACTTACACCTTAATTTTTTAATTCATTTCATTAACACATACACACAAACACAAACACAAATATTCATCGATCTGAAAAAGAAAAAAAAAGACAAACCTATTAGCACAAGAGCTCGTCGTGCAGACGAAGAGCTCGATCTCGGCGAGCAACGACGAGGGCTAGGCGGTGTGGCGGCGAGCTCGGCGAAGCCTCCAACTAGGATCGGCAAGGAACAACGAGCACCACACCGGATGCTCTAAGAGTGCTCTTTAGATTATTAAACTATCCTTAGTTGGAGCAAAGGGCATATATTTATTCTGTTTTGTAGTCGCATACAGTCACCTAAGAACCTGTTCCATGTACAAAGGGCATGAAACGTTGCATTTTACAGATTTTGATTTGTAAAACTTTATAATTACCGCTCTATTATAACAGGACAATAGTTTTTTATGTTTTTTTATTTTTTTCGTATTTTTTGCATTTTACGGATTTTGATTTGTAAAACTTTATAGTTTATGTTCCGTATTTTTTCGGACAGCTTTACCCACTTTATTAATAGGAGAAGACAATTTCATGCTCCATATTTTTCATGTTTTACTATTTTTGACTTATCAAACTTTTTATTTTTTGTTATGTTTTTTTTATTTCACACTTTTATAATACAAATAAAATTATCGTCTTTCTAAAAAATACAAATAAAATTATAAAAATTAAAAAAAAAAAATTAAGGGAGTAATGGTATCACTTTTAGTGGTGTACCTGATAGCGTATCAATATTAATGGCCCAAGCCCATTAGTTACACGCTCGGATCAAGCCCATCACCAAGGCCCAATCAACAATTAATAAAGGCCCGACTTAAATCTCATGCCACGTAGAGCCTGAAAAGACCTCTCAGGCCTGACTAAATAAGGTCAATGGATTTGCGCCCCAACTGTCACTAGCGGTTAAAATGTACCATCTGACATCACACAGTGAGGACGCACGACAAGCACCACTAAGAGCTAAAGGGCGAATGACATATGTCCCCCTTGCGGCTCTCGGATGATCGGCACTTGGCACCCTGGCAGCCGTCGATCACGGGTATCTCTAAATCCTACAAGCCTCTCTATAAAAGGAGAGCAAAACATAACATCGCACGAGTTTTTACACACTTGGGTAAATACTGCCTCACAACAGTGTAGCATTGTTCTTGTTTAATTGTTACCCGAGCTTCTTGATCTACATCAATCTCATCAGGACCTTACCGTTCAACACGAGAAACCAAACAACAAAACCATTCTCATCTCATCTCTAAACCGATTTACATACAATACGTAAACATTACCAATAACAAACTTCGTGTACTTTTCTTCGGGTCTTTTTTGCATATATATCTATCAAAAGATGAAAAATTGCGTGTATATCCAATTCATTGTATAAAAATCATTGGACCATGTGCATCAAAAACTTATACAAAGGTGATATATGCAATTATTCAACTTTAAAGGGATATATATACAATTTCCTTTAAATGAGGGGATTTATTTGTATTGTTATTTTTATGTTTTGTAAAAGTTGAAAACGATATCAAAAAAGTCAACAAAATCGGATGACACTAAAGGTGCGTTTAATTGAAGGAAAATATCTTAATGTTTTGCGAGAAAAAAAATGATATTCAAACTAATCTTTTTCAACAAAATGTTTTACAAAACGCAAAATCTTTGTTTTCTACTCTTATAAACAAAACCGCAAAAACATTTTTTTTTCTTTCAAACACCCCTCATTTCCCTTACAACAATAACCCAAACACCCCTCTCACCACAGCCTACAGTAGCCATCACCACCCTTGCCGGCGTCGCTCATCGTCACCAAAGGTTGTTTTCAAACCTCTAACCTATTTTGATTTTGAATGTTGATGCTTATTGGGTTTGATAAAACTGTTACACTGGTATTGTTTTTAGGTTTTATGTGCTTTTTAAGTTATTGGAGTGTTGTTTATGGTTATTTAGGGCTGATTTGACTGTTGTGTTCAGCTTATTTGAGCTATTTGAGTGTTGTTTTCAGCTTTCTAGTGCTTATTTAGAGCTTGTTATGTGTAGTTTTGTGTTTTTCTTTAAAAGCTTTTTTTTGTGCTGATTTAAGGGCTGATTTGAGTTATTCATGTGCGGTTTATGTGTTGTTTCTAGCTATATAGGTTATTGAAGGAAAAAAAATTCCAACTAAATGCAACCTAAAATTCGATAGAGTTGTTTTCTAATAATACTATTAGAGGAATTAAACTGAATAACGAAACATTGGTATGGAAATAATATAGGTTATTGAACTTCGGCCAATTATATACTCATTTCGTCCTAAAGTTATTGTATGCACATGAAAAAAATACACATACTAAGAAGGACTTATCGTCTAAAAATGTATGTTCCTTGACACTTTCTTGAGTTGTATGTACATCATTAGGATCAGACTATTTAATAACTAACATTTTGAATATCAGTTATTCTGTATATTGATTCCCAAAAGTACGTGATTTGATTCCTAAAAATACTTTGATTCCTAAAGCATTTGAATCAAATTCATGTTGACTAAAAACGTTATTTTTATCTTTTTCATACTTCATTTTAAAAGGAAAAATAGTTTCATAAAAGTTTACACCTCTAGAAAAAAAATACTTTTTTACTTTCAAGACTATGCAACTTATAAGCCTTTTTGACACTAGAAAAACCAATCAAAAGACATTTTTTAGACCTTTAAGAAAATTTATCATTATTGTTTAAAACAGTTGAATAACACAAATAGCCAAAACACCTGAGGTGAGAGAGATTAGGTTCTATAGCATACACTAACAGATAGGGAGAAGATCCGGACAAGACTGAGGAATGCAACCTATTAATCGGAAAAACAGATAAACATCAATTATAACACTTTTAGGCCATATATTAAGAGGAATTCCCCCCTGAAACATAAGACTTCTAGCAACATTCAAAAGATGTGTATGTTTCCTTTCAGCTATGCTGTTTTGCTGAGGTATGTGGGCAAATGAAGTTTGATGCACAATTCCTTTGGAGTTAAAAAAATGTTGTCAATTTATTATTCATAAACTCTGTTCCATTATCAGATCTAAAAACTTTAACCCTTTTGTTAAACTGTATAAAAATAAGTTCAAGAAAACTTTAAATGTAAAAAACCAACTTCATCCTTAGTTTTAATCATATATGCACACACAGCTCTGCTATAATCATCCACTACATTTAAAATAAATAAATAAATAAATAAATAAATAATAAAAAAAAAAAAAAAAAAAAAAAAAAAAAAAACCTTATATCCTTCTTTACTCACAACTTTTTAAGGTCCCCACAAATCAAGCCTCAAGGTGAACCAGATCACCAACAGATTTAGACTTATGTTCAGACAAAGGGAAAGGCTCCCTAGTCTGCTTAGACTTATGACACACTGATACGTGGGAATCGCACCAGGCTTAACCTCTCAAGGGATCTTGAGAAGCTTACAACCCCCACCAGGCAGTGTACCTGATCGTTGAAGTATAGTATAGTGACAAGTACCGGGGGATTGATCGTTCAGCTAGGATTAGAAAACCTAAATACTAGTTCTAAAGGTGAGGGATGATTATTTTTGTATTTTTTATATTTTTTAGAAAGCAAGTAAAAATCTCGGGTTTTAATGATTTGGGCGGAATAAGTTGCTAGTCAACTAACCCAATACTAAAGATGTAATCAAAATAAAATACTAAAAATGAAAATAAAACTAAATTAACTAAGGTTGTGAGCAATAAGTGGAGAAATTGTGTTTACTTAGATTTCACTACTCCCTAGATATCTTTTACACGTTAATTACTTGTTATAGTTGCGTGGATGACGGATTGTATTCCTTAATACCATTCATGGGGTGGCGCACTTAATTCCCCAATCCTATGAGTGCCTACTTCACTCCTATGTCGAGCCGGCTAAGAAGCTCCTAACATGGGATCATTAGAATTTACTCATGCGTTAAATACAACCAATAAAACCTAGTGCACGTCAGTTCATGTTTCCTAAGACGTTCAAGCATGTTACCAATTGGAGATCTGCCAGTTTTCTTAAACCTAACATCGAAATCATTCATCCAATACAATCATAAACAAGTAATCAACACATAATTAACATCTAGGTTTCATTAGATCTAAGCAAACACAAGATAGATCTAGCCTAGCATGATGGAATTAAGACAAGAACAAGATATAGACAACCAACACATAGACATATTGATTGAATTAAAAGAATACTTATCTCAATTACACATGAAAGGATTCAAGGGCTGAAAACCCTTGAAAAACCTGTAAAGTTCGTACTAAGTTCGGCCTTAGGGTTTCTCCAAAACTTCTCCTTTTTATGAAAGAAAATTAAAAACTATATATAGGAAATTGAGGCTGACGGCGTCAAGACCAAATTGGTGACGCCGTCATCTCGCCGCCAAAAGAATTCACGGACTGCCTTGATCTACTTTTGACGCCGTCACGTTATAACTTTTTCCAGGCCGTCACATATTTTACTCTTGACGCTCTTCCTTGTGACGCCTTCATTTCTGTACTGGGCCGTCATGAAAATTACTCTTGACGCCGTCAGGATTTTCTTCTTGACGTCGTCACCTACTGTTCTCAGCAAAGAAAATTAAGACTTTGGCGTTTTCTTCACTTTTATGCTCCAAAAACGTCCGAATAGCTTCCTTTTCCAGATTTCTCTCCCCAAGTACCTAAAATCACAAAAGGAACGATTTAGGGCAATATTTGATCAAATAAATTCAATTCCGGGCTTAAATGACCCCGTAAAAACGGTTCATTTTTCGCCTCATCATATACCCTTACACTTGAGATTTGCTTGTCCTCAAGCAAATGCGCTTTTATTCTACTCAAAATACAAGTTAGGGGTCATTTAACACTAATATAAAAGTAATTATAACAAATAATCGTTCCACTAAAGACCAATAGACAAGCACGGAGGTCATACACTAGCACCTCACAAATAGTGTTTAGATACTCACATCTCTCGGGTGTAATAAAGTATAAATTACAATATGGAAACGGAAGATATCTCTCACTACCTGTCATAGCAAAATAGATTACCATAGGCTTGGGAAAGGATCAAACCTCCACCACATGGCGTAAGCACCTAGGATAAACTATCAAAGAGGTCTTTTAAAGGAAGTTTTACTGGTGGCGAGTTAACAATCTTGGTTAATTACACGTACAATGTGGCGTTGCTAAGCCAAGACTAGACTCGACTTAAGCTAATAAATGAAAAATAACAAAAGCATAAAATAAACATATAATGAAAAGGGATGGTAGTCCGTATGTTTTTTTTTTTTTTTTTTTTTTTCTTGATTTTTTCGATTTTATTTATTTATTTATTTATTTATTTTTGCATACACTCTTACCCTACCATCCAAAATAATACATCATGGGGAATGAAAATTCCCCTTACACTTGAATCTTTACATACTTTACAATAAACTAATCTAATGACTCGAATTAAGAAAATCAAAACACTTGGAGCACTTTTAAGATTAACGTACATATGGGGGTAATAAATGATGTTCTTCCCCATTACTCCATAAAATAAGTACTTTACCCATGAGTCCCAATCGTCTCAAAACAATATGCACAAGGATATGACTCGACTTAGCAACCATGTAATCAATTAGATAGTTAACTTAAGGTTTAACAAATAACAATAATGCACTAAAGATGAGCGCATACACGGAAGGCTAAGGCGATTTGGTTGTACATTTAAGTGGGGTGTAATAAATTCTTCATTTAAGTAAAATGCTTAAAGTTAGAAACGAAAAGATAGGCTCAGAGGGGTGTACTAGGGGTTTCGTGTACTAAAAATGAATACAACGCTAAGGGTGTGGGAAAAATTAGTTGACTTAACTAGCCAAGTAATATGACTTAAATGGTCAAGTAATTATGATACGGGTTTAACACAAGGGTGATCCTAATGCCTCTTATCATGTAGTAAATCCTACTACACGAATGTAGTCTCACTAGCGGTCTCGGAATGCATCACTAACGCAAGTTCTAGAATCTAAATGCTACCGGTACACTCATAAGCACTAATAGTAAATGCTTTTCCTATCAAATCTAAAGGCAAACCTCACACATTTGGGTGGAAAATTCTTCTGAATGATACGGTTTTGTGCTAGTCATACAATCAACTATCCATGAGACGATTGCTATGGCTAAAGTTTCACTCCTAAATGTTATAAAAAAATTTAAATTTGGCGCTAAAATTGAACTAACAAGTATTTCTCATAGTTTTATTACACATCTACCATCAAATAAAACAAACTCAAGCGAAAGTGTACATGTAAGGTATCATCTTTTTACCCTCCCCTTACACTTAAGATGAACATTGTCCCCAATGTTCAAGTAAAGAATGTAAAAGTGAAAAAGTAAAAAGAATGAAATCAAATACTCCCCTGATTCGCTCGGTATGGATAATAAGGTGGCCAGGTTAAATCTTCCTCCAAGAAAATGAACAATCAAAGCTTCCCTTCCAGAATATAAATCATCTTCTTGTCATACATAACCTGTGAATCCTGAGAAAATAGACAAGACAACCTCGCATAAAATCGGCGGCAACCTACATAAGTTACTAAATCCTAGAAAACAAAATAAGATATAATGCTTGTGGAATGAAGTTTGCAGATTTCCTGGAGATTATAAAACTTAATAATTCACAAAAACCGTAAGACTCCATTAGAAAAACAAAACCGGTAAAATTTCCAGATTTTTACACGTGACGCCGTCAAGAGTTACCTCGTGACGCCGTCAGAAGTGATCTGCAGAAATTCTTATGTTAAGTTTCCGGAAAATTTCTGGAAAAACTTGGTCTCACTTCCTGGAAAATCCTGCAAAACTTCATTATGACTCAATACAAGCATTTGACTCTAACAAATACGAATATACATGTTCATTTAATATTGTGGAGAATCATGATCGGTTTGTTTCTTGAAAACATATTTGGGGTTTCCCCTTACACTTATCTTTTGCAAAAATACTTTTAGGTGGAGTTAAGACTAGGCCAAAACAACAAAGTAAAGTATTTCCACTATTTAATTGAGAAACATGATCTACCAACAATAAAAATAAAGCATGCATACGGAAGCAAATAACAAACAAACAAAATAAAATCACACAAAACATGGGTTGCCTCCCAAGAAGCGCTTTTCTTTATTTACGAGTCTTGTAGCTAGACTCAAGGTCATGGGTTACTACGTGACCTCATCGTTGGTTCCAATCTCTAGGTCGTCTTCTAAACCAGTTTTGTATTCCGGACCTAGTTGCAAGCATTCTTTGTAGAAACCAAGCATCCTACTCTTCACATACTCTACTCCTCTACGTCTATCCTCATCATTCCTATAATAAGCCGCTTGTTTGTGTTCCTTTTCTATATTAGAGAGAAGGCGGTATTGCTCAATTTTGTAGGGCATTTGGTAGGCAATCTCATCATTCTCTTCCTTGAATCTAACTATCCCGAAAGTCGGATCATAACTCATCCTAGTGGCCTCAACAAATGGTTTTCCGAATATTACTTGGCTTAGGCAATCATCTATGACCGGACGAGTGTCTTCTACTATCATAAAATCGATCTCATATGTGAAATTACCTATAATCACATGCAATCCCTTCACTCTTCCTACAAAATTACTTATCAAATTCTTATTGGGCATCATCCTAAAATCAAGTTGTTTCTTCATCACCCAATTGTAATAAGTCCTAGTCATGATGTTAACAGGAGATCTAGGATCGATGTAAGCTTTCCATATATGCATGTGCCCGATATTGCACGGTATGTTAATGTTAAAGGGGTCTCCCATTTTGATAATGGGTGTGCCAAGGATATATGGTCTCTCGGGACTATCAAATAAATCCTTATGGTATTCCCGTTCTTCCTTGGTGGGCAGCTTATCAAAGTGCCTTTCTATAGTTTCTACCTCCTCTAATTCCTCTCCCTTATTAACCTCAACTTCCCTACTTTCATCCCTAGTCTCGGTTTTTACTCCAACTTCATCCTTGTCACTTTCTTCTATCTCCTTATCTATTGGTTTAATGGTGACAACATTGACAAAATGGACATGTTTGGATGATGAGGGATCCTTAATTTGGATTCCGTTATTGGTGTCCCTAGTGTCCTTCCTAGGTGTGGCTAACGCTTGGTTGTTGAGGGCTTTCAACAAGTTGTCTATCTTGTTGGTCATCTCCGTTTGTTGTTTGTTGAATTCGGTTTCGAACCTAGCTATGCGAGCTTCTTGAGATGCCATGAATTTAGACATCAATCCTTCAAGATTGTTGGTACTACCATAATTGTTAGAAGGATTGTTGTTGAAAGTACGGTTGGAGGGTGGACCGTTTGGTTGGTAACGATTAGGCGGATTGGAAGAATTGGGTTGATTTTGTTTCCACCTAAGGTTTGGGTGATTTTTCCAAGAGGGGTTGTATGAATCACCGTAAGGGTTTGGCTCGGGCTTGAAAGTGTACCACTTATCTCCCGCTTCGTCGGTACGCGTGGATGCGTAGTCCGCAAAAGCTGTTCCGGGGAGTTCCACACAATCACGAGTGTCATGGGGACCACTGCATAATTCGCATGAAGAAGTGATTTTGTTCACTTGGCTTGAAGGCTTAGGAGCTTCATAGGTTATCATGAGAAACTTGACTTGGTTCTCAAGTTCCATGATCCTACGGTCGGGAGCGCTAGAGTTGTTCGAAGGCAAGGATATTGCCTTGACCGTTTTGTTCAAATCACGGGGATCATTCCAACTTTCGTTGTCATAGAGAGCAAGATCTTCTATGAGTTCCCATGATTGTTCCGCACTTAGAACACGTAGCTTACCACCGGCCGATTGGTCAATGGCTCGCCTCGTGGAGAGATCGATATGGTCATAAAAGATTTGGACTTGGAGCCAAAGATCTATGCCATGATGAGGGACTTTTTGGAGTAAGTCCTTGAAACGAGTCCATGCTTCATAAAGAGATTCATTTTGACGTTGTTGGAACATCAAGATGTCATTTCTAAGCTTAGTAGTTCTCCCCGGTGGGAAAAATTGAGCAAGGAAACGAGTGGTGATATCATCCCATGTGGTGATGGATCCCGCGGGTAAACGCTCAAGCCATTGACTAGCTTGATCCCGTAGAGAGAATTGGAATAGGCGTAATCGGGTTGTCTCTCTAGTTTCAACATCTAGGTCTATGGAGTCTACGATTTTAAGGAAGTCCTTAAGATGTTGGTTTGGATCTTCGGAACGAAGTCCATGGAATGCACATCCGCTTTGCACCAACCGGATGGTGTCGGATCGCAAGGGGGTCACATTGGCTCCGGTGAGCTCAATGGTGTTTCGGTAGCCTTGGTGGCTAGGTCGGGAATAATCTCCTAAGGTTCGGGGCCTAAGAGGTTCTAGTGGTGGGTTTTGTTGTGGTGGGATGACGGGTTCAAAGATGTTCCCATCGTCCATGATGTCGGGTGGTGAAGAGTTACGAACAAAAACACAAAGAAATAAGATAGACTAAAGAAAACCTAAAAATAAAAATAAACTCTTACTAGAAAGGAATCTAGCAAGTAGACCTAATAAAAAGAGATTCTAACCTAGACAATAACTATTCCCCAGGCTGCGGCACCAAAAACTTGATACGTGGGAATCGCACCAGGCTTTACCTCTCAAGGGATCTTGAGAAGCTTACAACCCCCACCAGGCAGTGTACCTGATCGTTGTAGTATAGTATAGTAACAAGTACCGGGGGATTGATCGTTCAGCTAGGAATAGTGTCGCTAGGATTAGAAAACCTAAATACTAGTTCTAAAGGTGAGGGATGATTATTTTTGTATTTTTTATATTTTTTAGAAAGCAAGTAAAAATCTCGGGTTTTAAGGATTTGGGCGGAATTAGTTGCTAGTCAACTAACCCAATACTAAAGATGTAATCAAAATAAAATACTAAAAATGAAAATAAAAGTAAATTAACTAAGGTTGTGAGCAATAAGTGGAGAAATTGTGTTTACTTAGATTTCACTACTCCCTAGATATCTTTTACACGTTAATTACTTGTTATAGTTGCGTGGATGACGGATTGTATTCCTTAGTATCATTCATGGGGTGGCGCACTTAATTCCCCAATCCTATGAGTGCCTGCTTCACTCCTATGTCGAGCCGGCTAAGAATCTCCTAACATGGGATCATTAGAATTTACTCATGCATTAAATACAACCAATAAAACCTAGTGCACGTCAGTTCATGTTTCCTAAGACGTTCAAGCATGTTACCAATTGGAGATCTTCCAGTTTTCTTAAGCCTAACATCGAAATCATTCATCCAATACAACCATAAACAAGTAATCAATACATAATTAACATCTAAGTTTCATTAGATTTAAGCAAACACAAGATAGGTCTAGCCTAGCATGATGGAATTAAGACAAGAACAAGATATAGACAACCAACACATAGACATATTGATTGAATTAAAAGAATACTTATCTCAATTACACATGAAAGGGTTCAAGGGCTGAAAACCCTTGAAAAACCTGTAAAGTTTGTACTAAGTTCAGCCTTAGGGTTTCTCCAAAACTTCTCCTTTTTATGAATGAAAATTAGAAAACTATATATAGGAAATTGAGGCTGACGGCGTCAAGACCAAATTGGTGACGCCGTCATCTCGCCGCCAAAAGAATTCTCGGACTGCCTTGATCTACTTCTGACGCCGTCACGTTATAACTTTTTCCAGGCCGTCACATATTTTACTCTTGACGCTCTTCTTTGTGACGCCTTCATTTATGTACTGGGCCGTCATGAAAATTACTCTTGACGCCGTCAGGATTTTCTTCTTGACGCCGTCACCTACTGTTCTCAGCAAGGAAAATTAAGACTTTGGCGTTTTCTTCACTTTTATGCTCCAAAAACGTCCGAATAGCTTCCTTTTCCAGATTTCTCTCCCAAAGTACCTAAAATCACAAAAGGAACGATTTAGGGCAATATTTGATCAAATAAATTCAATTCCGGGCTTAAATGACCCCCTAAAAACGGTTCATTTTTCGCCTCATCACACACATCACATGGAGACACATGATTATCAATTTTAAGACCAATATTTTTACATAAAATGGACAAAACATTATCAAATTGATGACCAAGCCTGCTATGTCATAGTCGTTTGGAAGCATGACAAACAAA
The DNA here is from genome assembly GCA_030686995.1 of Artemisia argyi. Taxonomy (NCBI): domain Eukaryota; kingdom Viridiplantae; phylum Streptophyta; class Magnoliopsida; order Asterales; family Asteraceae; genus Artemisia; species Artemisia argyi. Next base: position 187,424,530 of record CM060696.1, on the reverse strand, counting down.
CATGTTATTAGACAAAACATTTATCTTACCACATTGTTCCACATCAAATAAATAAAGGCCACCAGACTCATTACAAGTCCCACAATTTTGACCAGATTCAAATCCTGAATATAACATTTATGCTCATCAAAACCAACAAACAACTTGCTATCTTTAATCAACTTATGAACAGATAACAGACTGACACAATATTCTGGAACCACCAAGACATCAAACGTCACAACATTACTAGTTATTCTGGAACCAATTGACCTAAGAATCACAAGATCCACAATAATAACACCACGGCCGTTGAGATAATAGCCTCAATCGATCAATTACACCACCGGATCAAGAAACCCCCATATTCCTTAAAACCCTAAAACCCTAAAATCACCAAGAGCCACAGGAGATCAAAGCCGTGGCTCTAATACCATGTTAAAACTATCAATCTAAACATAGATCACAACCACAACATTTGCAATTCACCTAGCCAACCAACCCTTGGTGAAAATCTTTATTAATCAACAATTCAAGAAAGTCCACAACTGTGTGTGCTTACCAACAGATACAAACCAAACAGATAGTCCTTTAAACTAGAGTGCTATCTATCACACTACAATAAAAGATTACAATGATCCTCACTACAAACACTCAGATACTAACTACAATGATCAATGAGATAACCAACAAGAGAACTTAAGAGAGAATAAAACTGTGAATGAGAGTGATGAATGAGAGATATGAAACCCTAGATTCGTCTTCAGCTTATATAGCACAATGTTCCAAATTGAACCCTGCAATATAAGAAACTTGACAAACAAAGACTAAAGATATTATTAGTATAAAACTTGTCACAACTAGCCCTTGTAGTTATAACAAGTATGAGTTTGCACAGTCAACCAAAGTCAACTATGTTATTTCAACATGTGCACTGAATTTTGTCTGACCCTCCAATCAATTGGAAGACATACTACCAGAAATAGAAACAATCTAAAAAGGATATGAAGGCAGAGCAAACAAAGGTGGAAAAGCTTGCCACGTCTCTTTATTGGGAGAAAAAATATGAACAATGGGATATTGCTATTTTGAGAATGAAACTGAATGCTTTTCGTTTATCATTGTTGTAACTTCAGGCTACTAACCCTAAACCAACTATACGCGGACCATAAATTATCTATATAACTAATCTACTTAGCTTATGTATTCTATTTTGACTCTTTATTTGTTATTACAGGAAAAGAGGAAACTACATCTATTCTACCCTGCCAATTACTAACATGTACTTCAATTGTTAATGGAACTTAGTGGTGTTTTGATTATATGATCCGAGGTCGTAAAAATGAATCTCAGTGCACACAATTTACACACCACACATATAACAAAACACATGTAGCATTAAAAATAATAATAATAAAAAAATAATAATAAAATAAAAAATAAAAACGCCGTTGGTGCATCACCTCGCTAGTTTATAAGATAGAAAAAATAGGTATGCATAATATCAAATCTAGTACTCTATCAATTGTTTTTGTATATTAAAAAGAAAAAGTTCGTTTCAGTATGTCCTATCAAGCTTGACTCATCTGTCACTCATTAGCCATCACTCATCCTCCCAAACTACTCTTTGACCCTTTGTATATTTCCTTTTGTATATGGAGTAACAAAAATAAAAAAACTCGTAAAACATAAATCCCCTTATCCCCATCCCCATTTTCAAGTTCAATTACACATACAAATGTGAGATTACATCATTTATTGTTACATCATTCTTTTTCTCTCCTTCAATAGGTGTTGAACCGGTTGGTTTTCGGTCCGGCGGTCCGACCCGGGTCAACCAAAACCCGACGGTTTAATCCGGTTTATGTTTTAGCGAAAACCCAACTCACAACGGACCGGTTATCACTCCGGTTCCCGATTCAACCGGTCTGATCGAACCGGATTTTAAAACATAAAAAAAAAAACTCCTTATTTTCCGCAAAATATTTTATGATAAACAAAAATCACGTTCAAATGAGTGTTTTCCAACAAAATGTTTACAAAACACAAATCAATAATTCATATTCTTTTTTTTTTTGAACGGTTCTTTCGGAGAAATCCTTGACCAATTCGAAACCCGATTGGGGGAAAACCTTCAACTTAAGCCGCCTGAAGGCAAGGACTTTGAAAGCCTAGTATATCAAAGAGGACTTCCCGGATGGTCACCCATCCGGTACTACTCTCTTAGTGACACACTTAACAAGTTAAGTGTATACCACTAGACCACATGATTGTTGATCAATAATTCATATTCTAATAAACAAAATCACAAAACACTAAAAAAATAATTAAAAAAAAAAAAAAAAAAAAATCTATTTTCCCACTCATTTCCCATTAACAATAACCCTAACCCAAACACCCCTCTCAGCCATCGCCATCCTCGTATCTTCTTCGCCGGCAGTCACCAAAGGTTGTTCTCAAACCTCTAACCTATTTTTATTTTGAATGTTGATGCTTATTGGCTTTCATAAAACTGTTTTAATGGTATTTTGTTTATGGTTATTTAGGGCTGATTTCAGTGTTGTGTTCAGCTTATTTGAGAAAGTGCTTATTTGAGCTATTTTAAGTGTAGTTTATGTGCTTTTTAAAGCTTTTTTGAGGGCTGTTTAGAGTGTTGTTTTCAGCTTTTTAGTGCTTATTTGAGTTATTTTAAGTGCTTATTTTAAAAGCTTTTTTGTGCTGATTTAAGCTATTTAAGGCCTGATTTGAGTTATTCAAGTGCGGTTTATGTGTTGTTTGAAAAGTGTTGCTTCTAGCTATACAGGTTATTGAAGGAGAAAATTTTCCAACTAAGCGCAACCTAAAATTCGAGGAATTAAATTGAATAACGAAACATTGGTATGGAAATAATATAAGGTTATTGAACTTCGGCCAATTATATACTCATTTCGTCCTAAAGTTACTGTATGCACGCGAAAAAAATACACATACTAAGAAGGACTTATCGTGGGAAAATGTATGTTCCTTGACACTTTTTTGAGTTGTATCATGTATGTACCATCGTTAGGACCCGACTATTTAATAACTAACATTTTGAATTTAGTTATTCTGTATATTGATTCCCAAAAGTACGTGATAACACTGGAGATATTATATGGTTTGGAAACTTCCCCTCTATACTGAAAGTAGCATAGGTTTGCTCATTAATCTTTATCAGTGGAGTTTTGAAATTCTGAGGTGCATCAAATGTTATATTTTTTTCTCAACGACGAACAAGCTAAACTACCGGCCATTGTTACTTTGACGATTGAGGTCAAACATACTAATATGAACTTTAAAAGTTAATGTGAATAAATAACGTACAAGATTAATCAATATCATTTATTATAGAAACCCTATTTATTAGCAGATCAGTTTTGTTAGTCATCTATAATTTTTACCTTACCTATTTGCTACGCTAGATTTTGGCTGTGATCTGATAGGAATTAGATGCTAATTTTATTTAAAATTTTGTTTTTTATGCTTGATTGATTGTTGGGTTTTATATGTTACTGTAATGTGAATTACTGAATTTAGCAGTTTGATTTAATACGAAATGCCCGTATAGGAGCCGCAGGGGCGGAGCCAGAAAATTTTGCTCGATGGGGCACACTTTGATAAATTTTGGAAACTACACTACAAATTGGTTCTTTTGGGGTTTTGGGGGGGGGGGGGGGGGGGGGGGGGGGGCAAATTACAAAAAAAATCCAAATATTTTAGAAAATTTACACTACAATTTTTTTCGCTTAGGGGGCACATGCCCCTCGTGCCCTCTCCTGTCTCTGCCTATGATAGGAGGTATGATATTGACCGTTAGCGTTGCCAGTTATTAATGTTTTAGAGAACTTTGTATGATTCCTGTAGCTGCAACTGATTAGGTGTGCAATAGACCCTATGAGAAGTGAGTTCTGGCTAGTTAGCACTAAGTAAATTAGCGGCTTATATTACCATAGCAGTTTAAAGCTTTATCTTAACAACTCAAGGGGTGGCCTAGTGGCAAAAGGTTTCTGACTATCATCACTAATATGTGAGAGTTCTCAAGTTCAATTCCTGGCCACACCAACCTCCTAAAAATGCAAGATTTTACCTGGTTTGAGTCTGTGTGGCGATGGGTTCAAACCCCATGGATTAGTCGGCCTAAAAATCGTAAAACCATGGTTACCCAAAAAAGCGACTATTGAAATATTGATTCTCACAAATGATTACTATGATATGGTAAATCTGAGCTTACGTGGTAGTTAGGTTTGGGAGGTTCTGTTTATATTGTTTTTATGTAATGAAGGTCTATAATATTATGATATCGGAATAGATGAAGATATGTGTTTGATGCACTATTTAGTTTTTTTTTTTTTTGGTATGTTAGAAATGAAAACGGGGAATGGATATAGATGCAACTAGGAATATGGATTTTATTTTTTCTTCTGTTACGAGACTTCTGTAGCTTTTGTTGGATCAGGAATCTTTTTCTGCACTTATTTAGGTGTACTTTCCATCTCAATACTATTTGGTGAATTTAGGCTCTGCCAACATCTCTTAATCCTTCTACATTAAGTTGCTCTAAGAAATCACCTCTAAGTTTTGTGATATTACGAATATGCGATTACTACTTCTTTATGCATACCCTTTAAGAGATGATTAAAGCTAGCCAAAGGATGACATGCAAGTGAACCTAATACATGCTCTGATGGATTGAGGGTTTTAGCATTTGACGTGTATCACCACAATGTATCTAATGACCTGTAATCTACGGAATAGTTGTTTAATTGCCTATCAAAACAACCCTGTTAGTTGCCCTCTTTTTTCGACTAACATAATTTTGAATAGGATTAATTCATTTTCTGCTCCATTGACATAAAACTCAGATAATGGCTTCAGAAGTGACCTTTTTGGTATACTCTGTCAAATACTTCAAGAATAGTAAAGTTGCCTCCTTATGAATTGTTGTATCATATTTGGAATGTATTTTTAACTGATGAGAGATTAGTGATAGTTCATCTTCTTAGGTTTTAATTTATTCGTCTGGAGGCACATTGCATGCTATTGAGCAGCAATGGTGCTTTTTGCATTTAACAGAGTTCGTTGCTGTACTGTATCTAGGATTCCTTTTCCAAACCATGGTAGTCAATTCAATTCGCATAGGTGATTTATCTTCACTCTTGATCATTTTATTATACCTAGAGACCTTTAATAATAAATTGAAAAACATTTTGGCTTCTAATTTCAGTTTGTAGTTGACTTTCAGTTGATATCTGATATATCTAGATTGAGTTGTATTCTAGGGGATGAAAATAGGAGATTAGGAGCATTTGTAAGGTTACGACTTGTGCCTCTGTGCCCCAGAAGGTTATGGATTTGAGTCGTGAAAACAACCTCTTTGCAAAAGCACCAAGATAACTTTAGACGCCCTTACCCAATGGCCCAACCATTCCAACATCCCTAGGAAGCCTGTTTTGTTGTGAAGTCTCATTTGTTGCCTGATCTCGGTTCTCTACTTGTATATTTCCCAATATCTCATTGTGATTGTAAAGTATTGTGTTTTATTAGGTGTGACATAATGTTTTGTTTATTTTGTGATCAATCGGTTTATAATTAATGAATTAATGAACAGGTGGAATAATAATGATGGATGGAAGCACACCTAATTTCAAGACATGGAACATATTGTATCCGGTTTATATGAATTCAAAGAAGACAATAGCTGAAGGCAGAAGAATCCCTTTTTCTAAAGCTTGTGACAATCCATCCGCTTTGGAAATTGGTGATTGTTGTGGTCATCTCAAAATCCCTTTTGCTATTGAGGTCCTTTCCTTTTTTTTATATAATTATTTTTATAAATTTTTTGCATTTTCTGTCATATGGATATAGGGGGTGTTTGTTTGGGCTTATATAGCCAGCTTATGGCTTATTTGGTTTTGGGCTTATGTTTCATAAGTTGACTTTTTGTGGCTTATTTTGAAATCTTTTGGCTTATATACATTTATTATGTCATAATAAGCTTATATTATCAAAAAAATATTGCAAAATAACTCACAAAAAGTGAGGTTATGAAACATAAGCCCAAAACCAAATAAGCCATAAGCCGGCTATATAAGCCCAAACAAACACCCCCTGTATCACAATGAGCTCATATCGATAGTGTTTGGATGTTGTCACAGTCAGATACTTTTACAATTAGAGGGAGTTTGTTGGTTTCGGCTTATTTTTTATAAGCTCCAACTATTTTTGAGACCTATGGGGGCTGCTCATAAGCCGAAAAATTAGAGCCTAAGCCGAAATCACATAAGTCCACAAATAAGCTTAAACAAACACACCCTTAGTCTTGGTGTATCCAAACACTAGAAAGTTGATGTAATAGTTCTGATCATGGTCTCTTTTAAAAGACAATGCCTTCACGTCTAATTGTTTATAAAATTGAATTGGCATTTTAATGTAGCTAAATTTTACGGGAAATTTAAACTCTCAACGTATTTGGTGTGTTTTTTTAAATAAAGTTAAGAGTTTGTATTTCGTTTTGAAAGTGATGTGTAGTAATAGTTAGGGGCTGTATTGCGTTTTGAAACTGCCTATTTTCAAATAAGCAGATTCTGGTCCCCGGGTGTAATGAAAGCATGTTTTGTGTGTGTTTAAGTGGGCAGGGTATAAGTAAATGGTGAGGGATGACGGGGGTAAAGGTGTTAGGTCAGTTGGAAGGATGGAAATGGAGTGGAAGTATATTTTGGTACCGAGGGCCTTTAATTTTTGCTGAAATTAAACTACATTCAGGTTTTTGAAAAATTTCAGCAAATAATTAGTTTTAGCGTATTCTTTCATTTTTTTTTTACAAAATAAGTAAAACCTAAACACCATTAGCATTAAGCAGAAGCATGACCAGAAAAACTAAGCAATCCAAACACCTCCTTAAAATTTGGTGCATGTAACACTGTTTGGATGTTATTTGAAGTTGCGATAATCCAATAATTTAGAACTAGTTTTGTTGCCGATATACGCGAATCGATTATTTTAGAAGTTATTAGTCAACTTAGAAATAATTAGAACTAGTTTCAGTTTACTTACACACTCTAGGAACTTGATTATTTGTTATCAAAAAACGTAATATTTCTGATGTTAGTCACTTTCAAAATGCAATGCTAATCACTTCCTTCTTGGTGTATAATTGTGTAGTTTTTTAATAATAACTTTGGTTTGGATAGTATTAACCGATTTCTATGAAATCTCACACAGATAGACATATTGGGTTTGAGTTATAGGTTTGTAACAATGGATATGTTTGATCTAAACATTGAGAAGCTATTTTTCTTGTATTGAAGAATGCATTTTAATTTTTCGCTTTTGGTAATTTATATACTTCTAAAGTTTTGTTTAATGGTTGTGAAGATTGATAAAGCATATCCAAGGGATTACATGCAAGTAGGGAGGGTGAGGGTTAATCTGAAAAGACCAGATGGAACTTTAAACAATCCCCTTATTGCAAACAGTAAGCATTCTTCTCTTGGTCCTCCAATTTATTTAGTTTGTTTATACCTTTTGATTATCCACAATGGTTGCCTGCCAAGAAACCAAATCTAACTAACACGACTTTGTGGAACATGCTGCTGGTAGGGGTGTTTTTTTTTTTTTTTTTTTTTTTTTTTTTTTTTTTTTTTTATATATATATTTAATCTTATATTATCAGACTTAATCTTAATACCATTAGTGCACTAGACTTTACATTGTAGAATGGTAGATATGGGCACGATGTTCTTTCATATGCCTCCTCTTAAAAAGATTGCAAGACTTTGGTTGTGGTCAATGAGCATTTATATATATCTTTCTTCTTTTAGGGGTGTTTTAGATATTGAAATTTGTGTCAACTCCCATATTGCAAAAAAATTATCGTTTTTTGGAGGAAATATGCATGAGCCAGGGTGGAGTGTAATAAAAACGATGCAGAAGCTGAATACATATATGAATTTAGATTTTTAGTGTGAAGTGCATAACTTAGTTTTGAAAGGAAAAAAAATAATAAAAATAATATTAAGAGATACCACAACGTATTCTTTGAACCTGCAAAATCTAGGATCGCTTGTTTACCTTTGACTTCTTGAACCAAGATCCTGCATTAATCTTCCAGAAGATAAGAAGATTCATGTGACACTTAGTCATAATGCCTATATAGAAAGCAAGGCAGGCTTTATGTGTAAAACTTTGTTAACATAGCCCTCGACTCCCCATAGGTCCTACAAATTTCATCAATAGAGTTTAGTGCCTTCAGAGTTTGGCTCCACCACAAGGCCATAAAGCCTTTGCGATTGCAATTTGATTAACTTTAAGAATGATTTTTAATTCATTGGTACTTTCTGTACTAGGACTATAGTAATTAGAAACACTTGTCTTATTCTCTTTACATCATCTATGTAGGGCAACTTAAGAAATGATATGCTATCAATGTGTAAGGTTAATTTCCATGTTTACAAACCCCTGAGCTTTAGTTGATGTTCCAGTCCAAGTGGTTGCTAGAAGAAGAAAGCAAAAACAATTTCTCCACGCTAACAGTCAATGGGTGTACAACTACGCATTAATGCCAAATATAGAATGCGAGCATTTTCGTTTTACAGCTGACCGAATAACTTGTTGAGTATTACTAGTAGACACTATTCTAGACTTCTAGTCATACAATGGAGAATAAGAATTCAATTTGATCCGCCAATCTTGAAGAAATGATGCTTTTAAATGTTGTCATATCTTGTAGTGCACATTTTTGTCTGTCTGATGATCTTAGTTCAGGTTCACAAGGGCATAGGTCAAAATTATTTTTGCCCACATATCAACCATGTGCCTGTGCCCTGTAGTGTAGTAGATGTTTAGCATTTGTTGGGATCCTCTGTTGTGAGAGTCTGTTAAATTAACTTAGCGATTGACAAAACTTTCTCTTATATGTTGATTCAAGCCTTTCTGCTTGCATGCTATTTTGATGATATGAAAAAACCTGGGTTGACCAGTTCACGTTAGAAAGACGATGAACAAATACTCTGCATAATTAATTACTTTTTATATGCTTTGGAAGGGACATAGATATCTTACCCTGCAAATTAAGTTCTGCGGCATATTTATTTGGTATAGCATGTAGCATATCAAGTTTTGAGATTCTACCTTAGCCTATGTAGTAATTTTGGAAAAATATTGCAGAAAAACAGCTGATGATTCGTATTGCTGAATTGGTTCCTCGACACCCTGGTAGAGTGAAGAAACAAGAAGCTGCATCATCTACATCAAATGCTGCTGCCGCACCTTCGAAATCTGGCAAGGGTGGAAGAAAGAAGAGATAGCTCCGTTAGTTTTGCAGCTTTCACAACATTCAGTTTGCACTTCCTTTTCTTTTGTTTTTATTGGGACCTCCTGTTTCTATACACAACTGGTTGTAGCTTAAACTAGGCCCTTTGGCTGCTTAATTGTGAACCGTTATAGACACTTACTATGTGGCAGGTGTTTGATATTACTTAACCTGAATGGAGTTCTTGTTTGAGTTTATGGTACCCGTTTGTTCTTTTGTTGTATTATTAAGTTCTGGAAATTTTCATATAAATTTTTTTACTTTTGTAGTAAAATTCAACTTCCAAATTATGATTACAGGTTTAAGTTAATTTTAAGCAAATACCAACCCTTGTCAACACTTATGAGAAATTCCTACATGAAAAATATGATGAGCTTTAAGAAAATGTGAACAACTAGAACTTAATTGTCAAGTGACACCTTTGAATAATGTGAGCAAATCTTTGACATTTGAGATCCTTATTCTCTGCCAGGCCTTAACTGGGCGTAACCATGGCAAAATCAGAATATAAAATGATCTCAAAGAGCACCTACATTCAGTCCCAAACTAGAGCATGAACCAAATACAAACCTGAGTTTATTGATTTGAAAATGCCATTGTAGGCCTAAGACCATATTTTTTGAGTTTCACAAACTAATAAGTTGATTAAACAATCAGTCCGGCCCCAAATACAACTGAATCTTATCTAATTAAAATGGATGATTATCTACAAAACATAAAATTAAGCTCTCAAAAACTTCTATCGTTAGTAATAGGGTACTCGTTTGTTGGTAATCAAAGATTATGGCAGGGATAAATCTTTGAATTGTGTTCAGTAGATAGCAAACACTAGGAGCTATGGTAATTATGGGCTCTGCGAAGCACTATAGAAAAAGATCAATTTCACAGTAAGCGAAAGATAAAATAAGTGTGTGACCAAACAAATCAATCCGCCCATCACCCGTGGCCTATGTTCATAACAATCATCTTCAATCTCTTCAACACGTCTTGCTGCTGCTGAATACCCAAAATTGCAAAGTTTGAAAATGCATACACAGAAACAGAGCACTAGCTAGTATATGAAGCCATAAAAGAACCATTTAACTTAAATAACTTCCATTAGAGCATGATTTTGAAACCAAATTGGGAAACAAGTCTAAACAATGTACATGATGAGATCAAGGATCAAGTACAGCATATATAACATCTTAAGCATCCATATTTAATAAAAACAAGGAAAACTAATGCACCTAACAAATCCAAGATGAATTCAACTCAGAACAAATTTTTCAATACAACATCCTTGAACCTTACATCTATGCATTTATCTTCCATTGAATTTGACGATTTCTATGTGGATCTGCTGAATTTTCAAGACTAGTTTGAGTTATATGGTACAATTCATTGTTTAAATTTCATGACGCAGCAATGGGTGTATATTTTGGGGCTGCTTGTTTTGTTCTTGATCAAAAAAAAAAAAAAAAAAAAAAAAAAAAAAAAAAAAAGGTGCTTGTTTTGTCACATTCAAGTAATCTTATAATTATAGTTTAATGGCAACAGAATGTGAATATAACAATCAAAAACATATAATAACAGAAAGTGCAGATTGAATCAAATCATCCTTTATGAGATCACAAAATTTGTATAAGAAAAAAATAGTTCCCGTTATCAACTAACCCTATATACTCTTTTACCATGTCAAAATTTACAACCCGATCAAAACATTAACAAACCAAACACTTTCAATTGGACGCTAAGAAGATGGTATATATGATCAGTAGAATTTACACTATTTGTTAGATTTTATGACTCGGGTCAAGATGAAAGTGCTAGCTCAGCCCAAGCTAAAGATGAGGCCTTGAGCTCTGATGATCCTGTGGTGTCGAGTTTGCTTTCTAATGTTGCACACAAATCTTGTATGCTCACTTTATCTCTAGGCCTTGCATGAATGCAGCTTCTGACTACTTCTCGTATAGCCTCAAGATCTTCCACTCTGAAATGTTTCAGTGCAGGATCTACTACCGATGCCATCTTTTCTGGATCTTCCAGATAATCTTTAGCCTGAAATAATGGCAGCAAACCACCAGTCAATTCATTAAACAATAAAAAGTAAACAAGAGATCGCAGAAAAAGGTACGTTTTACACAAAACACGATTCCGCACTAACTTTTTGGGTGGCAGAAAATGGTATGTGATCCGGGTTCTAATTCTGGGGACTAAATGTTTGAAAAAGACGGGTTGGGCTCATTGCCTGACCCAACTCGCATGTTTTGCCACTAATAGTTATTTCAAACAAAATGGAACGGATAACTAGTCCAAATCGATAAATTTTAGTGCGGGTCAAACAGGTTGAGCTGAACCGATAACTCTTCTTTGTCTCTAATTTAGCTGTTTGACTCCTCACCGTTAGCATGTAGATCAACCAGAACCCTTTTTGACCCATTATCCGACCCAAACTACTGTTTTGCCAACTGTAATTCTTACCCAGTCAACCAGGAATCCTTTGTCTTTGCAGATTGGAGGACGTCCAGTAACGATTTCCAACAGAAGAACACCAAAAGAATAGATGTTACCATGGATATCCAAATGGCGTGCTTGTAACGAGCTCGGTTGAACACACATTGCGCCTTCGTTGCTGATAGTACTAGAGTTGTTCTCCGATCTCGTAAGAATGGTTTTCCAGCTTTCAAAATCAACCAGCTGCAAGATTCCAGAAAGCGAAAAAATCAACTTGCTGATAGTACTAGAGTTGTTCTCAGTTAATGTTAAACATTTATTATTTCTATTAAGCTCGTACCTTTGGTGAGAAATCTTCAGTAAGATATACTGCACTAGAGTTCAGCTCATATATAGTAAAAGGCGGTTCTATTTCAGTGTGAAGATACTTCAGACCTTTCGATATTCCTACAATGATCATCATTCTTCGTGTCCAACTTAGCGGTTGACACCCTTCTTCATCTGTGTAAAAAATATATGTATAATATATATTCAATTATGTTTCTGTAAAAGAATCTTGAAACCACTGATTCTTAATCCTATCGAGTGAGACTTACAATGAAGGTGCTCGGATAACGTCCCATTGGATGCATATTCGAAGACTAACATTCGTGTAAATGGTACACCTTCGATACAATACCCCATCAATTTCCCGATGTTTTCGTGATTTAGCCTTGCCAAATCTGCCACCTGATCAACCAAAGCCAAAACGTTATAATGGGTTACAAATAAATTATTATATAAAGGAACTGACGGCGTTCATTCATAATCTAGCCCCGTGGATTACTCGGAAAAAGGTCGGAAACCATGGTTACCCAAAAAAAATAAAAAATAGAAAAGTATCAATACTTGGCGAAACCTAAACACAATTTCACTAATTATTAGTTTTTACTTGTTTTCCATTTCTTATGCGTTCATATCTATATGCAACCTAAACATTAAAATGCCTACTTACTGTACTTAGGACGTACTTATTGTGTTTTCTAATATATGTAATTTGCTTAAAGGCTGATTTTTCACATTTTTCTGATGGCCCTATAACATCCATCTCATATAAAATTCCAAAACTGTTTAAAAGTATTATGATTATGTCGGTTTAATATTTGTGTTAGCTAACTTGAAAGGATTCATTTTAATTACTTTTCTTAACAGTTATCAAAAGATCCAGGCAAAATACTTCCCGTGTATCGGACATCAGTCATGGCAGGTGAAGCAATATTTTGGATTCGAATATCTTATTATATGATTGTAAATCTTGTTCGCAGATAGAAAGGCGCTTAAAGGAATATGGAAACTTGTGGTAGACAAGTATGAGCAAAAAGATTGCATCTTAAAAACACCAACAAAAAGTATAGATTTCCAAGGTTACCTCTTTTTCGAAATAAAGCTCAAGATGGCTTGTCCAGTGTTCTTCTTGGTTGTTGAGGGATATGACTGCTATTTCGGGACCACCTTTCATGTTTCCTTTGTAAACTATACTATCCGATGACGACCCAATAATGTTGCTAAAATCTTCACAGGCAACTTCAAGTTCTGGTCGACTGTATCTCGTCACATCCTTTAGCAAATCAGTATCTGCGTACGCAAATAAAAATATTAAAATGGGCGTATAGGATTATCATACATTGATAAGATTCTGATAAACAACATAGTTTTCTCACCGATCAAGATTTCCAAACCATCTTTATTGGTTCTGGATTTTTTCCATTGAACTATAATCCTTGGTTTAACTTTCCACTTTTTAGTAGCCATGAGAAGGCCTGCAAGGAAGATGGAGCCTACAATCACTCCAGTCACTACTTCTATAGCTAAAAGCCATGCCGGTTTTGAAGAAGAGGATTCAGGCTTTCGTTTATCTTCGGTAGGATGATGTGTCATATCTCCTACACTTGGCTTAGGAGGTTTATTAGAAGCTGATGGAGAAATACCTATGTTTCAGAAAAGTCAAACTCTGTGAGTTCGGGTGTCACCATATTGTAACATGTAAAATACCGTGTCTTATTCATGACAAAACATACCACATTGTTCAGGAGCACGTGGTGTAATATCTTTATACTTTATGCAATTACCCTGAAAGCTAGCCCTGTAAAGGAAGAACAAAAGGAAATAAGACCCAAGACACATAATTCAAGAAAGAAAATGGTTAAAGGGTCAAAAAGGTACGTTTTAACACGGGTCAGATTGACCCAAAACATTTTTGTCCATGATTTGTTATGTAAAACTGAACTTTGGTGTGTCAATTATGACTACTGGAATGGGCAAGATGGGGGCGTTGAATACGGGTCAAAACACATAAATTGTCCACTAATTTTTTATTATTCATGCATAACTAGCGGATCAGTTATGACTACTAAAATGTACATGTAACTTCAACAAAAGAAATTAACTTTTCAAAAACCTTGTTTTCTCATTGAAACATATACTTTTGACAGATTTCAACCGGTTTGACTTGTTTCCATTTAAGCTGCTTCTTTTCACCATTTTGACCCCTTATAATTATGCTGCAACCCGTATTGTTCTATTTATGAAAAGTATAACAAAAAAAAAAAAAAAAAAAAAAAAAAAAAAAAAAAAAAAAGCGGGTAGAAATTGAACTTCTAACCTTGGAAGATATTCCAAACATTTAGGTATATTCCCCACAAGGTAATTGAATGAGAAATCAGCAAACTTTAAAGGAGACGCGCGACAAAAACCTAATGCATTCATATTCGAGGCATACCTGGACCAAAACACAATCTAAATATCATAACAGACAGATCATTGAACCAGATAAGCATATTAAAACCAATAATAATGTCGATAACTTACATTCCTTTCATGGCAGAAGCAAGATCCGTAAAATTAGCACCAGGAATAGTTCCCTGCAGTTTATTTCTATCCACCCGAAGCTCTTGAAGATTCTTAAGATTACCAAGCTCAGAAGGCAATTTTCCGGTCAATCCATTAGCTTGTAAGTTTCTAACACATACAAATAGCTTCAGACATACTACACAAACTCATATTTGGTTTATTTCTTTAAATGACAAAACGACAAAATTCAACGGTTAAAAGTGAAAATATACTCACATTTTCAGAATACTAATAAGACCACCGATTTCGTGTGGGATCGGTCCAGATAACTGATTCTTCCCTAAATCCAAGATTTTTAAGTACTTCAACAACCCAATTTCTTTCGGTATAGGACCAATGAGATTGTTGTCATGTAGCATCCTGCAAGTATGATCATTTATTAGCGAAAATCATAATAGTTTTATCGTCTTCTTACAGTAAACTAAGATAATGAAACTAACATACAATTCGCGTAAGAATGTGAGCTGCGACACTTCTTCCGCAATGAATCCTTTTAATGAACAGCCGGAAATGTTACTACACAAACAAATTCACTTTCGTTACTAATCTCATTCCTATGAAATAGATCCTTTAATCCAAGAAAAAACACAAACTCCTTACATTTTGTTAACATGATCGTTTAAACAAGAAACGCCAACCCAATTACAAGGATCTGAATCCAAAGCATTCCAATTCGATAAAACCATTAACGGGTCATCAAATATACCTTCTTTAAACACCATAAGAGCGCGAACTGCAACAAAAAATCACACAAAATTTAAAATATTTACAAAACTGTACTTATGGAGGGTTTCTTGCTAAACCATGAACTAGTAACAGCATTGCTAAACCGTAAATAACCAAAATCTTCCCTAAGCTAATTTCATCAACCGATAACGACCCACATTACTCATTTTCACATTTCCTCAAAAATTATAACTTATTCAACCAATATTACAACTTATTTAATTTGTTAGGAAGCAAGTTGGTTAGGAAGTTTGTTAGGAAGCGGTACCGCCTCTAATATCTATACTACATTATTTGGCTTAACCATCTCTAATATCTCTACTTATAAAGCATGCAGACAACTAAACGTGTAACCAAATAACGGAAAATATAATCACATGGTACTGCCGCCGCATTGCGTGGGTACCGTTCTAATATAATTTAACCAATATTACAACTTACATTCTTCAAACAGTTCTATGAAAAACAACAAATTATACGAAAAATTATATGAAAAAATTTATAAAATCTTGAAACAAAAACAACCCACATTGCTAATTTTCTCATAAATCATAACTAATTCTAACAATCTATAAAATAAAAAATAAAAAAAATAAAAAATAAATAAAAAAAAATAAATATATATATATATATATATATATATATATATAAGTAACAAACCTTCAGTTGGTGGAACAGCATGAATAGTAGCAGCAAAAAACAAGACTCCAAATAACAGAATTAACTGTTTCATCTTAACTAACAGAAGCAAGAACAGAGGAGGTTAAAGATTTTAACTTTTTAACAGTGACCCAGATAACCAAATCAACACCAAAATGTAAAAAGATTGTTTCAAAGTGATATTAACAAGAATTAATCACCACCCACATGAAAAAAATTCAAAAAAATGAAAAGGGTCTTTTCAAGAAAATGAAAAGTGGGAATGTTTGAACACTTTATATATTTTTCTGAAAATATTTTCTTGATTTTTGGATTATTTTGTTGCTAAAAATAATGGGCTGTGTCAGTGACTGCGGGTGCTATGTGCGCATGTATTTTGATCCTTTGACTTTTTTTAGTAAATTACAAAGATGATCCTTGTGGTTTGCGTTGACTTACACTTTTGATCCTTTGACTTTTTTTGCACAACCCATCACTAACTCCGAAACCCTTAACACTCACGGTCTTTTGACCCAACGGACGTTAAATTGGACCGTTAAAATAAGTCATGTGACTTACATTTAAGGGTAAAAAAACCTAATGTCGTTGGGTCAAAGGACCGTGAGTGTTAAGGGTTTCGGAGTTTGGGATGATTTGTGCAGGAAAAAAAAAGTCAAAGGACAAAAAGTGTAAGTTAACGAAAACCATAGGGACCATCTTTGTAATTTACTCTTGTATTTTAGACGTGAGATATTGAGTTATACGATAATTTGGCAATATATCAAACTCTCAATTAAATTTAGATTTTTTTTTTTTTTTTTTAAATGTCAATTTTAACTATTTTACAACATTCACAATAAAAATTTGTCTTACATGTTTTAAGCAGAACTAAAACCCGCAACATCAGTTTTTTTTTTAAACGTCAATTTTAATTATTTACAACGTTTACGATACAAACTTGAATCCGCAACTATTTGATTAAAAATCTTCTTACACAACATGAAGTACCATTAGAACCCAAGCTATTTGGCTAGTCTTCTTGTGTTACTAAAATATGTTCTTAATCATGTTTTCCGAACTTGATTAAACCATGCGTGAACTCACCATCACACAAATTTAAACAGGATAATGTTTTTTGCTTTCGGAAAAGTGATATGGTCATTTAAGATTTATTTTCACAAAGCAGTAATTGAACTTTGAGATATTTCACATTTAGTAATAATATTCATGAATCTTTTAATAGTAGGTCACAACTAATTTTCTTTTCTTTTTTTTTTTCCTTGTACTGTTTAAAATAACAATATACTTAAAAGTTGAAACTAGTATTTGAGAAAAAATTAATCGGCATCTACGTACTCGTACGAGGTTAGAGGTTTTTTTTTTTTTTTTTTTTTTTTTTTTTTTTTTTTTTTAAATTATATTTCATGCTAATCTTTTCTCACGTGCCTTTTTCTTATAACTAAAATGTGAGTGACATTAAAGTTAGATTGAAGACATTTTGTGTAACCATACGTCTAGTTACTTTCACATTTGATAGTCCTGAAATGTAAACGTTCTATACAAGCGATCGAGGTTGATCGTGATTTGTCATGCTCCTTTGCCGAACGGTCTGGTACCGGTCACAATCTTGAAAATCTATACATATAGTTTAGAGTTTTAGACATTCAATTCGTGAACTTTGTGTACACAAAAATATCAAAATGTCTACTAATTTTGTACTCCTTCAATGTTTGAGAAAGTACTAACTAAAGTCATGAGAAAATTTGCAATCTTCAACTAAAAGTACATGTATGATAATCTATGCTAGAACAAATTTCGTAAATAAATAAATTATTTATTTATGAATGTCAAGATACGAATTTCCAATTAGATGTTGACATTTTTGGCTTTTACAGTTTGGAGGGAATTTGTGTGTATGTGCGCCAAATCGGAATATATCATTGGATTATTTAAAAAGAAAGATACATTACAGTTGTCAAAATAAAGCTAACTTCAATAAATAAATAAAATAAAGTTATAGTATACGCTCTTGGTGTTGAGTTTGACGTTAAAGACCCGTTTAGTTGATGGGTTTTAGTGGGTTTAAGCTCGAAGATATTCAAATTCAGATGTTTGGTATTCATAAACTAAAGTCACGTCAAAAGTTTGTTCCCAAAATCTGAACCTAGATCGTTTTCGTTTTCTCAAGATCGTGATCGTAAAATCGGATCGTGATCCTAAGATCCTACTATAATATCATTTTTTTAATGATCTTTATAATATTATTCAAATCTACAAATTATTATATATTATAAACACGAAATTATATGAACGCTTTATGAAAATATTGTCATAAATTATGAATATGAATGTTTAATAAGAATTACATATTGAGTTTTAAATTATATAAAAACATAAACCATAAATTTGTAGTTTTTTAGTTTGTGGTTCGAGAAAAGTAAGATCGGATCGGAGTAGATCTTAAGATCCTATGGTTAAGATCGGGATCCTATAAGATCTTAAGGTTGTTAAGATCCTACGTAAGATCTGGATCGGTTTTGCTTTATAGAATCGTAATATCGTAAGATCTTAAGATTAGAATCAGGATCCTGACAACTATGCTAAAAACTCTTAGCCATATTAAACCGTCACCAAACTCTTGTATTCAATATCATCAAACTCACTAGACAAACATACTCACGCACACATTCACACAAGAAAAAAATATCACCAAAAACTTGGTTAAACCATTGAACAACCCTCAAATTGCGCCAACCATGCGTGAAACATAGGTGTTGTATAGTTAGTTGTCGCGTGATTATTTGGGAAGAAAAATACTTGTGTGAAACTATTAGGGAGGCCAAATAAGAGCAATGTATCATGGTATGCCAAAAATACTTTTGTGGTGCCTCTTCAACATTATTTTAGTATCGCCACTTTAATACTCACACACCAAAATACATCTTCCTCATAACACCACTTTCAGATGTCACTTGGACTCATTATATCCAATTAAAATAACAAAACTCAATTAGAAGAAAAAAAAATTGCATTTGGCATACACCAGTCATTTGGCGTTGTATTTGGCACAAAGGGGCGGTATCATGGCATTCCTTTGGCGGCGTTAAAACCGGAGCCACATTAGACTTTGCGGGGTGTCTTGTGATGATACCTTGCTCTCTTATAAGTTATAACATGGGGATGCGAGATATTGAGAGGTTCCTAGAAAATACCTACATTTCGTATTTCCAATGTATGTATGTCATTGTCATGTGTATATATTCCTATGCACACGTTAGAACCAATCATCACTTCACTGGCACACTCCCTATCCATTTCTACATGTCAACGTACTTCATTCATTTTCTCGGTCAAATTGTCGTTATATATATAATAGACCCACACATTATTTTATTCTATACTTCCCCGCTCCTTCTAACTATGAAAAAATTAAATTAAAAAAAAAAAAAAAAAAAAGTATTAAATTGGCGAGAACACCCAATCTCATGCATCTTTTGATGTCGACCGGACATTTCTCCAAAGACCCGGCCCCAAATAATGAGCTATTGTCCAGCGACTTAATTAGCCAAGAGTTAGGTTTGAACTCTGGTCATTCTCCAAATACCCCCTATGACTGGTTAACTGAAGGTTTTCAGAGAGAAAATGAGTGGAATGGTACCACTCAGGCAAGCCTCAGATGAGCATGCTCTAAAGAAAAACGAAAAGTCTACAACCTACCACAAATAAAATAAATTTGAAAAGCATGTAGCCTTATACGAAGATGTAAGAAAATCAACAGCTTTTTTTTTTTTTTTTTTTTTTTTTTTTTTTTTGGAATGGCATCACACTTGAAATTCGATTCCCCGAGTTAAACCATCCAAACGGGCAGGCCCTGGGACCTGAACCACTAGGAGAGACCCGCGAAGGGAAACCCCTAGAACTTACGGCTTCGACTAGAAAGAAAACCTGGATTTTTTGTCTTTTACGAGACTTGAATCTTGGGTAAAACCTCCCAAGCTCCAGAAGGAGCCTAGGTGACCAACTGAGCTAACAACTTATTATTATGTGGTATGTTTGATGAAATTAGCGGTAGCTTCACTTAACTACAGTTTGATAGATGTGAGTGGTTCTTGTATGCAATATATGATTATATTATTTAAGTGTTTGAATTTCACTGTGTAAAATTAAGTTAAATTAGCCTTTGAATTTTAATGCTTCTTTTAGTAGAGTTAAAAACATAACCTTTAAAAAATCTACAATCGTTAATCTTTTATCGTCAAACAAGCTTTTTATCATGAACGTTAAACGTACAAAAATATCCCAAAACGCTTCGTATCAAATGCAGTGTAATAATTATGAGAAAATTATTATGTAGCATGTGTCAAATGTCAAAATGTGTCATCAGGTTTATTACCTTCGAAGCAAACTCAGTAGAAAAATACAATCAAAGCCATTCATTTATCATCATTGTCACTTCCTTGTCAAACATACACATTTTTATTCACAATAACTCAAATGAATGCTTAACATATAACTTCTATACTTTTATAATTTGATATTACAAAAATATTGTCTTTTGGTGACATTTAAAAAAATGTTATCAAGATTTTAAAAAATTGTCACTAAAAGCAAAAAAATGTCAAAAAAAAAAAAAAAAAAATGTCACTAAAATATTTACGTGCTTCTTTTATACTTGAAAAGTGCAGGTAGAATTTTATTAGGTAAAAGTCTATTTATAATAACAAAAAAAAATGCAATGATACATTTTTTTGTCTTTTAAAACGCATTTTGTACATAAAAATTATCATTAAATTTTATAATTTTAAGTTTTTACTCACACTCTAAAAAATGACATTAAAATATTAAATTTAATGACATTTTTTTGTGTCAATATAAGTTTATTTTCTTGTTGTGAATATAGTTTTTTTTTATAAAAAAGTTATTAGACTAAACACAATCACTAAATACCTTTCAACAACACATTGATCGAAATAATTATGGTATTTTATAAGTTTATTTGTTAGTGGGAGAGCGTAAAATTTTCAAAAGGTAATCTTCAAAGTAAAGATTTGTTAGTGGGAGTAGTTAGACTCTATTGTAGTTTAGTAAAAAGGTAGACTTTATAAACATTTTATTCACTACCACATTCACTTTTTTTTTTTTTTTTTTTTTTTTTTTTTTTTTTTTTTTTTTTTTTTTTTTAAATGTAGCTGTAAAACATTAGTTATACTATCATTTTACTTTATAAACAAGTTTTAATCAATAACATCATTGAACGATACGTGAAATCAGAACTTTATGAGTAGTAGCAAATATATAGATAGATATGAATGGAAAATATAATTTTATTTGTTTTTTAGGACTCCCCACTAAGAAATATCGTATGTATGTTTTAAACGAGGTAAAAAGTTTTGGCAACTAACTATTTCACAATATATACATATTACATCTATCTTATGTTGGGCTTTAACTCGCAACTGTTTAATAAAGAGTTTCTCACGCAACATCAGGCGCAACTGAAACGCAATCACTTTTACAAAGAACGACTTGGATATCTCTAGATAGGGTTGAGCTATTATACAAGACCAAAAACTTAGTATCTTAGTTTCATTTATATTCCAAAAAATAAACAAAAATAGCTATTAACTGAGTTTAACAATGGTTTAACCAACTATTTATCATATAATATAATTGAGTTGAGATCCAAAAGCTTAACTATCGGGTAAAATGACTCCTGCCTGATGTAGCCCACAAAACATATGGGCTTGTATTATATTTTAGTGACGACAACTCTGAGCTTATTGTCCATTAATATTCATCTATCTATATCTATATTACTATATAGAAGGTGTTCCTAGCTCCAATCTTAATTCCGAACTTAAAATTAAGCATTACACACCTGAACATGTCCCATATAAAAACACACCCAAAATCCAAACCTAATTCCAAACCAAAAAATTAAGTAACAGAATGGAATTAATAATTCCAAAAATTAAGTTAGTTTGGATATATATGTAATTTTAAGTTTTACATTTAATATATATGTACGTAATTTTTATGTTAGGTTGAATATATATGTAATTTTAACACAAAAAAGGGATATATATGAAATTTTCCGTAGTTAGTAAATATGGCTAGTTGTAAGAATGATTCAAAGTTAAAATTTTCATAGTTTGAATATCCTATTCCTAACTCCAATGTTAATTCCGTATCTAAAATTAAGCATTACACACCTGAACATATACCATATAAAACCACACTCTATCATTAATTCAATCTTAACTGATTATGCAACTAAAAACCGTGCCACCGAAAAAGAAGTACTTCAAAAGAGATTTTCGCTAGAAAATATCAAAATATAATTATACGGATACCCGCCGTTGCAACGCGTAGATACCCGGCTAGTGTTTATTAAAGCAACCATAAATCACGTATTAGCGATAAAAAAAAACAAAGTTGACAGATAGAGAATGGTTCGAACTCTCGATCTTTATATCAAGTAAGCGGGTCCCAACCATTGCTCCATTCACCAACTTCTAACGATCTTCTGATTTTTTGACCTTTTGTATTTAGTATTGCATGGGTGAAGTGTGTTTAATTGAGAACCCTATATATATATATATATATATATATATATATATATATATATATATATATATATATATATATATATATTTTTTTTTTTTTTTTTTTTTTTTTAGTGTTTTGACCCATTAGTCACAGCCCAACAACATGTCCAATATGAGTCCATAACCCAACTATATTCAATTCAATTTAATTAACATCTCAATCAAAGTAAGCTTCTAATATGGTACGTAACAAAACTTACATAAATAGCCATTTTAAATTTCGGGATTGTTTGTATTAACTAAAACTAAAGAAACAAATTGGTTAATTTTTTATCTCGTCGCAAAGATCGGGTAAATCCCACATGATTTAACAAACTGAAGCTTCCCGGTCGGAATACATATTCTAATAATCTTTGATTGCTTTCACATCGATCACGAAGAAAAAATCGATAGATAGAAAGCATGCTCTTTACCTCGGCAAATTTAAATGTAACGTTGAATCGGCGTTTACTCAATAGTTTATTGTTATCACACGTACGCATACGCATGTATTAGGCTAAAACGTTAAACTTGGCTTGACATATGGCTTTTAACTATAGAAGTAGTGACTGGAGTGATTGATGGGGTATTGTATCTAATGTGTCCCATCTACATGAATGTTAGTCTACGAAATATGCATCCAACGGGACATTATCAGAGCACCTTCATTGTAAGTCTCACTCGATAGGATTAAGAATCATTGGTTTCAAGATTTTCTTACAGAAATAATTGAATATATTCTATATATTTTTTTTATGCAGTGAAGAAGGGTGCCAGCCGCTAAGTTGGACACGAAGAATGATGCTCATTGTAGGAATATCAAAAGGTCTAAAGTATCTTAAAATGGAAATAGAACGGCCTTTTACTATATATGAGCTGAACTCTAGTGCAGTATACAGAAGATTTCTCACCATAGGTACGAGCTTTATACAAATAATAAATGTTAACATCAATTGAGAAGCATTTAAACATTTTTGCAGCTAGTTGATTTCGAAAGCTAGAAAACCATTCTTACGAGATCGGAGAACAACTCTAGTAATATCAGCAACGAAGAAGCAATGTGTGTTCAACCGAGTTCGTTACACACATGCCATATGGATATTCATGGTAACATCTATTCTTTTGGTGTTCTTCTGTTGGAAATCGTTACTGGACGCCCTCCAATCTGCAAAGACAAAGGATTTCTGGTTGACTGGGTAAGAATTACAGTTGGCAAAACAGTAGTTTGGGTTGGATAACGGGTCAAAAAGGGTTCTGGTTGATATATATGCTAACGGTGAGGGGTCAAACAACTAAATTAGAGACAAAAAAGAGTTAACGGGTCAGTTCAACCTGTTTGACCTGCACTAAAATTTATCGATTTTGACTAGTTACCCGTTCCATTTTGTTTGATATACTAGTAACTATTTGTGGCAAAACAGGCTAGCTGGGTCAGGTAATGCGCACAACCCGTCTTTTTCAAACATTTAGTCCCCAGAATTAGAACCCGGATCACATACCATTTTCTGCCACCTAAAAATGTTAGTGCGGAATCGTGTTTTGTGTAAAAACATACCATTTTCTGGGATCTTATGTTTACTTTTTTTTGTTTAACGAACTGACTCGTGGTTTGCTGCCATTATGATCAGGATAAATATTATCTGGAAGGTCCAGAAAAGATGGCATCGGTAGTAGATCCTGCACTGAAACATTTCAGAGTGGAAGATCTTGAGGCGATACGAGAAGTAGTTAGCAACTGCATTCATGCAAGGCCTAGAGATAAAGTAAGCATGCAAGATTTATGTGTAACGTTAGAAAGCAAACTCGACACCACTGGATCATCAGAGGTCAAGGCCTCGTCGTTAACTTGGGTTGAGATAGCACTTTCATCTAGACCTGAGTCTTAACCACTGTATTTGATTGTTAAGTTTTCTTATATTTGCACCCAAGGCCATCAGATATTAATTTCCTGAACCACTCTATTTGATTGTCTCTAGCAAACATGCCATTGCTCTTATGCAGAAATGAGTGATCTTGTAGAAATCAAAGCTCGCATTTGACATGTTATCTAACCAACCCATTTTTCCACTGCAAGTAATATGAGCATTTGGCTTGTTAGTGGCTGTGCTTTGGACACTGATTTATGTTTGAATCACATTTTTGGATTCACTTATTTGAGTCGATATTATTTAGTTTATGCAGAATGGGTGCATATTCAATGGTAAATTATGTGACAAATGAATTATTGACCAATGAGTTAAGCTTGTTTGATTAAGCGCCATATATCATGAAACAAAGATCGCACCCTGTAAACGTCTGCAAAATTCGTTAAATACTTAAGTGTAGCGATGGTCACTCGTATTTTTAGATCAGACTTCTATTTCTTTATGGCCAACGAACTATTATAACCTTCTAATCTCTACTAATCCCGCCCTTTCTTCACTACTCTTGTCCACAAAACTAGCACTGTTAAAGTTGCATATTGTGGCAGCATGTATAAGGTTATATTCACATTCTGTTACCATTAAACTATAATTCTAAGATAACTTGAATGTGATAAAAGAAGCACCGTTTATTTTGTTTTTCTTTTATCAAGAACAAAACAAGTAACCACACAATACCGAAAATCAAATAACTCAAACTAATCTCAATGACTTGTACCATATAGCTCAAACTAATCTCGAAAATCAAATTAATATTCGGATATGATTAACACCGTTTGAGAGAGCTTCGTATCAAACATAACAAATTACATCGTAAATAAAATTCACATGGATTGAAGCCATAATAAATTCATAGGTGGTTTAAAAGGGCTTATAACTCCTGTGATGGGAGGTTCAATGGTTCCATTTGACAAATGATAAATCCCCGTATATCTCCATCCTCCTTTTTTGCTATATTCATATTCCCCACGCCATTCATCTGTGTAGTATATGCAGTTACCCCTTATCACCCCCGTAGTGTCCTCCACCCAAAACGATGAAGTACATCGTCCTACAAACAAAGTTTTCGCACCGAAATCCTTCACTTTTGACCATTTCCCACTTTCCAAATCATAAGCCAAAACTTTAAAACTCTTTGTCTTGTTAAGTTTGAAAAATTCTTTAATTACTAACAACTGCTTCCTCTCACCACCATCTAGTCCAACTATATAGTTATGATGATTTATTTTTCTGGTTGGCATCGTTGCTACATCAACCACGACTGCTGGATCTTTCCCATTAACATTGCATGCTTGGATCTTGTACTTCCAGTCAAGTGTATAAACTTGTCCATTGTAGACGGTAATATCTGATATATATTTGTAGAAAGGCTGTTCAACAGATGTCCACTTGCTATCTCCAATATAACAAAACCCTATGTTCCCCCAACCATACAATACAATCACCAATTTTGATTCCATTGAGAGGACTACCCTTGAGATGGCGCCGTGATCACTGTCGACCAAATCAAAAGGACGAATGAAGTCTGGTAAGGTGTCTACCTTTGGAAGGTTGATGACTTCACGAGATAAAGGATTGATGAGTTGTGAAGAAAAATCTTTTCCAACGGTTAAGAGCCACCCACATGAAGACCCACATACCTTCCCATATGCTTCAGGCAGTCGTATCTTGCGGATTCTCTTGTTTGAGAGGAGGAACAATTCACGAGACTCTTGATCGTCACTTTTTTCTGCAAGCATTAAAGATGACAACCGCGAAGGAGGTCCATTCGAGTTGTGGTATGTTCTTCTGGCCGCTAAACGCCAAGACTTACACACGCCTGCAAAACTTGGATAATCTTCGTAGCAAGTGATATATTTTTGTGCTATTATATCAAGTACTTCAGGCAACATCTCTGACCATTCCATCATAACTTTTTTTGAGCAAAATTCCATCATAACTTATAACTATTTTTAAATCACACAATACCTGCAAAAGATATCAAACACCATTGAAGTAACTCATATATAGGATTAAACTCATAGAGGCATATGTATTAGACGCAAGCTAAAGTGCATATATAGGACATAGAGGTACAATATTTTTATATTATATAATAGAAGTAAAAAAAAAAACGTAGAAATCGCACCTCAAACCTGTGAGAACTCTAGGGTTTTAGAACCACAGTGTTTTTGTGTGATTTGTTAAACAAGTGTTTATTTCTATTTAAACTAAAAAAAATGATAACTGGGTTGGTGTTTTTAATAATCGCTTAATTAATGGGCCGAGTAACAAAAATTAATCCATACACATGTTTCATTATCCAATAATTACAATTTTTGTTACATAAAAGATTTTAGAACTTTTCTTATTAGGAAATTAATTATTAAATTATTATTATTATTATTATTATTATTATTATTATTATTATTATTATTATTATTATTATTATTATTATTATTATTATTTCTCTAAAGATGTCGTTGATAAAAAAAGCCTAAATCTAATTTGGCCATAAATCTATGAAAATTCGTTTTTATACTCTGATGCATGCATCTTTTATAGAATAAAATAAAACCCCTATTGAAAATTTTGCATTTCAAAAAAATCAATTCATACCTGATTTAGTAATAATTTTATTAAAAAAAAAATATTTTCTTATTAGGTAATATTTTATAATTATCCATAATACAAGTAGAAGATAAATACAAAAAATATAGATAAGATATTTAAAAAAAAGATTATTTATTTTATATTTATGCACAATACAAGTAGAAGATAAATACAAAAATATAGATGAGATGCAATTAACAATAGGATTAAAATTTTTAAATAATTATTTCAAAAAAAATTTTAAAAAAAAAACTCGCGCGTGCGCGAGTAATATAACTAGTGTAGAAAAAAAAACAAAATAACACGTATGGGTACGTACAATATGAGTATGAAAACTTTTAGTTCCATGTCTAATTGGTCCTCGTGATTAATTCAGTTAAATGATGGATTTTTTTCTTTTCTTTTCTTGAAGTGTAGTTGCTAGGTACAATATGAGTATGAAAACTTTAGTTCCATAGATAAATGATGGGTTTTTTTTTTTTTTTTTTTTTTTTTTTTTTTGAAGTGTAGTAGCTAGCTAGGTACAATATGAGTATGAAAACTACATGAAAGTTGTCATTCTTAGTTACTAGATTGGATTAGCTCTTAAATTGATTACTTTCGAAGCTGCTGCTGCGTTAAGCGACTTCTCCACATGTCATATTTAGAATCTCAGATATAAGAAAAAAGAGATTGGATCCCAAAAATATTGTTGGCTCAGGTGGTATGCCTATTGGTTAAGATAGGCTTTTCTTGCATTCATAATTAAATTCTTACTCCGTTGCATAAACCTCCACCGGATTTAATGGGTGTGAACCATATGGAGATGAAGAATATGGGGAATTTTGCGACGAGGGAGTAGAAGAGTTTGAGGATCCCCCGTATTGTCGTTGGTTTGAAGTTAGGAGGTTCGTGAAATAGCCACCTTCGATCGGGTTTTGAGACATTTTTTTGGTAGAATTGGAGTTGAGATATAGAAGTTTTTTTTTTTTTTTTTTTTGGTTGAATTGTAGTGAGAAAAATTGTGTGTAAATGATTTGGTATTTATAGATAAAATTGTTATGACCGTTTATGTTTTAAGCGGTAATATAACTGTTTGAAATTAAATTGAACATCCCACTCTTTACTTTTTGTCAGAAAATTTCCTCGTCGTGCAGACGAGGAGCACCCAGGTGGCGAAGGACGGCGAGGGGGGAGGGGGGGGGGGTTGTCGTAACGAGATGTGGCGAGGCAAAGAGAGAACTCATTGCATTTATGTCCAATGTAGCACTCTAGCAGCACAAAGGTATAGTATTAACATTTGCTTAACTTTCCATGCACATGCACATGCACTTATGTAGGGCCATGTAAATGCTACTGCACAAAATCACTAATGGATTAAACTTTTACTTAGATTACCTGCTTATAACGAGGTTGTTAGGCATTTGATTATTGATGACTGTTACTCGAGGCTAATTATGAAATTTATCATTTAGCTTGCTTCTTTGTGCTTATGAAATACTCCGTATTATTTAGTTTTGTCAAGCAATTAGGCTACTTACTAGTTTTGATCAATCTGCTGCACATATGGTTGCCTGAGACATATATACGACAAAGACGATATCAAACACTTAGTCACTTTACTCTCAATGTGTGTTAACAGTATTTTACAAAGACCTGGGGCCTTGCTAATGTCATGATTACTAAAGATTTTAATGGGCGTCTGAAGTTGAAATGAAATACATGATCATATTGTGTAACATTATCATTTATAAACATACATAGAAGTTTCAAAAACGTATACAAGACGATAATATCAACTCATTGTTCATCTACGGTACATTATTAAAAGTTCAAGTAAAGCAAACATACCATACCCAACTATGGCTAGGCATTTTAGCGAAACAACCTCGTTACTGCAAAGTTATTTCACTGGCCTAAAATATGTGACTAATTGTGTGCCTAATAGATGTGGCAATAAATTATTGGTTTATGAAGAAGTGGGTCCCCCTACTATCCCCAATAAAATGCTGACACATATGTTTAGGCATATTATTAGGCATGCGAGTTAGGCATCCCAATCAATGCTCGAACCATATACACTTTTGAGTGTTGACCAATTAGTCACAGCCCAACAGCATGTCCAATATGAGTCCATAACACAACTATATTCAATTCAATTTAATGAACATCTCAAAGCAAAATGTAAGTTACATAACTAATCCCATTAGCTATCTACCAATTTCAAAAACGGTTCTTGGGTTAAATTTAAAGATTATTGTTTGCGTTACAAAATACTACATAAATAGTCCATGCCATTTACCTCACTTTAAAAAAAAAAAAAAAAAAAAAAAAAAAAAAAAAAAAAAAAACGTACATAACTTCAAGGTTTAATAAAAGAAAAGTATGTCGGGTAAAGATGTTAACGAGTAATTATTTATAGATGAACTAAAACTAAAGAAACCAATACTTATTGAGTTGTTGTTGATTAATTTTTTATCTCACCGCAACGATTATGTAAATCTAATTTATTTTTAACAAATTGAAGCTTCCCAACCGAAATAATATTGAGTAATTATTTACAGGTTCCACATACCAAAAAACAACAGTTTTTGAAAAAAAATTGCACTTCATGACCAAGAATTGGGTGTAGCTCGTGCAA
Source organism: Artemisia argyi (assembly GCA_030686995.1). Classification (NCBI taxonomy): domain Eukaryota; kingdom Viridiplantae; phylum Streptophyta; class Magnoliopsida; order Asterales; family Asteraceae; genus Artemisia; species Artemisia argyi. Next base: position 187,394,812 of record CM060696.1, on the reverse strand, counting down.
TACTTGACACCAATATAAGTCCGTCCCTGTTAATCTTGACAAATCTAAATGTAATGCTGAATTGGCGTTTACTCAATAGTTTATTCTTATCACACGTACGCAAACGCATGCATCAAGCTAAAACGTTAAACTTGGCTTGACATCATACTGCTTTGGATATTCAATAAAGGATAGTTGGCTTTTATTTTTTTAAAGCCCAAATCAAGCATCTTTCTAATTTAAAACCGACAGATTTTGCATAGCTTTAAACACTTGTCTTTTAGACTCTTTGTATAGAAACTAGAATGGTATTCGCGTAATACGGCGGTGGATACTTTTTGACTAAATTTTGTAGGAAGCAAATGTTTTTCACGATTCATCGATGAAAACTGCACCATGTCTTTGAAGTGTTGTGGGTTTAAATAGTTGATGCTTTCTAATCATTTTTTCCGAGTAATTTCGTAAATTCTTATTCAAACAAAGTTATCGCAAGCCTTTATGTCAATATAAAAGAGAGGCTACCAATCGCGTTTAGCTGTGAAAAAGAAAACCTAGCTAGCCTATAAACTTTCCTCTCCGATCATTGTTTGACTCGCCATAACCCTTACACTACACCACCCTCGTCTTCAAGCTACGACTACCATAGAGAAGAGATCAAAAGTCCGGTCCCCTCAATAAATCAAGAGCATTTTCTCTAAATTTGGATCACATAAGAAATCAATAAAATAAATCAGCATAACTACTGATTTTATTAATAAGCTTCATTCGTTCATTAACTTTGGTAGTATTTATTAATAAACTATTTGAAAATATTTAAAAGTTTTGAGTAAGTATTAGTATTTTAAGCGAAAGTTAAATATGATTAGTGGTACATCACAGCCTCACAGGTTGCAGTGTTGCACTTTACAAAAAAATCACTTGACCAAAACTTTTCTAGTCAATGGTATATGCGATTTATTTGGAAACAGCAACTTATATAAATATACAATCTAAGTATTTTAGCACTACTATAGCTTCCAAAACAAATTCAATACATATGATATAGTCCCAAATGCATTACGAGTATAATGTAGTATAGATAGTTTGTCATTTCGAAGTCACAAAGTTTTATATTGTTGTGTAAATCACATTGTAAACGATTATTTCGTAGAAACATAATACAATGGACATATCAAGTGTTTTGCAATGATTAGACAAGCAATGACCACAAATAATGCAAAAAGTAAACTTAATATTTTGTTTTGGTCCAAAAAGGGAACTGAAGAAACTGAATGTCGGATCATGTGTTAATCATTTAAATAGAGTTCTTGTGTATTGAAAAAAATATAAATGAATTATACACATTTCTGTGTTTATAATTTTCCATATATTAGAAAATACATAAACACTAAAAAATTGAACACTTTATTTGATTTTCTTAAACAAAGGAAGATGTATGTATGCCACCAACTTATGCCCTTCCAATCTTTTCCCAATATATACAATACTATTATCTGCTTTTTATTTTAACAAATATTTCGATTTCCCACAAGAAACCCTAATGAAATGTGAAGTTTTAATTTATTTAATTATTGGAAGACGGATAAAAACACTTTTAATAATGAAATATTGAGCAAAATGTGTACATCAAATATCAAAATGAATCACAAGTATATCATTCGAGAAGAAGTGATGACAGCCGATACATACGAATATAAAAAACTTAAACATGATATGCACTATCATACAATAATAATAATAATAATAACAAAATAGATATTTGAAATCAAAGCAAGCTAGCAAACGTAGATATAGTAGGTGGGTGATCATAGTATTAGGCTGTTTCTACTTTCTTGTTACCCAAGTTGATCAATTTTCAAAGTTTTATATGAAATGTTTTTGAAAAAAAAAAAAAAAAAAAAAAAAAAAAAAAAAAAAAAAAAAAAAAAAAAGACGTATTTGGCCTTTTAGTTTACAAGATGGTCGTGATGATGAAAATTGAAAACAGTCATGGCTCGTGTCGCATGTGCACCAGACATGCGACACGTGTGATGAGACTAAGTAGACACGTGAAATTTTTTTCTTCTTTCGTATACTGTGACGAACTTAGGACCAAAAGTTATCTGATTAGTTGTAACTCAAAAATAAAGAACCAGGTTCAATTTTTACACTATGCATGAAAAACTTATGAAGTTCTCATGCACCCCGAAAGCTCCCTCCGGCTGCCCATGAGCGTATACAAACTCAATGAGTTTTCTATTGGCTAATATACATTATCTAACAAAACGAAAGAGTTAAATGAAAAAGTAACAAATAATATTGCTGACAAGTCTTTTATTTTGTAACGATGATGTCAAGTAGGCATTGTTTAAAGTTTGTGACTACAGTGTTGCATGAAAAGTCACTTTGTAGTGAAGATGCATGTGTAAAAGAGATACCTAACTTTTTAAGTGTGAAAATTAGATTAGAAAGGCAGCTAGTTCTAATTAAGTTAATCTTCTGATCGAATACGATTCTTGTGATAAGCATCCTATCCTCAAACATATATAAGTTCATCTTCTTCGCTCGATTAATACAAGTGAACAAAATAAACTAGAATTTTCCAAGCAGAAATAACTATTTCAAAATATAAAGTTTGCAACATGCTATCAAATTTTAGATGTAAATTGTTATGTGCTACAAAATTAAGATATATAATGTATAAACATTTTCATGCATATCATCGACTTATATTTTTCTAATTTGGTTAATGACGTTTGTTGCTTTTTATGTAAATGGAATGGAGTTTTATTGGCAAATATGCATAGTCAAACTCAGAGAGAGTCCAAGAGGCCAAGTTCATACACTTTTTGAAAAATATACACACTTTGGCTAAAAAACAAAAAACTGTTTAATGAAAGGTAATATAATTATATAGTATTAATATTAGGGTTACAAGTGTTTATTTACCAACCATGATGTAAAGCCAATTAATCAGCTATTGTTTAATTATTAACGTTGGTGACTGCACTATTGCATGAAAAGTCATTTGAACACTTAATTAGAAGTATGCGAGTACTTAAACCGGGTGATATGGTCATCAAACTCATCACATTTATGTCAGTGTTACATCATTATTCAACACATTATCAAACTCATTATCAAACAGGAGTTATTATCACCATCAAAAATAATAATAATAATAATAATAATAAAAAAATCCTACTTTATACAAACATATATCCACAAACACACACAAAAAAACATAAGAAACTATTCGGTGATGCAGACCACCAAACGAGTGCAGAAAAGGTAGGGACGGCGCGCGGTTGGAAAGCACCACTATAATGTTAGCGCGTGAAAGTTGAAGGGGATATATAGTGGCAGCATATATAGTGACCAACTTTGCAACAAAGTATATGTTATAGTTGCAGTATAAAATTTTAGTGAAAAGCACACTTACCATTTTTGGTAATCATATCATGTAACCATGCATTAATGATGTACTTACAACAAGATTATAAATATCCTTATTGCTTAGTTTAAAGTCTGGATTTCCTGGTTCGTTTGTCAAACTTCTAACCGACTTTATTAACATAATGAATGCATATGAAAAGGATTGTTTTCGAAATCAACTTAAAACATGAAAAAGCTAGCTTAAAAAGGCGAAATGGTGTTGTTTTTCTTTGGACATATATATTGGTTTAAATGATTCTCAAATTTCTTAAACCAACTATAAATGATATCGGTACCTTTAAGTCAACAATATTAAGTATTTAGATACTAGTATTCTATTTTGATACCATTAAGAGATGGTAACAGTTTTGAGGGATAATAAGCTTCAAACCATAAATAATTAAAATGAAGATGATGCAAGCTTTCACTCTCCGCGTTCAATAAACATCTAAAGTCTTCCTTTATCTTCAAGGTATTAAAAAAGAGCAATTATTTTCGATATATAAAAATAGCTAACTTAAATATTTAAAAAATACATTGACACTAATTTATTAAGAATAAACGTTTTAAACGTGAGAAAAAACCCAAACATTTCTAAAACTCATTTTTAAAATGCAAAATCAGACAACCAAACGATATAGCTATTATGATATAAATATTTTACAATATTTATATACTAGATTAAATAATTTTATAGCAGAAAAATTCATTATTTAATAAGTTAGTTTAGTTAAAAGGTACTCGAAATCTTGTTTGACATACACATTTTGTAGTTTGTTGATCTAGTTTAAAAGGAATAATTGTCTGCAAGTTTCAAATGTCATGTCTAAACAAGTTACAAAAGCATTCACGTCGAACCTTACCTTTTTTTCTAAATGGTTACGTGTTAAGAGCATAAGGTATAGTTTTTTGGGTAAAAAGAGCATAAGGTATAGTTGATCAAGCCAAATAGTCATCTCAACATCACTTCATCATCTCATTTTTAATGCTCACACATCAAATACTCTCTCTCTTTGCTTTCTATTTTTTAAACTAACTAATTTTTCATTCATTAAATTAAAATAAATAATTTTTTTATGAAAAAGTTACGTTAAATTTTTATTTAAAAAAAAATTATGTTACACACACTAACCAAAAGCCCATTAACAAAAAAGAATCCAACAACCCATTAAAAAAAAGTAAAATGTCATTTACTTGACACGAAACACACACTCTACACACAAACAAACAGACATAAAAAAAAAAAAAAAAATTATAATAATAATAATTAAAAAAAAAATCACCATCCGTTCTCACGCAAGCCAAATAGTTGGTGGATGAAATGGCACGGGGGAACGGGTGGGTATGGTGGCAGGCCGGTGGTGGCGCCAAAAAGCCATCCACATCGGATTTTGCAGGATTCCGAGTCACAGTGCCTTATGCACTAAGCGTGGCTGTAACATTTACGGCAAATACATACATATATCTTTAGGGTAAAATGAGAGGTTGCTCTTGTTCAATACACTTGAGAGCATCTTTTTTTTACTTAAATTTATCATAATTTTACTTATGGTGCGATTGTAATTTACATTTTTCTCTTCTATAAGACACAAAAATCCATCACTTAAAAAACAAATACTACAATATTTGATAATTAACCGTCGGGGTATTTAGTCGATGGTATCATTCTTCTAACGCAACATTTAGTTGATCGACCAAATTCGGAGATATAGGTCATGTGTTCAATTATAACTTCTCTTGGGCTATAGATTTGTTGAGAAGGTTCAATCGGCACCCAAGAGAAATACACTGGTCAGAGTTTTTGGCTGATTCAAACATTTTGGCGACAATATTTGATGGAGTAATGATACACATGAATAACTCATGTGACTAATATTAAGCCTAATTCATTCATCACTTGACACATGTTATATACACTTTCTCCCTCTAAATCTTCACCTTTGAGTCTGCCACATGTCTTCATCTAATTTTTAGGCACACTTTTAGTCATAAAAATTAGATATGCATATCATTTTCCTATTCGATGATTATTAGACACAATTAAAAATACAGGAGTATCACGTTCTTTTTCACAGCTAAAAGTGTTAATTTAATATTAATATTATATTATTATAAATAGTTGAACCCTATCACGAAGTGCTACTTGAAACTTATATAAGTATAAATGAATGCAACTTGTTGAGACATGCAATAATAATAAATTTTCCAAAAATGGCTAAAATACATCCTTGCATAACTTCATCTTCAGCTTCTTCATCCTCCGACCAAAAACAAACATACACAATATGGATGAAATCACTCGTGCTTAACTCGAACGGCTATACGGTATACGACTCTAATGGAGGTGTCGTATATCGTATAGATAATTACGATAGCAAGTCTAGTAGTGAAGTTTATTTGATGGATCTACGTGGGAACGTTGTATGCACAATACTTAGAAAGGTAAATATACATACGATCATTCGTTATTTCGTTCTTGTGCTAGATTCATTAAATTTAAATGGAGACTAAGTTACTTTTTTTATATATGATTTTGCAGAAACTATTGAAATTCGGGTTATGGGATTGTTACAACGATAAAGACACACGTAAACCATGGTTTAAAGTTGGCAAAACGTTTAATCTCTTTAAGCACGATTCGGTTTATGATGTTGTATTTGGAACCAACGAGACACAAAGTATAAGTAGCTCGAATCATAAAATGGAGTTCAAGATAATCGACAGCAAAGGAAAAGTCGCGGCTGAGGTGAGTCTTAGTTTGAGAAAAATTCTTTTGCATAATTGTTTTGGTTCGATGTTACAAATAAATAATTTTGTTTCGGTCATTTTGTGACATAGGTACAAAGAAAAAGGTCATCTTCTGGAGTCGTGTTGGGTGATGATGTATTGTGTGTGACCGTCGAGCCTCATGTGGATCATATATTCGTAATGGCTCTAGTCGCAATTCATGGATTAATACATCACAAAATGTAGATATTCTTCGTCGTCATTAATTTTGGTGTTGATACAAAAGACATACACTTGGTCAAGAAGGGTGCTGATGAGGAAGCAAGAACCAAAAAGGGCGTCATTGCCGAGTCTCTAAAGTATTCGGGGATTAAAAGAGTTATTATTCAAGGAGGTGTAAATAAGGATGAATTTACGCAAATCAGTAAAACCGCACCAGCATTTGGAAATATAAACGGTGGAAGAGCGAAAAAGGATACGAGCTAAAGAAAAAGAAGAACACTCGAGGAAAAGCGCTTAGTGGCAGTTTTGATCAATCTGCTTCACATATGGTTGCCATAATTCAATAAACCTTACATACGGTTAAGAAAAAGATTATCGACGAGTTTGTTTTTCTAGATATTGTGGTAGCGCAAAATTCATAAACTGTTCATTCCTATATTAGTCCCAAAGATTCATGCTTCATGCTTGTGATACACTTATATTGTAAGTTTCTTGATCCATGTTAAAGTAAAACCCTGTGATTAGGTCCTTCTTTACGAGAGACCTTCGGATAGGTATGGAATCCTGCACACAGGTAGCACACGTTAGGCTCGCCCCGGGTGTTATTCCAGGACCCACCTCCGGTGTGAGAGTAAGTATATGTGATACGGATGGTAAGGGAGTGAGTGAGAGTAAATGCGATATGTGTGTGTTAGTTACCTGTATTAAATGAGGTGGGGTATTTATACTACCCCCATTAGGTTGCCTGTTGTTCTCGGGACTAAGCGAGACGAGCTATGCCTAGCTTTATAGGTAGCTGTCAGGGCACGTGCGCGACCAGATCCCAGGAAATCAGGGATGGCGGCTTTGGCGGCAGTCTGTACTATTGCACTTCGTCTAAATCGTTCGGCTGATATCATTCGGCTAGTACGTCTGGACAGGCATACCGTCCGGACACATACGCCAACATGTCCCCCCCAGTATTGGAGTATCGGTTGTAGACTGATGTTTCAATACTTGAGACCGGGGTGTTTTTGACATACCAGGGTTTATATCAGGCTCGTTAGCCCATTGTGGCCCATGGGCCGATTAGAATAATATTATTATTGGGCTACAGCTGGATGCCACTAATCCGATGTTTACAGAGATCGGACGGCCCAAACCCTGCCACGTCATTGGTATACTGTGCAACGTGACGTTTCACACTCTTCGAGGTCTTCCCTATAAATAACGCCTCTAAACCTTTCATTTTACACTTGCTGCTTCTTTTATTCTACTTGCATTGTGATTCTGTCGGAGCATTTTGCATCTATTATTTCAAGGTTTATCCGAGGTGCGTTACTATACTTTGTAATTTCCTTTGCATATACACATCCCTTGGCATCCTTTCTCTTCCTTATTGCCAATAGTGAACCCGGAGAGATGAATATTCCGGATGAAGGTCCTACAACCAGTAAGGCAAAACCGATAGGCAAGTTTGATATGCATATGCATACTTCCAAGTTATCTCAGCACACATTAGATCAGCTTTGTATAGATTACGGTATTCCGGCTGATTTAAACCCCATGTTGCCACCGGACGATTTTACTATGAATGAGTTGCCGGAGGATAAGATAGGGATATACGTGCAGCAGGTTAAACTGGGAGGGGTTAGAATTCCCTTCTCTTCTTTTCTTCTAGCCGTCATAGGGTATTTTCGAGTACATATTTCTCAGCTTGCTCCTATAGGGTTGAATAGGGTAACTCTTTTCGAGGTTCGGTGTTATAGTTTAGACGTCGTACCCACCATTCCTCTCTTTAGGGTTTTCTACCGGTTGTGCAAGCAGGGCCATTGGTTTTCGTTTGAAAGCCGAACCGGGAAAAGAGCGTTGAAATGTTTTGTGGAATTGCTGACGGGGTTGAAGTTTTGGAAAGATTTTTTCTTTTTGATAGACCGTAGGGCAGTTCCGGACGCCATGCCTTGGAGGCATAAGAATTCTAAGATATCGGACAAGTTTCCGGAGGGTTACTCAGTGAGGGATGCCAGGAAGGTTGCTGGCAAGACGATTGTTCTTCGGAAGACACCTTCGAGCCTTCTGTATGAATACGGGCTCTGCAATGTTTTCCGGATTACCGGGCACAGACTGGTTATAAAGGATGCCGAGGGGCGTGGTAATAATTCACTTTTGTTCTAGCTGTCTTTGTTCCTTTTCTTGACTTGTGCTTATTTGTTTATTCTTTTGCAGTTATAACAATGTCTGAGTACTTGGAGCTTCCGGATTTGGAGGAGTCATTTGTTAGCAAGGGAGATCCTCTTCCCGAAGGGCATGCGCGTCCGGAAAGAACCGCCAAGCCACTCTCCCCAGAGAAGAAGCTCCCTGTGAAAAGTAATTTGCAGAAAGTGGTTGAAGTTGCTGATGATGACGTGGTTGCTGCCCGGGAAGAAAAGGAAAGGAAGCAGAGGGAGAAGAATCTTGTCCCGAAGAGGAAAGCCGTTGACAACACCAAGAATGCTCCGAAGCGTAGGAAGAGGCTGTTAGAGAAGGAGGTTGTTTCATATGGAGATAAGACTTTGGATGTTGCTCCACTGAACCAAGCCGAGCCACAGACTGACGTGGAGGCTAAGGAGAAAAATTTTCCTGTTCACGGAGAGCAAGATGCTTCCCATGCTGCGGAGGAGCCACAGGATAATTTGGCCGAAGGTTCTGGACGTAATGATGGGGAAAATCCTGAAAACTCTCCGAAGTCCCACTCCCATGGAAAATATCTGTCCTCTTAAGTTTGTTTGTTTGCTCATCTATTTCCTTTTTCCAACAAATGTTTATGCCCACACGGCCCATTCCGAGCGTCATGTTTCACATTCTCCCGAGCCTTCGGGAATCTCTCCCCCCTTGGAAGCCGGTACACTATTTCCATCTTTTCCAAATTGTTTTTCCTTCTTCTATTCCCTTCATCTTTTCTTTACCTTTTTTTTATTATTATTTTCAGGTCATACTGATCAAACTGGAGGGTATTTTGTTCCTGGGTGGACCCTTCGTGATGACGTTCGCATGAATTCCTTCCGGGCCTGCCGGGAGATGATGGATCATCTTGCCACTCCAGCCGAACGAGAGGCTATTTCAGGGCTTAACAACAACCAATTGGTTCGTCAAGCCTACATTAATGTTGGTTCGGGAGTGGTCATCCAGGCTGAGCTTTTGCAACGTTTCATTCAGTTGAACCGAGATTACAGGGAGCTGACGGAGGTTCATAGGGGTTGTGGTGATTTATCCGACAGGTTGAAGGAGGTTGAAGAGGAGCGTGATACTGGGGCTAAGAATTTTGATCAGTTGCTCAAAGAGTTCCGTGCTTTGGAGGACGAGGTGAGTGCTGCTTCTACCCGTTAAGAGGGTTTGGTTGATCAGTTAGAAGAGATGGAGAGGGAAAAGAATGAGTGGCAATCTACAGCCTCATCACAAGCTGCTAAGATCCGGGAACTGGAGAAAGAATTATCAAGTAGATCTTCTGAGGTTGACCAGCTGAAGGAACACAACAAACAATTGACCGCCAGTGTTGCTCAGTCTGAAGTTATCCGTCATAATACGATGAAAGAACTTCTCCCGGCCGTTTGCCGTCGGCTTTTCCAAAGCCGTGAGTATAAGAAGAGCATGGGACGGGTGTACAGCCTTTCTCGTCGGAAACAATTCCGGAGATTAATTGCGTGCCATGTTCGAGGGACACTTCGGCCTTCCATCGTTTCAAGTTTGTATGCCCCATTGTGATATGCTTCTATCACCCGGTAAGGGCCTTCCCAGTTCGGGCCTAACTTCCCCTGACTTTCCACTCTACTAGCCTCGTTTCTCCTATAGACAAAGTCACCTACCTTGAATGACACCGGGAAGACCCTTTGGTTATAGTATTGCTCAATTTTGGCTTTGTACTTTGCCTCTCGTATCGCTGCCATCTCTCGCCTTTCTTGTAGCAAATCTAAGTTTAGACGTTGCTCTTCTTCATTATCATCCGGGTTGAACATCATAGTACGATGCGTCGGCATCCCAATTTCGGCCGGTATGACGGCTTCACTTCGATACGTGAGGCTGAATGGTGTTTCACCGTTGCTTGTTTTCAAAGAGGTTCGGTGTGCCCATAAGACGTTGGGTAGTTCATCGACCCATCCGGCCTTTGCCCTGCCTAGCCTTGTCTTGATACCGTGCATGAGGCTTCCGTTGGCCCTTTCGACTAAGCCATTTGCTTGAGGATGTGCCACGGCTGTGTTGATCTGTTTGATTTTCAGTTTTGCACACCAACTTTTGAAAGGGTCGTTTACGAAATTTGTACCATTATCCTTGACAATAATAGCCGGGAGTCCGAACCGACAAACTATGTTGTCCCAGACAAACTTTTTCACCTCCTTACCCGTCGTCTTTGCTAGGGGTTTTGCTTCTATCCACTTGGTGAAGTAATCTATTGCTATGATTACATACTTCACCTTCCCTGGGGCTTCCGTCAGTGGACCAAGCACATCCATTCCCTATTCATAAAAGGGCCGCGGGGCCATAACAGAAGTCAGCGTTGTCTTAGGTAGTTTCGGTACCGGGGAATGAATCTGGCAAGAGTCACATCTATTTATTTCCTCCCGAGCGTCTTTATGCATAGTTGGCCAGTAGTATCCTTGCCTAATAAGCTTCGCCACGACAGTCCTTGGGCTGGAATGCATGCTACATGCACCCTCGTGAACCTCTCGGATTATATAATTTGCTTGCAGGGGTCCTACGCAACGCGCCATTGGACCTAGGTAAGACTTTTTGAATAGCACGTTTCCTTCCATGACATAATGAGGGATTTTCATCCGGAGAGTCCTCGCTTCGTTTGGATCTTCCGGCCAAATGCCGTTTTGCAAGCATCTGATGATCGGTGTCATCCAATTGTCACCTTCTTCTTCTACGGTGGCTTTAATTTCCTCTTCCTGTGTCGAAGGTTTTTCCAAAACTTCTACTAAAACTTCTTTGGTGAGATGATTGAAGGCCACTGAAGCTAACTTGCTTAGAACATCGGCTTTTTGATTCTGGGACCTCGGAATATTACGGATTTTAAACTTTTTGAATAGTCCGATGTGCTCTTTCGCTTTCGCTAGGTATCGTATCATGCTTTCTTTTGAGGCCGTGAATTCTCCGTTTATTTGGCTTGCATCCAACTTGGAATCTACACTGACATCGAGAGCTTCGACATTCATTTTTCTTGCTATACGTAGACCAGCCAGGAGCGCTTCGTACTTCGCCTCGTTATTGGTGCTTTCGAAGTTTAAACGGAGCGCATAGGTGTGTTTTATTTGGCTTGGCAAAATCAGAACTAGTCCGGCTCCCGAACCTTTCTTACTTGACGCCCCGTCTGTATACAGCACACATTCGGTCGAGCTTCACACATCACACATTTCCTTCATTATCTGCCCGTCATCCTTTCCTCTAAGTTCAACTGATATTTCTGAGATGAAGTCTGCAAGTACTTGTCCCTTAACGGAATTCTTTGGTACATACGTTATATCGTACGCCCCTAGCTCTACGGCATATTTCGTAAGCCTCCCGGATGCTTCGGCTTTGTTCAAGATTTGCTTTATGGGTTGGTCAGTTATAACTTTGATTGGGTGTGCCTCGAAATACCTTCTCAATCGTCTAGATGCATGTAGGAGCGATAGAGCCAATTTCTCAATAGGGAAGTAATTCTTTTCGGCCTCTTGTAATGTTCTGCTGAAATAATGAATCGGCAATTGTCTTCCGTCCCTCTCAGTCAGTAGAACAGCACTGATTGCTTGGCGGGCAGCCGCTAGGTAAATGTACAGAACCTCTTTTAACTTAGGAGTGGTTAATGAAGGGAGTTTTAGGATCAATTGCTTAAGAGATTGGAATGCTTCCTCCGCCGCTTCCGTCCATCTATATTCGTCTTTGTTCTCTTTCGTGATGTTTTTCAAAGTTTCAAAGAACGGAAGAGATTTCTCTGCCGTTCTTGCTAGAAAATGGTTCAAAGCTGCCAATTTTCCACTCAGACTCTGCATCTCCTTCAGAGTGGACGGAGATTTCATTTCTGCGATTGCCGTTGTTTTCTTTGGATTTGCCCTTATCCCTTCGGACGTCACAATGTAGCCCAAGAACTTCCCTTCCTCTACCCCGAAGGAGCATTTCCTCGGATTCAGCTTCATGTTTATCCCTCGGAGGTTATGAAAGATTTCAGAGATGTCGGCTAGCATTTCCCTCTCATCTTTACTTTTGATCACCATGTCATCTACATAAGCTTCTAAATTCCTGCCTATTTGACCTTGGAAGGCCGAGTCTACCAACCGCTGATAGGTTGCTCCGGCATTCTTGAGTCCAAAGGGCATTTTGGTATAGCAATATGTACCTTGCTCCGTGTAAAATGTTGTCTTCTCTTCGTCCTCTTCGGCCATCTGGACCTGATGGTACCCCTTGTATGCGTCTAGGAAGCACTTGTATCTGAAGCCTACCATCGACTCGATTTTCCAGTCAATCTCCGGTAATGGGTGGTAGTCCTTTGGACATGAAGAGTTAAGGTTTTTAAAATCAATGCACATCCTCCAGCTTCCGTCACATTTTTTCACTAGAACTGGATTGGAGATCCACGTTGGGTACTTGACGGGCCTAACGATCCCTGCTTTCACCCATTCCTCCACTTCTTTCGTCACGACTTGATTTTTCTCTGCGGAGAAGCTCCGTTTTTTCTGCGCTACCGGAGTATCTGCCATATTCACATTCAGTCGATGTTTGATCAAACGTCTGGGGACTCCGGTCATATCCGATGGCTGCCATGCGAACACATCTTTGTTTCTCCGCAACAACTCAACAAGGCTTTTCCGGCCCTCTTTTGAAAAACTCCTCCCAATTATCACTAACTGCTCCGGATAAGAGGGGTTTACCAAAACTTCCTCTGTTCTCGTTATATCCACTCCGTCGGTAGTTACTTCCTGAGGATCCCCAGACTGAGGCTCTTCGTTTATTTGCCTCTCCTCTAATTTTCGGCATTCGGATATTATCGATGGGCGGGCTTTCAGGGTCGCTATTCCTTTTGGTGTAGGGAATTTTATCATTGAGTGAATGGTGAACGGGATGGCCCTTATTTCTTTCAAACCCGTCCTTCCTAAAATTACATTGTAGGGTGATGGGGAGCTCACCACACAAAAGTTCATCATTGTCCTTCGGTACATGCCGTGGTCGCCGAAGCAAACTTCAAGCTCAATCTTTCCCAAGGGCCTGTTTGTTTCTCCGGAAAAACCCATGAGAGATGTGCTTGTCTCTCTGAGCCGCTCCTTGATGTCCATACTAAGATTATTGAAACAGTGCTCATACATTACGTTCACCGCCGAACCTTCGTCCACATATATCCGCCTCACTAGATACCCACTAATGTCTCCCTCAATGATGAGGGGCTCATCGGATAAATCCTCTATTATGAGTGGGGGAAAGGTAATTGGGGCTTTCATCCAGCCTTCCTCTTGGTCATAACTTCTCCGCTTTGTTCCCCCGGAGGATCTTATCATGTTGATCACTTTGTTTTTCCCCTTGTCATAATTTTTTGTCGTCTCTCTATCTCTTCCGGCATCTATCTGCTTCCATTCCCTCAGCAGATGATCGAGTCTTCCGGACTCCAGTGCCACCTCTAGTTGCTTCTTCAACTCCCCGACAGTGGTTGGTTAAATGACCGGCTTCTTTGTGGTATTCACAGAACTTACCCATGTTTTCCCGTGTTGGTTTGTTGCCGGTGGGCCTGGGTGGTGGTAGGTTTAGATGATGCTCTATGGCCAGGATTTCTCTAGGAGGTTTTGTGAGTGAGTTGAAACCGGGACGTTGGGGGCCTTCTCTGAAAGTTTCGATCGGCCTGCGATCCTGGCGGTAATAGTCATTGCGTCCTGAGTCCCTTCTTAGAGCCACGTACGGGTGATACGTGTCTTTGTGTCGGGGGTCATTTCTCTTCTCACCCCTAAACCTGTCATCTTTGAAACCTCTTCTTCTATTTGCCTCGAACCCTTCTCCTCGAGGTAGCTCCGTATTTCGATATGCTTCTTCTGCCCTTATAAAGTCATCTACCCGGGCGAACATCTCCGTTACCGAACGAGGAACCCTGTCTGAAAATTTCTTTGCCAGAGTTGGGCACTTGTGAGCACTCATGAAGGCCGAAATGCGCATAATCTCCGGCACTCCACTGATATAACTAGCTTCATCGGTCCATCTTTCTTTAAAGTTTGCCAACGACTCGTGAACTCTCCTGACGATTTTGGTGATTTCTGTCGGATCTTTGATACACTTCTGTCGGAGAGAAAACCGAGTAGAAAACTGTTCTCTTAACTCGTCCCAGCTGTTGATGCTGCTAGGCTTTAAACGTTCAAACCATCCTCCGGCTGCACCATCCAGGGTTTGCTGGAACATGAGACACCACGTGGGCATCGGCCATTGCCCTTGGTTTGCTGCCCCCGTGAACCTCGTGAGATGGTCATTCGGGTCAGTGGATCCGTCGTAAAACTTCATGTTTAAAGGCATTACGTAGTTCTCTCCGGAAAACTCCACGATCCGACGGGTGAATGATGACCGGGATGCCTCCTTGAACGGCTTATTCAAGTCTTCGTCTACTTCAACTGCCTTATCCCTCCGGACGACATTTTCTCCTTGAGCATTATGTTTCCTAATCAGTTCAGTTAGGGACGCCACTTGCCCAAGAATCAATTCTTGAAGGTTTGGGGAATCATTCTCCGGGTTGCTATGGTTGTTTGTGTTGACTGGGTTGATGTTTACTCCGCTCCCTCCAGCTGAGGAAAGTGGGGTGTGGAAGGGTGGAAGAGGAGGACCAGTCATTTTTCTCAGGTAGAATGGACAACAGGTCCCACGGATGGCGCCAATTTGTTAAAGTAAAACCCTGTGATTAGGTCCTTCTTTACGAGAGACCTTCGGATAGGTATGGAATCCTGCACACAGGTAGCAAACGTTAGGCTCGCCCCGGGTGGTATCCCAGGACCCGCCTCCGATGTGAGAGTAAGTATATGTGATACGGATGGTAAGGGAGTGAGTGAGAGTAAATGCGATATGTGTGTGTTAGTTACTTGTATTAAATGATGTGGGGGTATTTATACTACCCCCATTAGGTTGCCTGTTGTTCTCGGGACTAAGCGAGACGAGCTATGCCTAGCTTTATAGGTAGCTGTTAGGGCACGTGCGCGACCAGATCCTAGGAAATCAGGGATGGCAGCTATGGCGGCGGTCTGTACTATTGCACTTCGTCTAAATCGTTCGGCTGATATCATTCGGCTAGTACGTCCGGACAGGCATACCGTCCGGACACATACGCCAACAATCCACTTTGTAAAAATGTAATATTTCCAGCTCTTTCGCAGCATGTATACACTTTTAAAAACTTTTTGGAAGTGTTAACCATAAAACTAAGTTAGTATGCATGCACTTTTTTTTTTTTTTTTTTTTTTTTTTTTTTTTTTTTAAAGGATTATACCTGGTGAGTACATGCATATTATGTTTCAAGGCCTATATATGTAACTTCGGAAGCGTTCCTAATTAGCATAATCTACCTGATACATATATACGACTATAGACGATATCAAACATTTAGTCACTTTACTCTCAATGCGTGTTAAAAGTTTTTTACAAAGACCTGATGCCTTGCTAATGTCATGATTACTAAAGATTTTACTGAGCATCTGAAGTTGAAAGGAAATACATGATCATAAATGTTGGACTAACTGAAGTTATACCAAAAACCGAAAGTAGCAAAAAAATTTATCGGGGGTTCCACATACCAAAAAACAACAGTTTTTGAAAAGAAAAAAAAAAATGCACTTCATGACCAAGAATCGGGAGTAACTCGTGCAATACCTGACACCAATGTAGGTCCGTCCATGTTTATCTCGACAAATCTAAATGTAACGTTGAATTGGCGTTTACTCAATAGTTTATTCTTATCACACGTAGGCATACGCATGTATCAGGCTAAAACGTTAAACTTGGCTTGACATCATACTGCTTTGGATATTCAATAAAGAATAGTTGGCTTTTATTTTTTTAAAGCCCAAATCAAGCATCTTTCTAATTTAAAACCGACAGATTTTGCATAGCTTTAAACACTTGTCTTTTAAACTCCTTATATAGAAACTAGAACGCGGCGGCGGGTACCTTTTGACTAAATTTTGTGGGAAGCAAATGTTTTTTACGATTCATCGATGAAAACTGCACCATGTCTTAGAAGTGTTGTGGGTTTAAATAGTTGATGCTTTCTAATCATTTTTTCCGAGTAACCTACTAAAGGAATTTGCAATTAATGAGAACTTAAAAAATAATTTCGTAAATTCTTATTCAAATAATTTGCAATCAAGTGGTTAACACCCTTGCCTCTGGAGACAGAGGTCAAGGGTTCGATCCTCACCCCTTGCAACGCCGGAGGTCTTTTTCTACCTTTGGTAGAACCGGAAGCAGCCTCTCTACCTTAGGTAGAGGTAAGGCTGTCTACGTCTCAACCTCCCTCATACACCGTGGAAGGCGGTATTGAGACTCATAACCCGTGCAAGACGGTATTTGGAGTTACTTTACTTTACTTTACTTTTTATTCAAATAAGTTATGTTATTACATATTACAAGAACAAGACTAAACTACATCGCAAGTCTTTATGTCAACATAAAAGAGAGGCTATCAAACGCGTTTAGCAGTATAGATAGTTTGTCATTTCGAAGTCACAAAGTTATATATTGTTGTATAAATCACATTGTAAACGATTATTCCATAGAAACATAGTACAATGGACATATCATGTCAATGAGTAGAGAAGCAATGACCAAATATAATGCAAAAAGTCAACTTAATAATTTGTTTTGGTCCAAAAAGGGAACTGAAGAAACTGAATGTCGGATCATGTGTTAATCATTTAAATAGAATTACTGTGTTTTGGGTTTTGTTTTATTATATAAAAGATTTTGATTTCTCAAAATATGAAGTTTTAATTAAGAACCTTGATGACCTAATGCACTGTACAAGTTATTTAAGCATTAGGTCTCTCTATTAGGTTTATTAATCATTTCCTTTTAATTATTTATTGGAAGATGGATAAAAAAACACTATTAATAGTGGAATATGAACATAGCTAGATACTTGTATCATATATTGAGCAAAATGTGTACATCAAATATCAAAATGAATCACAAGTATATCATTCGAGAAGAAGTGATGACAGCCGATATATACGAATATAAGGCTGGGTGCAATAAGGATTCATAATAAGGGTCAATCCCCCTTATTTTCTCTGTCACGTCAGCTTTCTCTCTCCGGCGACCTGCAGGCGATTCAGTGCCACAGTAAGGGCGATCAAGTTCATTTTTTTTTTTTTTTTTTTTTTTTTTTTTTTTTTTTTTTACAAACTTAACACAAACACAAATTTCATTAATAAAACGTAAACATTTCATAAACGAAACGATACGGAATTAAAACAACTAAAAATTAAACGTACACATTACATGATAAAACACGATACGGAAAACAAATAAAACACGATACGGAAATACTTAATATAAAACACCATTACTCATCGTCTCTGTCCTATGCATCTGTGTTTCTTAGAACGAACCACACATGTTGATAATATATCCCTCTCCCATAGCGCTCATAATAAATTCGGTTTGCATTGCTGAGACAACAAGGGTCTTCACTTGTACGCAACAACTCTTTGTAAATAGCATTATACCTACGACATTCAACATTCATTCTACTCCACATAGCCGTAATACAATTTTTATTACGGTTCTCACCATTGGTCTCATTGTTGAACCTTTGTGTAACTTCAGACCAAAAAGAACATCCATTCAAAAGGTCTGCGGAATCCTGAACTTCAAGCCATACGCGAGCTAGCAAATCTTCTTCTTCCATTGACCACCGATTGTTCATTGTGAAATGCTTTAGGAGTGTATGAAATGCTTTAGGAGTGTGTGAAGAAAAGTGTTGTATTGTGTGGTATTTATAGGGGATAAAATATAAGAAGCGGGATATTTTGAATTTAAAATTCAAACAGAAGGCGGGATAAATTTTAAATTCAAAAATTAAATACAATGCGGGATCTTTTAAATTCAAAATTCGGGCGGGATCTTTTAACACAAACGTAAATTTTTTATTAATAAAAACATAAACATTACATAAACAGAAATTAAAACATTACAATAATAATTTAAAAACTAAAACTTCAATTATAATCTGGGTGATCCCAGGTCTGCGAGTTGTCGGAGCGGAAACCGTCGTCATACGGATCAAAGCTCGAAACCTCTCTGCTTCTAACTCAGCTTCCATCCTGCTCAGCTCCCGCTCGTCCTCAGAGTTCCAGCCATCATCAGCAGGTTTCACATTTTCCTCAAAACTTAGCTGAAAGTTATCAAGATAAGGTTGCTGTTGTTGTGGCTCAACAACTCTTGGTGCAAATGAACTTGATGCACCTTGCACAAACCGTTGTTGTTGTAGTGGTGCATCAGCAGCTTGCACATTCTCTTCAAAACTCTAACATATCTTGTTGGATTTTTCGTTCTCTATCTGCTGCACACAACCCCACAATGTTTCAACAACATCAGCGTCTTTGCGAAACTCATTGTACAAAAACTGGTCGATCACATATTTTCTTTCGACAGAGATATCTTTGCACGCTGTGTATCGTGTTCTCAGGCGTTCTTTGCGTAACTTCGCCAGCTCAAACTTCTTAATAGCTTCGATAATTGCATCTTGGCATTCCTTGTCATCAATTTCGACTTGTTTTTTGACATAGTTTTGAACTTGTTCCACAGTGTGGGGAAGTTTACAGGCCATTTTTTGTGTTTGATTTGTTGAATTATGCTGGAAAGTTTGTGTTTGAAAGGTGTGTTTCAAAGTGGTATTTATAGTGAGTAAAATTTTTTTATTTTTTTTAACCAACGGCTATAAACGTTTAATTTTTTATTTTTTATTATTATTTTTTTTAACTCACAAACTGCTGTTAACATAAATGTGTGGAAGATTTTGGATCAAAAAAAAAAAAAAAAAAAAAAAAAAAAAAAAAAAAAAAAGGGGGGGGCAAAACACTCGGTCGTAGTTGAGACCGAGTGAGATTGTTTTGGGCTTGTTTCTTGGTCGCGACCTCCTCCCCACAATAAGACCGACCGACTCGACCGACTAGGACCGAGTCGGTCTCGGTCGTTATTGCATGCAGCCTAAAAAACTTAAACATGATATGCACTATCATACAGTAATAATAATAACAAAATAGATATTTGAAATCAAAGCAAGCTAGTAAACGTAGATATATGGTACGTGGGTGATCATAGTATTAGGCTGATTCTACTTTCTTGTTACTCAAGTTGATCAATATTCAGAGTTTTATATGAAATGTTTTGCAAAAGAAAATAAACCAATTACTAGAATAAGGATAACAGAAATCTGACACTTTTTTAGAGATTTAACAAAATCGATATATCGAGCATTTTGATTTTGCTCGCACTCACCTTTTGCTTGCCGTTTTCAGAAGACAAACATTTTTCGTTAAAATAGAAAAAACATAAAGAGCAAAATGTTTGATCGCCCCATGTTTTGCTCGTTGTTCACGCTAGCCAAAAGATAAAGAACATAGCGAGTAAATGCTTTGCTTGCTCAAATGTAGGGGTGAGCAAATGGACCGGATGGATCGGACCGACCGACAAAACCGACCGGACCGGACTGGACCGGACCGACCACATTCGGTCCGGTCCTCTGTCTAGGCTTTTTGGTTAATTCGGTCTTTTGTCCGGTCCGGACCGACCAAAAAACCGAAATAACTTGCCAAATCTTGTCTATTTGGACCGGACCTGACCGACTACATTCGGTCTCGGTCTCGGTCTCGGTTTTTACTTTAATTCGGTCTTCGGTCTTGTCGGTCTGGTCCGGTCCTAGACCGATGCTCACCCTTACTCAAATGTTTTGCTCGCTTCGTCGATTTTGATAAATCATTTTGAAAGTGTTTGTTTTTGTAATGGTTTATATAAAATGTTCATTTAAAGAAATGATTGCCAAAAAAGACGTATTTGGTCTTTTATTTTGTAACGATGATGTCAAGTAGGCATTCTTTAAGAGTAAACTACAAAGATGGTCCCTGTGGTATACGTTGACTTTCACTCTTGGTCTTTTGACTTTTTTTTTGCACATACAGTCACTAACTCTAAAACCCTTAACACTAGTAGTCCCTTGACCAAACGGCGTCAGCTTTGACCGTTAAAATCAATTATTTAACTTGCACACAAGGGTAAAGTTGTCTTTTCAAATTCAACCATTTAACAAATATATATTATAAGAAAAATAAAAACACACCACACTTTACCCACCACGAAATAAATTACTCTATCTATCACTTATAATTTTCTGATCAATCATCTTCTACTTCATCACCATCACCTCCTTCATTTTTCTATTCCATATCTACAGCTTTTTCCACAACCTCTCACTATCAACAACTTAATCCATCAAACAAAACCCACAAAACACAAAGCACCATCTCGTCACACACGTACAAACACACAGATCTAGAAGATGAAAGTTGGTGGTGTCGACTGATGGTAGGAGTGAGGGTTTGGTAGCGGACTGATGGTGGCTGGGGTGAGGGTTTAGTGGTAGACTGATGGTGGCGATGTATGATGGTGGCAGGGTTGGGGTTTGGTGGCGGACTGATTGTGGCGGGGGTGAGGGTTTCATGGTGAACTGATGGTGACAGGGGTGAGGGTTTGGTGGCGGATTGATGGTGGCGGGGGTGAGAGGTGGTCGGAATGTGATGTAATAGATAATGAATATGGGTGTTTGATTTTGGCATTTGGCATTTGGTTGCCGTTTTTGTTGTCGTTTATGTTGAGGAGGTCATTGAAGCCTGTGAGTTTTTTAAGGAAAATGGAAGAGCAAGGTAGGTTGCAACTTTTGACACTTACTCTACAAGTTATGAAGAATTTGAATGTGTTCTTTGTTAGGTTGAATGTTGTTTCGTATTTTTGTATCGGTGTTGATTCGCTTGGGTTGCTTGTTCTTGTTCTTTATTAAAGGTTTCTGTAGATGATGTCGGTGCTCATTTTGAACAATATGGATTGTATCTTGTTACTACTATAGTTGAAATAAAAATTCATTGGTTACTGTAGTAAATTTGTTTATGGATTTTGTTTTGTGTTCATGACAATGATCTTGATATCAAATTATTTTCAGGCTTTTTGTCACTTATGGGATCAAAGTATTTTGTTGTTTTTGTAACTGTTGAAAAGGAATGTGGGTGTTTGATTGAGATGGTTGGAATTTGATGGGGGTGGCCGGAAAAATTGATGATTGAAAATAATGATGGTGGAAGTGGGGTGTTTGTGGTTGAATATGAAAAAGGTAAAAATGATGGTTTGATTGGTAGTGGTGGGGAGTTTATTAAAGATGAAGAAAGATAGTGTAGTGGGCTAAAATGATGAATTTACCCTCATGTGCAAGTCACATGTGGGGTTTTTAACAGTCAAGCATAACGTTTTTAGGTCAAGGGACTATAAGGGTTAAGGGTTTCGGAGTTAGGGACTGTCTGTGCAAAAAAAAGTCAAAGGACCAAGAGTGAAAGTAAACGTATACCATAGGGACCATCTTTGTAGTTTACTCCATTCTTTAACTTTAAACTTTTTGACTACAGTGTTGCATGAAAAGTCACTTTGTAGTGAGGATGCATGTGTCCTTACAACAAAAGATAAACTTTTTTTTAAGTGTGAAAATTAGATTAGAATGGCAGCCAGTTCTAATTATGTTGAATACGATTCTTGTAATAAGCATCCTATCCTCAAACGTACTAAGTTCATCTTCTGCTCACGATTAATCCAAATAAACAAAATAAACTAGAATTTCCCAAACTGCAGAAACAACTAGTTCAAACTGTTCAACTTAGCGGAACCAGAAAATTATTGTCGAAGGGGCAAACTTTGATAATCTTTAAAAACTACATTACAAATTGATTCGTTATGAGTCAAATTACAAAAATAGCAAGATATTTTAGAAATTTCACACTACAATTTTTGCCACTAGAGGCCTGGTGGCACATGACCACCCTGCCCCCTCCTATCTATGGCACTGTACTCGTATATAAAGTTTGCAACATGCATGCTCTCAAAGGTGTAAATTGTTATGTGTTACAAAATTAAGTTGATATATAATGTATAAACATTTTCATGCATATCATCGACTTATATTTTTCTAATTTGGTTCATGAATTTTGTTGCTTTTTATGTAAAATGGAATGGAGTTTATTGCCAAATATGCATGGAATGAATTTTGTTGCTTTTTATGTAAAATGGAATGGAGTTTGCGAGTACTTTTAAACCGGGTTATATGTTCATCAAACTCTCATCACATTTATGTGAGTGCCGCATCATTATTCAACACACTATCAAACTTATCATCAAACAGGTGCTACAATCGTCACCAAACAAAAAATACAAAAATATATTACTTTATACAAACATGTCTCACAATATATATATATATATATATATATATATATATATATATATATATATATATATATATATATATATATATATATAAACTGTTCGGTGATGCAGACCACCAAACGAGTGCAAAACAGGTAGGGATGGTGCGCGGTTGGAAGGCACCACTATAATGTTGGCGCGTGAAAGTTGACGGTGAAGGTGGCAGCATAGTGACCAACTTTGCCACACAATATATGTTACAGTTGTAGTCAATGTTTTGAAACCCGGGTCGATCGGGCCGGGTTAACCGGTTTGACCGGTTTCAGCCAAGAAAAGGGTAAAAAAAAAACCCGGGTTTTTAAAACTGGGTTAACCTGTTAGTCCCGCCGGGTTTTGTGTGACTCGGGTCAACCCGGTTCTCAAAACCCGACCGGGTTTCGTTTTTTCAAAAACTTTTAATAAAAACCCGGGTTGACCCGGTCGTCGAACCGGTTGACCCGGCGGTCGAATCAGTTGACTCGGTCGAAAAAATAAAAAAAATAAAAAATTGAAAAATGGGTTGACCCGGCAGTCGAACCGGTTGACCCGGTGCCCGGTGACTCGACCGGGTTGATTTCAAACCCGGTTTTAAAAGCATTAGTCTTGTAGTATAAAATTTTAGTGAAAAGCACACTTACCATTTTTGGTAATCATATCATGCAACGATTAATGATGTATTTACAACAAGATTATAAATATCCTTATTGCTTAGTTTAAAATCTCGATTTCCTGGTTCATTTGTCAAACTTCAAACCGACCTTATTAACATAATTAATGCATATGAATGGATTGATTTCGAAATCAACTTAAAACATGAAAAAGCTAGCTTAAAAAGGCGAAATGGTGTTGTTTTTCTTTGGACATATATATTGGTTTAAATGATTCTCAAATTTCTTAAACCAACTATAAATGATATCGGTATCTTTAAGTCAACAATATTAAGTATTTAGATACTAGTATTCTATTTTGATACCATTAAGAGATGGTAACAGTTTTGAGGGATAAGCTTCAAACCATAAATAATTAAAATGAAGATGATGCAAGCTTTCACTCTTCGCGTTAAATAAACATCTAAAGTCTTCCTTTATCTTCAAGGTATTAAAAAAGAGCAATTATTTTCAATATATAAAAACAGCTAACTTAAATATTTAAAAAATACATTGACACTAATTGATTAAGAATAAATGTTTTAAACGTGAGAAAAAACCCAAACATTTCTAAAACTCAATTTTAAAATGCAAAATCAGACAACCAAGAGTTTATGTTAATATGTGGTACACACTGTTATATATGATATAAATAATTTTCAATATTATATACTTGATTAAATAGTTTTTTAGTAGAAAAAATTATTAGTTAAGTTAGTGTAGCTCAAGGTACTCGAAAAATCATTAGTTAAGTTAGTGGACCAATTAAATAGCTCAATTTTGACACGTAGGGCGAAATCGTGCGATGTGATTGACCAATAAAAGTTAAAATTGAATTGATTTTAGTCAAACTTTAATAAATTTGGTGGAGAATTTGATTGAGAAAAAAAACATTTAAAAATATAGGTGTCAAATTTATAAAAATAAAAACTTAAAAAAGAAAAGGTAATTAATAAAACATTAGTGGTTGAATTTTAAAAATATTGTATGGAGTTAAGTGTAAAATAATAAATTTCCATTTTTTTTTATAATTTTTCATAACAAAAAAATAACCCCTTACACTTTATACCATCTATACTTTATAATATGAACTCTGTTTACAATTACATGAGTATTAGTATCGGCTTGAGACTTCCATCCATTAATCTTACAAAATTTTATAAATATATAAATTAGGTTTAATATACGTTAAATATTTTTAAAATAAATATTAGTTTTAAACTTTGATCTATTAAAATATTCTTTTTACAATGTACGTTAAATAATAACTCATGTTATCCTATTTAAAAGTTTAATCTATGCGTACACGGATTTAAATATTAAATACGATTAAATTATTATTAATGGTAATATAAATATCAAATTTTAATTAAGAGATAATGTGATATGAAAATAAATACACGCAATTATACTTATACAACGACTCATGTAATTATTATTTAAAGTGTATATACGGATATCCTGAAAGCATTTTAAAAAAACTTTACGGAGTACATTTTAACTTCATTAGTTTATTATCTGCTACTAATCTCGCACATTTTGTATAACATGATATCAATTGTTAAAAGTTAAACAACAACATCAACCACAACATCTATGACAACTAAATAAAACTTTATATAGGGATATATTTTAACTTATAACGCTCGTGCTACTAAACTCGTATATTTTGTACAACATGATATCAAATTTTCGATTGTACTTATAATAACGACTCATGTAATTATTATTTAAAGTTTATATATGGATATCCGAAAAACCATTTTTAAAAAACTTTACGAATTATATTTTAACTTCATCAACGCTCATTAAGTGCTACTAAACTCGCACATTTTGTACTGATATCAAATTATCAATAGTTCAAGTTAAACAACAAAATCAACCTCAACCTCAACATCTATGTTAGCTAAACAAAGATAAATCTTTCATCTAATAAAATTTTATACAAAAATATTAATAGATATTAATACATAATAACAAACTCATGCATATTTATTAGTTGTACTTATATCACAATCTCACGAATAAATTCTTATATGTTCATATAGTAAACCAAAATTTTAATATAAATTTGTAAATGTAAAATTATAACGAATAAATATAAAAATAAGAATAAATTACATAAATGGTCTTTGAGGTTTGACAAAAGTTGCATCTATCATCCCTGATAGTTTAAAGTCGCATTCGCCAAACCACAAAGACCATTTATATAAATTTTACTCCAAAAATAATGTTATACTCTGATCATTGAATACAATTTATCACCAAGTTCTATACTTTATTGTTCAATATATATATATATATATATATATATATATATATATATATATATATATATATATATATATATATATATATATAACTCTAAAAAATGTAATGTACAATTTATATTTACAAAGAACCCTTTTATATATATATATAATGTAATGTACAATTTATATTTACAAAGAACCCTTATATATATATATATATATATATATATATATATATATATATATATAACTCTAAAAAATGTAATGTACAATTTATATTTACAAAGAACCCTTTTTTATTAGTTAATTGTTATTATTGTTGTTATTACTTTTATTTTTTAATTTAATTATTCATAATACCAAAAACTCTGTACATGTACGGTGTTATAAATATACGAATAGAAACATATGCTTATTATTGTTGTTGTTGTTATTTAATATTTCAAAATTTAAATTGTGATTATAATGCAACGACTCATAATAAGTATTCATCTGTTTATGTTTAAAGTTTAAGTGTAGATATTGATGCTAAAAAAAGAATAACTATATATAATTATTTTGAATTAAAATAAGCAACATTAAAAATTCATGTGTAATATCCAAATTAAATGTAATTCATGTTTCAACCCCGTGCATGCACGGGCACTATAACTAGTATCTTTTGGGTAAAATGACACCCGAGCAAATTTACCAAAATCAACAATTTGTGTATCAAGGATTCACAAATTCCAAAATCAAATAAATTCGGCACAACAATTTTTTAACCCACAATTATAAACCATCACAGTTTCTTCAATCTCAACCACAATAACACTTTGAATCACAACCATCAATCACAATCCAAAGTACCACAATCCCGTGCACCGGCCAAAGGTAAATGAAAAAAAGTCGCGAAAAAGTATTAAAAAAATCATGAATTTGGACTCGGACGACGAGGATGATGTGGAGACTTGACACGAGTGAATATCTGTTGCACACGCGACTAAGAAACGTTGCTAGCTTCTTGGGTGGAAGTTTCCCAAGACGCCGACATCGAAAATGACCGTTCCGAGGACGCGTTTTGAAACCAAATTATGGAGGATTTCAACAGGGCTACAAAATGTGATCATCGTACCAAAAATATGATCGCGAGTGAATGGACTAGGCTTCACGATGATTGCCAAAAATTTAACGCTATTTACAAACATTTGGAATGAAGAAACGGGGAAAATGACAATGATCATCTCGAGAATGCAAAACCAATTTTAGCCAACGCTTTGGTGGGATAAACTTCCTATATGTTCACGGGTGGGAGGTTTTGAGAAAATAACCAAGATTGGACGCGGAGGACCCAATTGATCTGATAAATTTCGAGAATCTATTCAGCCCTGACAAACGACCTCGTCCCGCTAGCCAAAAATCTTGAGCTGCAAAAAAAGCCAAGTCGGTTGAGACGTCGAGTGCCGGGGAGAGCTTCGGGGGAGTCAAACGAGTACTTTTTCGAGACTTTTAACTTCTGAGTATATGTGCAAATTAAATCCGAAGCTCATACAGCCGCGTACGAGGTGAGGAGACAGAAATAACTGGTGTACATGTTTCTCATGCTTGATCCCGACCAGACCACATCAGCCAAAGCCGCTTTCATCCGCATGAAACAAGAAGAAATCATGAAGAAACCTTAAAACGACCAATAAAATGTTTAAGTTTTGTAGGTTTTTTATGTGTTGTATGGCTTTTTTCGTATCGTTATTTTACGTTTCTTATGTTTTTTAATATGTTGAATTGTATTTTAATTTAATGAACGAATTTTATTTTATTTAGAAATTTTAAAAAATAATAAATTGAAAGTGGTGGGACTCAAATAAAGAGGTTGTGTTATGTTATGATAAAGGAGTATGTAGAAATAGGGGCGGGAATTTTTGACCCTACACGAAACCCGACCTGAAACCGACACAAAAATTAACAGGTTCGGGTTGTCCTAAATCGATTTCAGGTCAGGTTTGGGTCGACATATCTAACCCGTTTATTAAACAGGTCAGGTTCGGGTTGAGAATAAAATAAACGGGTCGACCCCCCAACCCGTTTAAGATTTTTTTCTTAAATTAAAAATTATTTATATTTAATTATACGTGTCAAATGGGTTAAATGGGTCTACCCGCTAACCCGTTTAACCCAATTATCTCATTTAATGTGCAAACTTTTGCAAATAAAACAGGTTAAGAGGGTCAACCCAAAACTTGTTTAACATATTTAACCCGTGTAACATATTTAACCCGTCAACCCAAGTATATATACGGGTTAAATGGGTCAGGTTCGGGTTACGTGTAAACAGGTTAGAGTTGACGTAGCTGACCCGATGATTTAAATGGGTCAGGTTTGGGTTATGGTTTTCTGACCCGCCAACCCGCCAACCCGAACCCGACCCAAATTGCCACCCCTATGTAGAAAGGGTTGTGTTATGATGATGTGGCACCCCGTGGGGCCCAAATGAAGAGCAAATGCTTGTTGTGATATGTGAGGCTCTTCATAAGTTTACTTATGTAGCACGTAGTAATTGCAATTGTAGTTTGCAAAATGATAAAGAGACATAACTAAATGAACCTAAAAGTGGACCTAACGCATTAATTACTAGTACATTTATGCAATATAAAAATCATTAATGCGTTAGGTACCCTTTACATTTTTATTCTTCTACAAGGCTACCCGTAATAAGAGAATACTACAAATCAACTTTACCACCTTCAAGGCTACCCGTAAAAATAAATTTTTATCAATCAAAATTAGCATTAATTACACATATCTTAATTTGTCCATATTTTTGTTTGTGGACACTCTTTTTTAGACGGAGGGACTAATTGCGATTGTAAATTACATTTTTCTTCTTCTACAAGGCTACCCGTAATAAGAGAGCACCACAAATCAACTTCAGTACCTTCACTACAGCGTCACATCAGCTTTCTCTCTCTACAATCAACTCACTGCCAACTTAGTGTAATAAGACGACCACTTAAACACAAATATACTTTACAAAAACTATTTAATAAACACACACGCACATAACAAACCTCCCACAACTCGGTCGTCTACTTGATCGAGTTTTCGATTGTTTGTTTGAAGACGTGTCTTGGTTGGGTGGGCGTAACAAGGAGGACGCGTCCTCCTTTTGTTTTGAACGCGTCTTCGATGCCTTATCACAGTTGGTGGTATCATTCTTTTAACGCAAAAACAAATACAATATCTATTAACGCATGGGTATTTAGTCGGTGGTATCAGTCTTTTAGCGTAGCATTTAGTTTATCGATTAAATTCGGAGATATAGGTCATGTGTTCAATCGTAACTTCGAACTACACTGTGTTTTCGAGTTGAGTAAAATGGGGGAAGTAAAGTGAAAGTGAGAAAGTTTGTGTTCTCCAGTTTTTTTTAGAAAGTAAAGTGATTATATTTTAGTTATAAAACTTTCACTCCACTTTTGTATTGAAAGTCACTTTCCTTCCCCTCTCTTACTTTACTTCTATTTTTTTTTCATTTGCATTCATTTTTTTTCTCTAGAACGTAGCGTTAAAAGACATCGTTGTAGATATGAATTATCATGGGGTTATACGTTTGTTGAGATTTGAGAAGGCTCACTCGGAACCCAAGGCAAATACACTGGTCAGAGTTTTTGGCTGATTCAAAACATTTTGGGGACAATATTCGATGATTAGACACAATTAAAAATACAGGAGTATCACGTTCTTTTTCACAGCTAAAAGTGTTGATTTAATATTAATATTATATTATTATAAACAGGTGAACCCTATCACGAAGTGCTACTTGAAACTTAGGCTGCATGCAGAAGGGGACCAAGATCGACTCCCACGATCGATCCTAGTCGATCGTCTCTTCTGTGGGAAGTCGGTCGAGCAAGGAAAAAGAAACAATTGGGTCGAGCTCACGATCGATTTTTTTTTTTTTTTTTTTTTTTTTTTTTGCTCCAACTTTACACAAAGTCATGGTTGGGAGGTGATAAAATCCAAAAAAACAAAAATGCTACCGTTGGCCATGAACGTTTGGGAGGAAAAAAAATCTTTTACATATCATTATAAATACCCAACACTTCCATAACTCCAATTCACACAACATAAACACAATCTCACTTAAAAATGTCTAATAAGAAAACACAACAAGCAAAAGGCCGAAAATCCCGATTACAACAAAACATCCCGGAAGTATCACCGGATTCGATTTTCCGGTTAACCGGTATCTCACCAAACATCAATTTCCTACCCCGTTCTCTTGTTTATGATTCTCAATAACCTCAACAACAACAAACATTCAATCCATTTGCTATGCATCCTAATATTAATCGTCCATTTGTTCCCCCGTATCAAAACAACCAACAACCACAACAAACCCACTCCCGTCGAAGCCAACAATCTGTGTATGGCTCCCCCGATTCCTGTTATCGTCCAACAATGAACTCATCATCGTCTTCCTATTCTAATTATCAAAATTATTCTCCGGTTAACCACATCAACCTAGATGCTTGTGATTTTATGGAAAATTTACAAAACAATCCGGGTTTTTTTGTTGGAACCGGTTCGGGTTATCCAAGTCAACAAATGTCACCGGGTTATCAAGGTTCGTTTCACGATTCGGTTCCAACTGATGATCTTCCTGAGGAGTTGTCACCGGAAGCGATGTCGCCGGTTAAACCTAAGAAACGACCTACAAGGGGTAAGAAGGCGGCGGCTTAGAAAGAGGTTGAGGAAGACAACACGAAGGATTTTGCTCCATGGACATGCAAAGAAGAGATCGCGTTGTCCATGGCTTGGTGTGATTCGTCGGAGGATAGCATAGTTGGAACCAACCAAAATTCTAAGGGATTTTGGAAGAAAGTGATTACATACTTTGAGAAAGAGGTTGGTGAAGGTAGATCGTACAACTCAATTGTCAGCAAGTGGAAAAATAGGCTTCGTCCTAGAGTTGGTGCATTTTGTGTCATTTACGACAATGCTTTTACCAATTTTGGAAGTGGTGGGAATGATCTCACTGTTTATAAACGAGCATGTGAAGAATATGAAATAATGATGAAGCATGCCTTTACATTGGATCATTGTTGGGAAATACTGAGGGAGCATCCGATTTGGAAGAAAAATGAGATGCCGGTTTTTTTAAACCAACATGTCGCTCGAAAAAAACCAAGGACTTCTGAAATCGGTTCGGATAATGAAGACCCTCAAAATGCGCGACCAGTTGGTCGTGATGCTGCAAAGAAAGCTAAGGGTAAGAAGAAATTGTCGGAGAATTCCAAGTCTTCGGATTTAGAAGGGGTAGCCGACAAATGGAAAAGCATTAAGTCAATGGCATTGGGTAAGAAGCAGGAACTTGCAGACGGCTACTACGAGTTGAAGAGAAAAGAGTTGGAGCAAAGGGATAAGGAATTGGAGCTGCAGCAAAAGAAAGCGGAACAAGAAGACAGAAGATTGGCAATGGAAGAAGAAAAACTTGCACTTGATCGAGAAAGAAAAAATCAAAAAGACCTCATCTTCTATCTCACACCAATCGACCTAGCTTTGCCCGCATTACAACAGCAAAAAATGCAAGAAATCAAAGACTCGATCAAGGAACGACTTAATCTAGATTATTAGTTTTTAATAAGAGTTGTAATGTTTTAATAAGTGTTGTAATGTATTTTATTTTATTTGAATTATTACGTAACTTTTTAATTATTAATGAAATTTGAGTTTGTGTTAAAAATGCTTAAAAAAAATAAAAAAAAATGAACTAGGTCGCCCTTGCTGGGGCACTGAATCGCCTGCAGGTCGCTGGAGAAAGAAAGCTGACGTGGCAGGGAAAAGTAAGGGGATTGAATCCCCTTACTGAGTTGTTGAGACATGCAATAATAATAAATTTTCCAAAAATGGCAAAAATACATCCTTGCATAACTTCATCTTTAGCTTCTTCATCCTCCGACCAAAAACAAACATACACTATATGGATGAAATCACTCGTGCTTAACTCGAACGGCTATACGGTATACGACTCTAATGGAGGTGTCGTTTATCGTATAGATAATTACGATAGCAAGTCTAGCAGTGAAGTTTATTTGATGGATCTTCGTGGGAACGTCGTATGCACAATACTTAGCTAGAAAGGTATATATACATACGATCATTCGTTATTTCGTTCTTGTGCTAGATTCATTAAATTTAAATGGAGACTAAGTTACTTTTTTTATATATGATTTTGCAGAAACTATTGAAATTCGGGTTATGGGATTGTTACAACGATAAAGACACACGTAAACCATGGTTTAAAGTTGGCAAAACGTTTAATCTCTTTAAGCACGATTCGGTTTATGATGTTGTATTTGGAACCAACGAGACACAAAGTATAAGTAGCTCGAATCATAAAATGGAGTTCAAGATAATTGACGGCAAATGAAAAGTCGCGGCTGAGGTGAGCCTTAGTTTGAGAAAAAATTCTTTGCATAATTGTTTTGGTTCGATGTTGCAAATAAATAATCCGTAATTTTTTTCGATCATTTTGTGACATAGGTACAAAGAAGGAGTCGTGTTAGGTGATGATGTATTGTGTGTGACCGTCGAGCCTCATGTGGATCACATATTCGTAATGGCTCTAGTCGCAATACATGGATTAATAAATCACAAAATGTAGATATTCTTCGTCGTCATTAATTTTGGTGTTGATACGAAGAAAGACATACACTTGGTCAAGAAGGGTGCTGATGAGGAAGCAAGAACCAACAAGGGCGTCATTGCCGAGTCTCTAAAGTATTCGGGGATTAAAAGAGTTATTATTCAAGGAGGTGCAAATAAGGATGAATTTACTCAAATCAGTAAAACCGCACCAGCATTTGGAAATATAAAGGGTGGAAGATCGAGCGGAAAAGGATACGGGCTAAAGAAAAATAAGATCACTCGAAGAAAAGCACTTAGTAGCAGTTTTGATCAATCTGCTGCACATATGGTTGCCATTTAATTCAATAAACCTCTTATGACGTACGGTTAAGAAAAAGATTATCGACGAGTTAATTTGTTTTTCTAGATATTGTGGTAGCGCAAAATTCAAAACTGTTCATTCCTATATTAGTCCCAAAGATTCATGCTTGTCATACACTTATATTGTAAGATTCTTGATCCTCTGATTTTGTACAAGTGTAATATTTCCAGCTCTTTCGCAGCATGTATACACTTTTAAAACCTTTTTGGAAGTGATGTTTTCGTGTTACCCATAAAACTAAGTTAGTATGCGTGCATATTATGTTTCAAGGCCTATGTAACTTCGGAAGCGTTCCTTATTAGCATAGTTTACCTGATACATATATACGACAAAGATGATATCAAACATTTAGTCACTTTACTCTCAATGCGTGTTAACAGTGTTTTACAAAGACCTGAGGCCTTCCTAATGGCATGATTACTAAAGATTTTACTTAGCATCTGAAGTTGAAAGGAAATACATGATCATATTGTGTAACATGTTGATCCCAATTATGGCTAAGGCATTTTAGCGAAACAACCTCATAACTGCAAAGTTAAGCTCCACTGATATACTAATGGTTGAGTGTATTTATAGTATATGAAATAGAATTATTTGTTTTTCCTAACTCTTTTGCAAAAGAGTTAGGATTCTCTAATGTTAAAAATAAACATAACCCATCATGTTGATGTTATTGTGAGTGGAGATTTGATTTCCATTAATAAACTATTTGTTCTTTCCCTCTCACAACAACCTCAACATAATAGGTCATGTTTATTTTAAAAGAATCCTAAATCTTTGCAAAATGGGGTGATCTAGTGCTAAAATGTTTGTGACTATTTACTAAAAATATAGAGGTTACACAATTATTTTTAAATGTTTGTGACTATTTACTAAAAATACAGAAGTTACACAGATCTTTTTAAATGTTTATGACTATTTACTAAAAATATAAAGGTTACACAAATCTTTAAAAAAAAAAAAGATGATTGTAACAAAAGAAATGTTTGAACTCTCTACCTTTATATCAATACCTTTATATCAAGTAAGAGTGTCCCAACCTTTCTACCAGTCACCAACATCCAATAAGCTTATGATTTTTTTTAACCTTTTGTATTTAGTATTTGCATGGGTGAGTGTTGTTTAATGGAGTCCATAACATGTCCAATATGAGTTCAATTTAATGAACATCTCAAAGCAAGCTTGTAATATGTAAGTTACATAACTAATCCCATTAGCTACCTATCAATTTCAAAAATGGTTCTTGGATTAAATTTAAAGATTGTTTGTGTTACAAAATACTACATAAATAGTCCATGCCAGTTACCTCATTAAAAAAAAAAAAACGTACATAACTTCAAGGTTTAATAAAAGAAAAGTATGTCAGGTAAATATGTTAACGAGTAATTATTTATAGATTAACTAAAACTAAAGAAACCAATACTTATTGAGGAGTTGTTGATTAATTTTTTATCCCACCGCAACGATCACGTAAATCTCATTTGTTTTTAACAAATTGAAGCTTCCCAACCAGGGTACAAATTCTATTTACTCTTCTATTGCTTTCACATCGATCAAAAAGTAAAAATCGATAGATAAAACGCATGCTTTATCTCTAGGGACGGACTTGGGATTCTCGAAAGAGTGTTGCACAAATAATTGTTGGACTAACTAAAGTTATACCAAAAAAACCAAAAGTAGCAAAAGAATTTATCGGGGGTTCTACATACAAAAAAAAAAAACGAAAGTTTTTGAAAAAAAATTGCACTTCATAACCAATGTAGGTCCGTCCCTGTTAATCTCGACAAATCTAAATGTAATGCTGAATTGGCGTTTACTCAATAGTTTATTCTTATCACACGTACGCAAACGCATGTATCAAGCTAAAACGTTAAACTTGGCTTGACATCATACTGCTTTGGATATTCAATAAAGAATAGTTAGCTTTTATATTTTTTAAACCCAAATCAAGCATCTTTCTAATTTAAAACCGACAGATTTGCATATTTGCATAGCTTTAAACACTTGTCTTTTAGACTCCTTTATATAGAAACTAAAAAGGTACCCGCCACCCGCGCAATTGTCTTTTAGACTCCTTTATATAGAAACTAAAAAGGTACCCGCCACCCGCGCAATCCTTTTGACTAAGTTTTGTGGGATGCAAATGTTTTTCACGATTCATCGATGAAAACTGCACCATGTCTTTAAAGTGTTGTGGGTTTAAATAGTTGATGATTTCAATCATTTTTTCCTAGTAACCTACTAAAGGAATTTGCAATTTTGAGAACTTAAAAAATAATTTCGTAAATTCTTATTCAAACAAAGTTATGTTATTACATATTACAAGAAAAAGACTAAACTACATCGCAAGCCTTTATGTCAACATAAAAGAGAGGCTACCAAACACGTTTAGCAGTATAGATAGTTTGTCATTTCGAAGTCACAAAGTTATATATTGCTGTGTATAAAATCACATTGTAAACGATTATTTCGTAGAAACATAATACAATGGACATATCATGTGTTTTGCAATGACTAGAGAAGCAATGACCAAAAATAATGCAAAAGTCAACTTAATAATTTGTTTTGGTCCAAAAAGGGAACTGAAGAAACTGAATGTCGGATCATGTGTTAATCATTTAAATAAGAGTTCTTGTGTTTTGAAAAAAATATAAATGAATTATACACATTTCTGTGTTTATAATTTTCTATGTATTAGAAAATACATAAACACTAAAAAATTGAACACTTTATTTGATTTTCTTAAACAAATGAAGATGTAGTATGTCACCAACTTATGCTCTTCCAATCTTTTTCCCAATATATACTATTATCTGCTTTTTATTTTAACTAATATTCGATTTCCCAAAATGTGAAGTTTTAATTATTTATTGGAAGATGGATAAAAACACTTTTAATAGTGAAATATGAACATAGCTACTTGTATCATTGAGCAAAATGTGTACATCAAATATCAAAATGAATCACAAGTATATATCATTCGAGAAGAAGTGATGACAGCCGATATATAGGAGTATAAAAAACTTAAACATGATATGCACTATCATACAATAATGGCACGTTTGGTAGGGAGAAATTTAGAGAATTGAAATGAAGTAAAGAAGAGAAATTTAGAGAATTGAAATTGGTGGAGAAATCTACTAAAATTCTTATGTTTGGTAACACACAGAATTGACTTTCGAGAATTAACAAAACTCAAATTCTTGTGTTTGGTTAGTATGAATGAGTGGAGAAATGAAACTTGATTTTTAATTACAATAACACCATTAAGTTTTTTTACATAACTTAACTGGACCTCCCAAGCTAAACACATGTTCTTATATCAATTTTTTATCCAAAAAAATGTTGCTACTTGAATAATGTTAAGAATCCCCACTACAAATGCATTCATTCAATCGAACCACTTCAAGTGAGGAGTGAGCACTTGCTGTCTTGAGGAGTGAGGACTTGCTATCCTTGAACAAAATTCATATAATCAAACATACATAATCTGCACAAAAAAAGACCTGCTATCTTGGTATGAAAAAACTATATATTCCAAAGCAAAAAAGAAACAAGACCAAGTTACTTGCACAAGAACTCTAATCTGTCATTGGTAATATACCAGCAAATGTATAAGTGATGAGTGAGGACTTGGTGACTTGGTAATATATCAGGCAAGATACAAGTGCATACTAAAGCTATGAGTCACCGACTATATAAACTGCAGCCATCTCTTCGACAACGACAATGACTTTGTTACTTATTAAGTATTAAGGAATCCTAGTTATTCACACTTGTAAACTGAATCACTTCACACCCATTTGATTACCTGAAGCCAAAAAAAATTTGAAAAATAACAACATGAAAAACAAAAACAAAAAACGTCAACAAAGCCATTTGACCATTAACAAACA
Organism: Artemisia argyi; assembly: GCA_030686995.1. Classification (NCBI taxonomy): domain Eukaryota; kingdom Viridiplantae; phylum Streptophyta; class Magnoliopsida; order Asterales; family Asteraceae; genus Artemisia; species Artemisia argyi. The sequence goes on along the minus strand of CM060696.1, from coordinate 187,358,238 downwards.
ACAATAGCAACATGATTCCATTTCTAATTATCAAATATATAATATCCAATACACAGCTTAAAGATACAAAAGCTACCTTCATATTGACAAAAAAAAAAGGGACAACTAGCTTTGACGAAACAAAACTATACATTACTAGAAAAGGAGCTAGCTGGAAGAACAAGTTAAGTTTCTTCATGCAAAAAAAAAGGGTTCAAGATATAATTTACCAAGAAGAACATACAGATTCATGTGGATCTTCTACCAACCACTTTTACCATATTGATTTTTTTTCTTCATCATACCCGAAAAGCATTTCAGCCTTTAAAGGGCACTTCCCTATCACATCTATCGCATTTCAGCCTTTCAGCCTTTAAAGGGCACTTCCCTAAAAGCATTTCAGCCTTTCAGCCTTTAAAGGGCACTTCGCTATCACATTTCAGCCAAATTGAGAATGCAAAACTGAAAAATATAATGAATTTATTATGTCACTTCATTGACTTTTTATGAACCCATCAACCATACGAAACTTTTCATAATCTGATGGCCACAATTTTTCACACACATATATAAATTGTTTATAAAATTCAAGAGTCTAACTTGCTTTTAAAAAATTCAGGAGTCCAACAAACTGATGCCCACAATCTACACAAAAAAGTGATAATTTTACTTCATCTAATTAAAAAAAAATAAGAATCTCGAAACCCTAGCTAACAAGAAATTAACTTACCGATCTGATGAGGATGATTGCTACATATTAATTTACCAAAATATCTTGGAGGAGGAGCAATTATTGGTGAAGATTCAATGTATGTATGTAAAAAAATCAAAGTCAAGTGGAGGAGATAAGTCACCAAAGAGCACAAAGTTGGACGTTGAATTGTTTTGAATGTGGTTTGCACGTGACCTTCTTTATATAACTCCTTTTTTTTGTCCATATCCCAATTCTCAAATAAAAAACACGGAGAAAACTTTGTGACCAAAACTCATTTCCATACCAAATGGAGTGGAAATTAGTTTACAAAGGAACCAACTCTCAAGAATCAAATCAATTTCTCCGTTTTTTTCTTTTTAGTGTACCAAACATGGGATATTACACCATTTCCAACTCTTTGGCCTCATATCTCGCTACCAAACACGCCCTAAGAATAACAAAATAGATATTTGAAATCAAAGCAAGCTAGCAAAAGAAGATAAATGGTAGGTGGGTGATCATAGTATTAGGCTGTTTCAACTTTCTTGTTACTCAAGTTGATCAATTTTCAGAGTTTTATATGAAATGTTTTTGCAAAAGAAAATTGTGAAAAAAAGACGTATTTGGCCTTTTAGAGGGCGTTTGGTTCGCTGGAATTCGGTGTAATTCGTTGTAATTGTAATTTGAATTACATTACAATCATGTTTAGTTGGCAGAATGGATGTAATTGTTATTCAGAATACATTACATTGCTTGTTTGGTTTGCAAGGTAATGTAATTGGATTACAACCAATTACGTCCAGTGATGTAATACAGATTACATAGCTAACTTGATGGAATGTGTTGAATTACGTTGTAATTCAGATTTTTTAAATTTAAATACCATTATTTATCTTTCGTTGTTATTATTTTAAAAAATAATAATTATTATTTATTATTATTATTATCATTATTATTATTATTATTATTATTATTTTTATCTTATTATTATTATAATATTATAATTAAATTATTATTATTATTATTATCATTATCATTATTATTATTATTATTATTATTTAATAAATAATATTATTATTACTATATTATTATTATTATTATTATTATTATTATTATTATTATTATTATTATTAATATTATTTAATAAATAATATTCTTATTACTATTTTATTATTATTATTATTATTATTATTATTATTATTATTATTAATTATTAATTATTATTATTATTACTATATTAAAAATATTAATTATTTGTTATTATTATTATTAAAATTATTAATTAATTATTATTATTATTACTATTATTATTATATTATTATTATAATATTATAATTAAATTATTATTATTATTATTATTATTATTATTATTATTATTATTTAATAAATAATAATATTATTTAATAAATAGTATTCTTATTACTATTTTATTATTATTATTTATATTATTATTATTATTATTATTATTATTATTATTATTATTATTATTATTATTATTATTATTATTATTATTAATGTTTTTCTGAATTACATTACGTTGCGAGTCAACCAAACACAATAACAGATTTCATCAATTACAATTCCAATACATTACAATTACAACACATTCCAATTCTTTAAGTTACAATTCCTTCTAAAAATTACAATTCCATGAAAAACATTTTGTGAACCAAACGCACCCTTAGTTTACAAGATGGTCGTATTGATGAAAATTGTAAACAGTCATGCCTCGTGTGCACCAAACACGCAACACGTGATGAGACTAAGTAGACACGCGGAATTTTTATCTTCTTTAGTACACTGTGACGAACTTAGGACCAAAAGTTATCCAGTTAGTTGTAACTCAAAAATAAGGAACCATGTTCATTTTAGAAAAATCAGTATATTTGATATAATTTTACACTATGCAAGAAAAATCCATGAGGTTCTCATGCACCCCGAAAGCCCATCCGTTTGTCCCTGAGCTTATACAAACTCATATAATGAGTTTTCTATTGAATAATATACATCTTTTATATAATACAAGAATTACATCATTTCGGAGTGTTTTTGCAAAACCCTTCTCATTGAAAAAAAAATTGGACCAATAGAAGAGCTCGATTTTGACACATAAGCAAAATCAAGCAATATGATTGGCCAATAAAAAGTCAAAATTGAATTGATTTTGGTCAAACTTTAATAAATTTGGTGGAGAATTTGATTGATAAAAAAAACACATAAAAATATAGGTGTCCAATTTATGAAAATAAAAACTTAAGAAAAGAGGAGGTAATTAATAAAACCTTAGTGGTTAAGTGTAAAATTATAAGTCTCCATGTTTTTTAATAACTTTAGATAATAAACAAATAACCCCTTACACTTCATACCCCCTATACTTTATAATGTTAACGTTGTTTAAAATTACATGAGTAATAGTATTAGTTTTTTTTTTACTTTCATCTATTAAAATAAATTTGGTAAATATGCGAATTAGTTTTAATATACGTTAAATATTTTTTAAACTAATGTTAGTTTTAAACTTTCATCAATTAGAATATTTTTTTTAAATAAAGACTCATGTTACTATTTAAAAGTTTAATTTATGCGTACATGGGTTTGAAATACGGTTAAATTATTAGTAACGGGAATATAAATATCAAATGGTAAGCATGAGTTATTGTGATATAAAATAAATATACGTGATTCTACTTATAACAACGACTCATGAAATTGTTATTTAACATTTATATATGGATATCCATAAAAATATTTTAAAAACTTTACGGAACATATTTTAACTTTATCAACACTCATTATGTGCCACTAAACTCGCACATTTTGTACAACATGATATCAATAGTTAAAGTTAAACAACATTAACCTCAAACTCAACATCTCTATCAGTTAAAAATGTTACATAAAGCTAATTATTTAAAAAAAAAAACATCGGCTAGATAGTTATTCTTTAATATATAATGTGTTTTCCTTAAATTATAAAAAAAAATGCACGCATCACAATCCTTATTTGATAAGAATCACCTCCCAAATCAAAAAAAGAAAAACTACGTAGGTGATAACCTAACTTTATTCATTGACTTGATGTTTCAAAAAAAATAATAATAACAAAAAAATAAAAAAATAAATAATAATAGTTGGTTATTGTAAAGGAATTAAAAGTATGTACATGAGAATTATTCAGCAAGAATGTATAGTTTTTAATTAAGTTATTACGTTACTATACTGCGATAATGTTATTAACTTGGTAATCACGGATGTGAGATACAACCATTTTTCTATACTTATGATTTATGTGTAAACCCCTTTTTGCTTCTGAATAGAATCCGAAAGAGACCTCAACAGCACTTTGGCTTATGCCTTATCTAGCTGATAGTTTTTAGTAAAATTTTTTATGGTTTAACTTTTTTGTTATACATACCAACTTTTAGTAATTTTTTTATGTTTTATTGAAAATTTCTACACTTAATATTTGTGTTTTTACTATAAACACACTAAGCTATGATATAATTAGCTGGGAGTTCAGGGATTTTTTACTAACCTTCTCAAAAAAGCTTATAGTTTTATCATAAACTTATTGTGTTATGGTAATTGAATAAGCCAATAAGCATCTTTAATAAGCATAACCAAACACCCCTTTAGTTCTAATCTGAAGATTTATGATTTGATGTTATGACTAACTTTGTTGTTATCCCACTACTACAAAATGAGCCTAAGGCAACATTTTTGAAGCAACACTTGTAAAATGTGCTGCTTTTTTGATAAAATTGATTGTAATGCAACGTTTTTGAAATAAGTGTTGCATTTAACCATCTAATGCAACAATTTTAAAGAAGTGATGCAAATTTTACATGCTAGTGCAACACTTTTTATAACTGTTGCATCTTTGAAAACTAAAAGGCGACACATAACATGAATGGTTGCTAAGTTTTCTTAAAATATACGTACTTTTTTAATAAAGTGTTGTACTCCGTATTTGTTAAAGATTTCAAAAAACACCTAGTTTAGAGTGTTACTATAATTTGGCATCTTAATTAAGTTTGTACATACATTGACAATTTGACACATAGCCAACAGACACAAAATTTCATTTGCTAGGTTCGGAGTATTATATAGTTGAGGATATGCTTCTAGTGCTTCAATTTTATATCATTTGTTTTATAAAGATATTTTGTTTTGTTTTGTTGTTTTTTCTAATGTGCTTGTAAGTTCTTAACATTTTGCCCAAATATTAATTTCAATTATTAGTTTTATATATTACCTTACTTTCATTATTAATTTCATATATACTCAAAATGTAAGTATGAAATAAATAATTTACAATATTTTTAATGAATATTTGTGTATATATGAAATTTTTAACTGAAAAGAGTGGAGATATGAAATTGCCTCTAATTTCAATATCTATCTGAAGATAAATGGCGCCACATTATCTTTGTATTCCCTCCATTTCCCAAATTCAATAATTAAAACATAAAAACTACCAAACGTGGTCTAGTTCATTTTGGCGCCACATATTGTGAAGTGTAAACATTCCCTCCATATTTACAAATCACTAGAATACTAATTCAATCTAACCGGCATTATAAAATACGTGTATGTTCATCATTTTTAATTTGTAAATATCTTTTACTCCGATTAGATTGAATATTTTTTATTGTCAAAGTCATTTTTATTTAAAGTGTGATATAACTGAATGAATACATGAGATATCTCATATGATAAAGACTTGTTTTAAGGTTTTCACATAAGATTTCTTTAACGATTTTTTTTTTTCTCAAACATATATCACCAATTAGAACGGTATCCGCGCAATGCGGTGGTGGATACCTGTGACTATATTTTGCGTTATTCGGTTACACATTTAATTGTTTTTATGCTTTATAAATATAGATGGTTAAGGCAAATAATTTTAGTTTGAACAACCAACCTGCTTCCTAACCAATTAATTTTGAAATTCTTCCATAATAAGCAAATAAATATCTGAATTTTAAGCTTTTTTTAATTATATAATAGTTATACAGTGGTATAGATAATTTAGTTCAATTTATTTCTCAAATTCTCTAAAAATTTAATGAACAAAACTTTGCCACTCGGTTTTTCATCAAAATTAATAAAAGTCACTTTCTACTTTTTTTTTAAATAAAATATTTTGCAAATGGTAAATCGTTAAACAACAAAAAATACACTATTGCGGCGAGAATTTCTTTATCTTTCGGTACACAGGCATTTCGATATACTTTCGACAAACTTTTTCTTTCAATTTTGTTTTAGTGTAAAAATTTGCGTCTCTAGAAATCAAGGTTATAAATATCGTGAGGTGTGGCATGACGGCATGGCTAAGCCTCACACCTTAGGTATGACGAAGACATATCATTTTTTAAGGCGTGACTTAAAGCGGCAGAAAATATGAAAATATTTATATATTTATATATTATATCATATTTCATGTATATCGAGTTTACAAAAAGTGATATATATAAAGAATTAAGTCAAGAAACTATCTTTGCGTGTAATCTTTTTCATTTCTTTTAAAAATCCTTTCTTTATCGAAGTTGAACCAGAAAAAAAAAAAAAAAAAAAAAAAAAAAAAAAAAAAAAAAAAAAACCGCCACACCTCGTGTCCCGTCGCACATTTTCACGCCTCATCTCACGTCATGCCGAGAGGCGATGCCTTGGTCTATTTCGTAAAGTGGAGGTAACACCTCGCGCCTTAGCGCCGCCATGACGCGTCTTCTAGAACCCTGGTAAAAATACATATAATTTGTTATTTTAAAAATCATGTGTGATTTCACAAATCACATATGATTTCTGATAGCGTATATGACCTTCAGCCTACTCGGCTAAGGCCTGTACACTCCAGAATCGACCCAAACATAAGCCCAACAAGATCGGAGTCTGATAAAAGTCCTGAGAAATACTTCCCCAAGTAGCACTAAGGAAAAGCCCACATGAAAAACGTGTCCAGGCAAACGGTACGCATGAAAAACTTGCAAGGACCGTTAGGAAGAGGACCATGTGCTCTCCTCACATCTTCTCTCGATGGCTACCACGTGGACCATCAGATCGCCTTTACGGGTTCTCACAACCCTAAAAGACTTCCTATAAATACTTGACCATTTCCTCGATTCGTTCCAAACTAAGTTCAAGAAAAATACGCCATGCATGCCCTGATGACTTCACATCCAAGTTGATTATCCTATCGGGTAATCGACACTATCTAACGAATCGACTCGTGAACGTTACCCCAACTCGTGACTCCGGTCACACTTTAGGGTCCTTACCTAACGTGCGAAACCAAACGATCGACCGAAAATCCTCAACAGGTACTATACTTAAACATGGCACCGTCCATGCTATATGATACTACTAGCGGTGATTTTTTCCTTTTCCCAGTTAACAGGAAAACCAAAAAAACACGCACCGTTTAAGTTTTCCGGCATAAAAAAACTTAGTTTTCGGAAAACCTCACCTCACAAAAAATCCAAAATATTCCAACTCTCTCATCGGAAAACTTTTCGGCTCATCGGGAAAAAATTTCTGACTCGTCGGAAAACGGAAAAACCATCAAACAACCTGACAAAAACACATACGAAGCCCGATTCAGGCAAAACCGTATCTGAATCACACTCCCCGGCAAACAAATGGTGCTACAACAACCAACCCAAAATAGCCTGAAAAACGGCTCAACAAAGTATGAAACGCGGCCTAAGGCAACCTCAGAGGGTAAAACTTCAGCCTCAAGCGGCTGAATCTCAGCCTCAAGCAGCCTGAGATCGCCCTACAATAAACCGACACAATCAGTCCTGGAATCCTAATCCCATGATACATCCAGGTAGCCTCCCTAAAAAAACCACCCATCAACAAAATCTACAAAGACAAAACCAATCATCCCTCATAATAGGCGCAACGAAACAAAAACCCTGGAAAAATCAATGTCGCAAATTAGGCTTTAGTGTCACAAATTATGCATCACTACGACACTGAATGACACAAAACAGGCATGATAAACTTGGCAATAAAAACAACACTTTGATAAAGTGCAATCACATAAAACAAGGAGAATATGTCGTTACCCTGAGTGGCAATTAGTTACATTTATTTTATTACCAAATGTGCTAGCTATCACAAAGACTTAATGATCTCCAAAATCGTCATCAACCCTTGTGCTTACAGAATGCTTTTAAAAGAAATAGACATTTGCAATCGATACTATAGGGAGCCATATTTTATGTCGGAGATGTACGACAATCATCAGGCAAACACGTCTTGATAAAATCTATAATTGTAATTTATGGTTTCAAGTAATCAATCTCAAACCCGCGTTATTTTACCGTTCTTTATTTAAACCCGAAAAGACCAAAAATAGCCCCATCCCTTAGAGCATTATCAAACCGCCTTCATTTTCTCCTTGATGTTCCCTTAGAGAACGAAATAACTTCCTCCGGGTATTTGCCTATATTACTCTCTACGATGATTGGGTACAATGTCTAGATGTTGAAAACTTCCTCATCAGTTGGTATATTTGAGACTCTAGTATAGGCTTCTAATCGGGCCGAAGACTTTACACAAAATCTTAGGCTGATAATTATTTAGAAGCTAATATAAAGGATGGGGCTATTTAGCAAGGTTGTGTTTGCTTAAGCTTATATGTGCAATTATAAGCTTATTTGATTATGGCTTATATTTTATAAGCTACAATTTTTTGGATTATTTTGATACTTATGGATTTATACAAGATTATTATACTATAATATACTCACATAAGCCTATAAGACACAATATAAGCCGGAAAATTAGGTCTATAACGTATATCTGTAAAATTTTATTCTTTTTCCTCATAACTAAGACTTCAACGATTTTTTTATGTTATAATCTAAATGTGATTTATTTTTTTCTTTATCGTGATTTTGTTTATAACATAAAGAAAGCATTCTTTTCAACCACTTAAATTGGCAAAAGGGCTTGTGACTATTACTTTAAAATGGGTGAGGTCTCAAGTTCAGTTCCTGCCAGGTGCAAACAACCTTAAGTGGTCACGCCAACCTCCTGAAAAAGGAATGCTTTATCTGGTTTGAGTCTGTGTGGCGACGGGTTCAAAAACCGTGAATTAGCCGGTCAAAAAGGTCAGAAATCATGATTAGAAAAAAGAAAGTATTTTTTCATACAAAAGTTTTTTTATATTTTCTTAAAAAAGCTACCTATATACTCCGTATTTATTACTACCTCCGTCCCAAAATTATTGTCCACAGACAAAAAACACACAGTTTTAGAAATGTATCAACTTTACAGCTTTCTCTCTCTTACTTTTTGCACAAAGACAGTTTTACCCTTAATCAATTAATTTCCAACTTTTTTAAAGTTTGTAATAATAACTACAAATAAGGGTAATGTGGTAAACTTAATTTATATTCCCTATCTATTTAGAGAAGTGGACAATTAATTTGGGACAATTGAAAAAGGAAAGATGGACTATAAATATGGGAGGAGGTAGTAGTAAATAATAATAATAGCTAAATTTTCTTCACGTGAAAGTAAATAATAAAATAATACTGTAATACTAAGTTGTAACCGTGACCAAACCACCAAAAGTCAAAAACTGCTCTTTTACCCTTTCTTTCTGTAACCTCACCCCATTCCACCTATCCCTCATTCCTTCAATTCCGTCAACAAATTGTCCGTAGACTCGCCCTCTTTTACCGATGGCCTTTCTTTCAAGGAGGCAGTCTTGGTCGGCATCACAGGTAAAATAACAAAACTTCTTATTTGCATCAATAGAATTTGGTTCAATTGCCTAGTTATTCATGTTTACCAAGGATATGCTGATATTCTAATCATGCACTTGTGTCACATGATTATTAATGATATAATGATATTAAGATTGTGTTCCAGAAATACTAATTGTGAATTGTTACTATTGGAAAAACAAGAAAAAAAAAAAAAAAAAAAAACCCACCTAATTATTTACTTTCTTGTACAATTATCCAAACTGAAATGGTAGCCACTCAAGCCACCGATCAAGGAAGATTAAACCTCATATACAATCCACTGACGGTTTTCTTGTACAATTATCCAAACTATAGTATAAATGAGGGTACACACATTTTTGGAGTGGGTCCAATTAGGAGAAATCGCAGCGGTTTTTTTATTTTATTTTATTTTATTTTCTCCCTAAAAAATGAACACTAGGGAGCATAATTCCATCGGGGTCTTGTGATAGCACGGGACGCCCCCTAGTTCCGTAAATGGAAACGGGGTGTATTTACATAGATGGTTGCTTGAGTTTGAAAATTGATTTATTGACATGTTTAAAGTTTAATGCCTTCCCTTCAAGCAATAAAGAAGTGATGGTAATTTGGTCGATGATTTATTTACTACTGATATTTGTTAGTCAATTTGTCCCATGATGTGTCTATATTCAATTAATGTATGTTCTGGAGTGTTGTGTCATCATAATGCATCTACAAATGTTTCTAAAAATTGCATACATGTATACAACTGGTCAAAAAAGTTTCACAAGACTTGTGCTTTTCATATGTAACTAGGAAATGGTACTATAACTGTTTTCATGGTGATTTTTGCTTTTCTTATCCTCCCCCTAATGATACATTCTTGGTGATGTTTTAATTTATTTAGAAAACAGGTACATAAAGACCAAAGCAAGGATGCACATAGCTTAACTCAAACGTTTGAGTGCTAACACCAAAGGAAGGAAGGACATATATGTTGCTTGACATGGTGAAATGACAAGGACAATTGTAATATAATATTGACATTTTAGTATTTAGTTAACGATTTAATTCTAAATTTAATGAAGTTATTTCATGCATCATAATAATGAAGGAACAAATGAAGATCTACAAGGATTTAGAATATGGAAGTTCTTCTAGATCATTTAGGACCGTGACTTTACGGTAGAAGTGTTACCACTAAGTTGATAAAAGAAGATGAATGGCAGTGAGACATCATTTATGATTCCAGGGGAGCTTATTGCCTACTACAAAATTGGAGAAAAACAGTTGGTTGAGATTGAAGAGAATCATGAATAGAAGAAGGCTGAGCCAGCAGAAGATCATGAAAGAAATGAAGACGAACTAAAAGCAATGCCCAAAGAAAACGAACAATGAGACAAGTTAGTTGAAGATGCGTGGCAGAAGCATAAAGAAATATTACCACCTGGAGTTGTGCGAATGTTTTTAACATATATTGTCTATGTTTGACAAAAGGTAAGAATTCGATACTCGTATTCAGTTTGATACCACATCTTGCAATAATATAGATAACTTTTATATGTAGTGTTAGTTTGAGCATACGGATTAGATGTGGCATGATCATCTAATCTATGAATTTCGCTATTTGTTGAAGTTAGTTGTGTATTACTATTGTTAAATGAGAACATGAAATATTTGAGGATAGTATATAGTTACTTGGTGATAGAAATTAACCGTTTCACAACGTCCCTTTCCCATAAATGACCCAAAAGTTTATGGATGACGGAAATACGGAATGGATAGCTACTCTAATTAAGAGAATATGAAACCTATTTCCGGTCAAACTAACAACTAAATTTATGTGACCAGGAGGATTTTATCTACTATGCATTTTTTTCAGGTTGTATAGTAATTGAGCTCGACAGAAACACAAACTAGCTTATTCTTACGTGTACACACCCCTAGAATATTAGTGAGCAGGTCACTGAACCCAAACCCAACTGGCTTGACATACACTCGTTTGACGAGTTACCTAACCGGCCACCCGTTCCTCTCGTTACTCTAATTTTTAGTAGTATATAAAGAGAATTTCCATTCAGTATATTGGATTATTCATTATTAGGAATTTGGGGGAAAAAAAAGTTGGCGGGCAAACTAGCCTGCCTGATCCGAAACTTTTTAGACTAGATGCTTACGGACAAACCCATTTGAACCAGATATGCTCGAACCTACCACATGAATAATCTAACTTGCCATTATTGCTAACTTTTACCAACTAGAAGGTGTCAAGTATTATACTAGACAAGCACAAATTTATGCAGATATTAGTATAAATATGCATTTATAAATTATAATCCTAATTATAAGTAGGAAAATACTAACCTTATATCAATTTCATGTGTAACAGGTTACGTTGTTTGGCGTGCTATAAGCTGTGAGTGGGGATTTGCAAAGAAGATGTCAAGATTTCTAGGACATAGCTTTTCTTTTTTCGAGGCAATGTATTGTTAGTCATTTTTCACGGGATAAATTTGTCAATGTACAACACAGTACTACTTTTGTAATTTATTATTTATATACAGGAAATATATGAATTTATATTTTTGACTCTTTGAGAATGTGTATTTTTTTAGAAAAAGAAACATATATGGCATTTGTGCTACATTATATAAGTGTTACGAATTAGTTCATAAAGTGTCGCACGTACATGTCAAGATACAACAAAAAATGGCGCATTTGATATAATAAAGTGTTGCGTGCTTAGTGGTGGCGAGTGAAAGAGTGTTGCATTTCAATGCGAAAAGTGTTGTATTTGAATATTAAAGTGTTGCAGTTGTTAGTAAAAAATGTTGCATTTGAATGTAAAAGTGTTGCAACTTGGTGCATAAGTGTCGCACATGAGTGTCTGAAGTGTTGCGCTTGAATTTCAAAAGTGCTGCAAGTTAAAGTACTACAATTGCTAAACATGGGCAACACATTTAAAAAAAGTCACATATTCCAATATAAGTGTTGCATATGTCTAAGGCGACGTTACATAAAGTAGCACTTGATAAAGTGTCACATTATGCATACCGCAACATTTTAAAGACATAATACAACACTTTATGAGTGCCACCTTAGCTTCATTTTGTTGTAGTGTCCTCACTATAATGCAACATGTTAGTGGTTTTTGCAGTTTTATGATCTTATCGCACACACTAAAGTGTAATGCAATTTGTTGTGTGCGCTTTTTAGAGGAGAATTAAGTATCAACACATGATTTTCATGGAAGGTTAATGTACCAAAGATGTGTTTTAGTGCCTATATGGGGAATTTTATGGTAGAAATTCTTTTCGGAATGTAATTTGTCTTTGAATGAATTAATAAAACTTAGCAGGTGTTTGCCGTCATTGATAACACTATAGGTGTCAACCAACGGTCTAAAATATGGGTGTGTTTTACCTTGATAATTTAGGCCAATTGTGAAGAAAGTTGCATTAAAGTGAAAGGTCGGTAAGGATTCAAACAATCCTAAAAGACTTGCGGATGTACTCTGTCATTTTTTATGCATTTATAATTTACTTATACAAGTAGCAATAATTTCCTTTTATAGTTCGGGTTTAGAGAAAAATTATTCTTATACATTATAAATAATCGTAAGATTAAATTTGAGTTCTACCAATTACATTTTTTTTGTTTCTCTTTATGTAATAAAGAAACTATAGTGTAAGTATCTATGTTAATTTGGTAATTTTATGATCAAACATGAGAAGTAAATAGCATAAACGTATGAAAATACAAATTTTCAAACAAAAAGGTACATTAGTAAACATGGTATGATAGTTATTCATAATCAAGAAATGAATCAATCTTCAAAGCTATCTAAATATGCTACATATATTAACGAAAATATAAGTAAAAGAAATACCAGAATTACAAAACACATCGTAAATTGATAGCACGGGTTTGCAAAACTAAAAGCATATATCACTAACATCTCATGCAAGTCAAGTATCATCATGTGATTTTGCTTGAATAATAAAATATAATTTTTAATCTAAAACTATTCTCCTAAAATAATAGGTAGATTATAACATATATACATATGATTTTTTATTTTTAGTCCACTAAGTAAAACTATTTAAAACATATTAAGTGGTTCATTTCTTAATCGATAATAATATATAATCAAAACGAAATTTTAAAAATCCCTGTGCATGCACAGGTATTATAACTAGTTATCTAACAAAACGAAAGAGTTAAATGAAAAAGTAACAAATAATATCGCTAACAAGTCTTTTCTTTTGTAACGATGAAGTCAAGTAGGGATTCTTTAACTTTAAACTTTGTGACTACAGTGTTGCATGAAAAGTCACTTTGTAGTGAGGATGCATGTGTCCTTGCAACAAAAGAGATACCTAACTTTTTAAGTGTGGAAATTAGATTAGAAAGGCAGCTAGTTCTAATTAAGTTAATCTTCTGATCGAATACTATTCTTGTAATAAGCATCCTATCCTCAAACATAGGTTCATTTTCTTCGCTCGATCGATTAATACAAGTGAACAAAATAAACTAGAATTTTCCAAGCAGAAATACCTATTTCAAAATATAAAGTTTGCAACATGCTCTCAAATTTTAGGTGTAAATTGTTAGGTGCTACAAAATTAAGATATATAATGTATAAACATTTTCATGCATATCAACGACTTATATTTTTCTAATTTGGTTAATGACGTTTGTTGCTTTTTATGTAAATGGAATGGAGTTTTATTGCCAAATATGCATAGTCAAACTCACAGAGTCAAAGAGGCCAAGTTCATACACTTTAATTTTTGAAAAATATACACACTTTGGCAAAAAAAAACAAAAACCTGTTTAATGAAAGGTAATATAATTATATAGTATTAATATTAGGGTTACAAGTGTTTATTTACCAACCATGATGTAAAGCCAATTAAGCAGCTATTGTTTAATTATTAACGTTGGTGACTGCACTATTGCATGAAAAGTCATTTGGAGACTTAGAAGTATGCGAGTACTTAAACCGGGCGATAAGGTCATCAAACTCATCATATTTATATCAGACTATCAGTGTTACATCATTATTCAACACATTATCAAACTCATCATCAAACAGGTGTTATGATCACCACCAAACAAAAAATATAAAAAAATCCTACTTTATACAAACATATATCCGCAAACACACATAAAAAAATATAAAAAACTATTCGGTGATAGAAAAGGTAGGGACGGCGCGCGGTTGGAAGGCACCACTATAATGTTAGCGCGTGAAAGTTGAAGGGGATATATAGTGGCAGCATATATACTGACCAACTTTGCAACAAAATATATGTTATAGTTGCAGTATAAAATTTTAGGGAAAAGCACACTTACCATTTCTGGTAATCATATCATGTAACCATTAATGATGTATTTACAACAAGATTATAAATATCCTTATTGCTTTAGTTTAAAATCTCGATTTCCTTGTTCGTTTGTCAAACTTCTAACCGACTTTATTAACATAATGAATGCGTATGAAAAGGAGTGATTTCGAAATCAACTTAAAACATGAAAAAGCTAGCTTAAAAAAGGCGAAATGGTGTTGTTTTTCTTTGGAAAAACATATATTTGTTTAAATGATTCTCAAATTTTTTAAACCAACCATAAATGATATCGGTATCTTTAAGTCAACAATATTAAGTATTTAGATACTACTAAGTATTCTATTTTGATACCATTAAGAGATGGTAACAGTTTTGAGGGATAAGCTTCAAACCATAAATAATTAAAATGAAGATGATGCAAGCTTTCACTCTCCGCGTTAAATAAACATCTAAAGTCTTCCTTTATCTTCAAGGTATTAAAAAAGAGCAATTATTTTCGATATATAAAAAAAGCTAACTTAAATATTTAAAAAATACATTGACACTAATTTATTAAGAATAAACGTTTTAAACGTGAGAAAAAACCCAAACATTTCTAAAACTCATTTTTAAAATGCAAAATCAGACAACCAAACGATATAGCTATTATGATATAAATATTTTACAATATTTATATACTAGATTAAATAATTTTATAGCAGAAAAATTCATTATTTAATAAGTTAGTTTAGTTAAAAGGTACTCGAAATCTTGTTTGACATACACATTTTGTAGTTTGTTGATCTAGTTTAAAAGGAATAATTGTCTGCAAGTTTCAAATGTCATGTCTAAACAAGTTACAAAAGCATTCACGTCAAACCTTACCTTTTTTTCTAAATGGTTACGTGTTAAGAGCATAAGGTATAGTTTTTTGGGTAAAAAGAGCATAAGGTATAGTTGATCAAGCCAAATAGTCATCTCAACATCACTTCATCATCTCATTTTTAATGCTCACACATCAAATACTCTCTCTCTTTGCTTTCTATTTTTTAAACTAACTAATTTTTCATTTATTAAATTAAAATAAATAATTTTTTATGAAAAAGTTACGTTAAATTTTTATTTAAAAAAAAATTATGTTACACACACTAACCAAAAGCCCATTAACAAAAAAGAATCCAACAACCCATTAAAAAAAAGTAAAATGTCATTTACTTGACACGAAACACACACTCTACACACAAACAAATAGACATAAAAATAATAATAATAATAATAATAATAATAATAATAATAATAATAATAATAATAAAAAATCACCATCTGTTCTCACGCAAGCCAAATAGTTGGTGGATGAAATGGCACGGGGGAACGGGTGGGTATGGTGGCAGGCCGGTGGTGGCGCCAAAAAGCCATCCACATCAGATTTTGCAGGATTCCGAGTCACAGTGCCTTATGCACTAAGCGTGGCTGTAACATTTACGGCAAATACATACATATATCTTTAGGGTAAAATGAGAGGTTGCTCTTGTTCAATACACTTGAGAGCATCTTTTTTTTACTTAAATTTATCATAATTTTACTTATGGTGCGATTGTAATTTACATTTTTCTCTTCTATAAGACACAAAAATCCATCACTTAAAAAACAAATACTACAATATTTGATAATTAACCGTCGGGGTATTTAGTCGATGGTATCATTCTTCTAACGCAACATTTAGTTGATCGACCAAATTCGGAGATCACTACAAGAATCCTGATGATTACCCTCAAAAATTTCACACGGTCTTTAATTCGTGGGCACTTACCCACATACTACCCATAAATTACCCACGATTCAAGAACAAAACGCTTGGTTAATTTTACCCATTAATTTCCCACGGATTTACACATGAAATTACTCACAAAGTTGTTTATCATGTGTGATTTGTGGGTAAAATATTTTCGGTAAATCGTTTGCCACAAATTACCCACAAATTTAGTAATCGTGGGTTAATATATTGGTAATATTGTGGGTAAATTTTTGTTACACACGAATTACACATATTCATCGTGTTCATGGGTAAATTTTAGTAGGTAATTTGTGGGTAAATGGATACCCAGGACTTTACCCACGGTTTGTTTTGTGGGTATTTATTGTGTTGTTCTTTTTATTCTCTATGTGAATAAACTAAAAAATCTTGCACAATATCAACACTTCTAAAATCTTTACATTAGTGGTAATAAGAAGTTAGGAACCAATAAACAAGTTTGACGCGAAAAAGATATAAGCCAAACCACCCTAAAATTTTGTTGAGGTTTATGTTATCCTACAACTCACCACACTTATTTACTTAAAACAACTAGAGAAATACCCGCTCAAGTGACGGTGTATGGTGGCTAATAGTTGTGAACTTGTGGTTCTGGTGTGACTCTTGATGCAACACTTACGAGTTCAATTTGTAGTCATTACGAGAAAATAGATTATAGGTTATAAACGAAAAATAATAAAAGTTTGAAAAGTAAACAATATATAAAATATTAATTTAGTGGTGGATGTTGTTACTTTTTTATATTAAACAAATCACTTTATTTCTTTTAAGAGTTTTTCAATTTCAAGAGTAAGCAAATTTGTTTTATAAGTAGTAGAGATAAATTCAAAAAAGACTTACTATATACAGAGAAAATCACTTTTCTTAAAACTTAAGAACATACAAAATGAGTAAAGTTTAATTACTAATTTACCATTAATTAAAAACTACAACAACATGAAATATTAAATTAATAGTTTAAATATTTTTTAATTCTTAAACTTTTATCATTCTTTGTTTTTAACTCATATACTTTTTTCTCGCAATAACTACAAATTGAACTCTTAAGTGTTGCATCAAAAAGGGTTACACAAGAATCATAAGTTCGCAAAAAAAAAAATTATTTGTTGATATACATTATTGCTATGCACGAGTATTTGTCTACTTTTATAAATACATGAAGGCAAGACAAATATAGTCCGTATCATATTTTTTAGTTAATATTAATATAAGTTAATTACTTAGATATAAAAATATATCCAATAAAAAAATTGTGCATTATGGCATTAAGCATTTATGCTATTACATGGAGGGAAAATTCCCGCTCCTATGAATTTTGGAAATTTAATGCTTCACTTGAAATGTCAAACAGTACTTCAAATTTTAAAAATTTGAAATTGAACTTCCTAATATCACGCCACTACTTGTATACTTGATACTATGAATAACATTTTTTTTTACTCAATGAATAACACTTTGATAATGTCAGTTTTGTCTATCAAATTTTCTTTCACAATTCGGTAAAGGAAGGAAGCGGTTACCATATTTTTCTCTGATATTATCGGATGTGGCATATTGTCATTATAGACTTATTTTACTCTATTGGTTTATCTATACTTTCTTCATTGGTCTTTTCATTTCGGTTCAACATTTTTTAAACTTTATTCTTGCAACATGGTATTCCATGTTCGTTTCTCTTTATTTATGTCTATCTATTGTAATTCAAACATCTTAGATTAGGATATACTTGAATTTTGTTATCTAGAGTTTGATCACTCCTATTAATTTGCAGTGTAGAAGACAAGGGATCAACATTGGCGTATATAAGATACGTCATAGGTGATATAGCGAGCAACTTTGTTGGTAATATTCTTCTTAATTTGATTTTCTATTTACTCGTGGTCGATAAAAAGTTATTTGAATGTAAACTTGATTACATATGTATATGATGTGTAGGTTTTGATAAAAATGGATGGTTTCAAGTGAAGGCTGTATGTGAAAACAAATGAGAGATGGTGTCTGCAACACCCAGTCAACAAGGAAACTAGTTCTTGAATTGATATGGCTCATCGCTCATGAATTACTTTGTTGTTCATACTTCATACACTGTATTTCTTTAGTACTTCCAAGTTATGGGCCTTATAGCTATGTAATTTTGATTGTTTATTATTATAAAGAAACGTTTGATTAATCAGGTTTATACATTGTACCTGGGTTATACATAATATTAATTGAAGACAATTTCCTTTGTAGTATTTATGTTTGGGATCTTATTTAACATTTAGCTCATATGAAATGCTTTTTTAAGAAATGTGCCATATAGCTTATATCTCGTGGCTAATTCATACTAACTGGGATAAAATCCATATTAGAGAATATTTACCTACAGATTAATAATTGTCATGTAAAAATAGTTGTACACAATTTTACCCATAGATTACCCATGATTATATGTATGGGTATTTTTTGTGGTATTCTCTAAAATCCCATGAAATATTTACCCACAAAAATAACATACTCACCCACTAAACATGTCATGGGTAAGTTAGCCACGTATAAAAAAATGTTGTGGGTAAACAATTAGCCTCGAAGGTTTTACCCATTTAAAGAGTTGTATGGGTAATTCGTGGGTATTAGCCAATTACCCACAGATATAAGCCTTTTACCCACAAATATGGCCCATGGGTAATTGACAGAATTCTTGTAGTGGATATAGGTCATGTGTTCAATCATAACTTCTCTTGGGCTATAGATTTGTTGAGAAGGTTCAATCGGCACCCAAGAGAAATACACTGGTCAGAGTTTTTGGCTGATTCAAACATTTTGGCGACAATATTTGATGGAGTAATGATATACATGAATAACTCATGTGACTAATATTAAGCCTAATTCATTCATCACTTGACACATGTTATATACACTTTCTCCCTCTAAATCTTCACCTTTGAGTCTGTCACATGTCTTCATCTAATTTTTAGGCACACTTTTAGTCATAAAAATTAGGTATGCATATCATTTTCCTATTCGATGATTATTAGACACAATTAAAAATACAGGAGTATCACGTTCTTTTTCACAGCTAAAAGTGTTAATTTAATATTAATATTATATTATTATAAATAGTTGAACCCTATCACGAAGTGCTACTTGAAACTTATATAAGTATAAACGAATGCAACTTGTTGAGACATGCAATAATAATAAATTTTCCAAAAATGGCTAAAATACATCCTTGCATAACTTCATCTTCAGCTTCTTCATCCTCCGACCAAAAACAAACATACACAATATGGATGAAATCACTCGTGCTTAACTCGAACGGCTATACGGTATACGACTCTAATGGAGGTGTCGTATACCGTATAGATAATTACGATAGCAAGTCTAGTAGTGAAGTTTATTTGATGGATCTACGTGGGAACGTTGTATGCACAATACTTAGAAAGGTAAATATACATACGATCATTCGTTATTTCGTTCTTGTGCTAGATTCATTAAATTTAAATGGAGACTAAGTTACTTTTTTTATATATATGATTTTGCAGAAACTATTGAAATTCGGGTTATGGGATTGTTACAACGATAAAGACACACGTAAACCATGGTTTAAAGTTGGCAAAACGTTTAATCTCTTTAAGCACGATTCGGTTTATGATGTTGTATTTGGAACCAACGAGACACAAAGTATAAGTAGCTCGAATCATAAAATGGAGTTCAACATAATCGACAGCAAAGGAAAAGTCGCGGCTGAGGTGAGTCTTAGTTTGAGAAAAATTCTTTTGCATAATTGTTTTGGTTCGATGTTACAAATAAATAATTTTGTTTCGGTCATTTTGTGACATAGGGTACAAAGAAAAAGGTCATCTTCTGGAGTCGTGTTGGGTGATGATGTATTGTGTGTGACCGTCGAGCCTCATGTGGATCATATATTCGTAGTGGCTCTAGTCGCAATTCATGGATTAATACATCACAAAATGTAGATATTCTTCGTCGTCATTAATTTTGGTGTTGATACAAAAGACATACACTTGGTCAAGAAGGGTGCTGATGAGCTCAGAAGCAAGAACCAACAAGGGCGTCATTGCCGAGTCTCTAAAGTATTCGGGGATTAAAAGAGTTATTATTCAAGGAGGTGCAAATAAGGATGAATTTACGCAAATCAGTAAAACCGCACCAGCATTTGGAAATATAAACGGTGGAAGAGCGGAAAAGGATACGAGCTAAAGAAAAAGAAGAACACTCGAGGAAAAGCGCTTAGTGGCAGTTTTGATCAATCTGCTTCACATATGGTTGCCATAATTCAATAAACCTTACATACGGTTAAGAAAAAGATTATCGACGAGTTTGTTTTTCTAGATATTGTGGTACCGCAAAGTTCATAAACTGTTCGGTCTTATATTAGTCCCAAAGATTCATGCTTGTTTATATTGTAAGATTCTTGTTCCTCTGATTTTGTAAAACTGTAATATTTCCAGCTCTTTTGCAGCATGTATACACAATTTTAAAACCTTTTTGGAAGTGATGTTTTCGTGTTACCCATAAAACTAAGTTAGTATGCGTGCATATTATGTTTCAAGGCCTATGTAACTTCGGAAGCGTTCCTTATTAGCATAGTTTACCTGATACATATATACGACAAAGACGATATCTAACATTTAGTCACTTTACTCTCAATGCACGTTAACAGTTTTTTACAAAGACCTGAGGCCTTCCTAATGGCATGATTACTAAAGATTTTACTGAGCATCTGAAGTTGAAAGGAAATACATGATCATATTGTGTAACATGTTGATCCCAATTATGGCTAAGGCATTTTAGCGAAACAACCTCATAACTGCAAAGTTAAGCTCCACCGATATACTAATGGTTGAGTGTATTTATAGTATATGAAATAGAATTATTTGTTTTTCCTAACTCTTTTGCAAAAGAGTTAGGATTCTCTAATGTTAAAAATAAACATGACCCATCATGTTGATGTTATTGTGAGTGGAGATTTGATTTCCATTAATAAACTATTTGTTCTTTCCCTCTCACAACAACCTCAACATAATCGGTCAAGTTTATTTTAAAAGAATCCTAAATCTTTGCAAAATGGGGTGATCTTAATGTTGTGACTATTTGCTAAAAATATAGAGGTTACACAAATCTTTTTAAATGTTTGTGACTATTTACTAAAATACAGAAGTTACACAGATCTTTTTAAATGTTTATGACTATTTACTAAAAATATAAAGGTTACACAAATCTTTAAAAAAGAAAGATGATGGTAACAGAAGAAATGTTTGAACTCTCTACCTTTATATCAAGTATGAGTGTCCCAACCTTTCTACCAGTCACCAACATCCAATAAGCTTATGATTTTTTAACCTTTTGTATTTAGTATTTGCATGGGTGAGTGTTGTTTAATGGAGTCCATAACATGTCCAATATGAGTCCATAACACATCGTAACTGATTTCTTAATATGATTTAGTAATGTCACTTATCCTTTAAAATTCGTAGCTATATTCAATTCAATTTAATGAACATCTCAAAGCAAGCTTGTAATATGTAAGTTACATAACTAATCCCATTAGCTACCTATCAATTTCAATAACGGTTCTGGGGTTAAATTTAAAGATTGTTTGTGTTACAAAATACTACATAAATAGTCTATGCCACTTACCTCACTTTACAAAAAAAACGTACATAACTTCAAGGTTTAATAAAAGAAAAGTACGTCGGGTAAAGATGTTAACGAGTAATTATTTATAGATGAACTAAAACTAAAGAAACCAATACTTATTGAGTTGTTTTTGATTAATTTTTTATCCCACCGCAAAGATCAGGTAAATCTCATTTGTTTTTAACAAATTGAAGCTTCCCAGCCTGGGTACAAATTCTATTTACTCTTTTATTGCTTTCACATCGATCATAAAGTAAAAATCGATAGATAAAAAGCATGATTTGGGATTTTCAAAAAAGTGTTGCACAAAATAATTGTTAGACTAACTAAAGTTATACCAAAAACCAAAAGTAGCAAAAAATTTATCGGAGGTTCTACATACCAAAAAACGACAGTTTCTGGAAAAAAAAATTGCACTTCATAACCAAGAATCAGGTGTAGTTCGTGCAATACTTGACACCAATATAGGTTCGTCACTGTTTATCTCGAAAAATCTAAATGTAACGTTGAATTGGCGTTTACTCAATAGTTTATTCTTATCACACGTACGCATACGCATGTATCAGGCTAAAACGTTAAACTTGGCTTGACATCATACTGCTTTGGATATTCAATAAAGAATAGTTGGCTTTTATTTTTTTAAACCCCAAATCAAGCATCTTTCTAATTTAAAACCGACAGATTTTGCATAGCTTTAAACACTTGTCTTTTAAACTCCTTGTATAGAAACTAGAATGGTATCCGCGCAATGCGGCGGCGGATACCTTTTGACTAAATTTTGTGGGAAGCAAATGTTTTTCACGATTCATCGATGAAAACTGCACTATGTCTTTGAAGTGTTGTGGGTTTAAATAGTTGATGCTTTCTAATCATTTTTTCCGAGTAACCCTACTAAAGGAATTTGCAATTAATGAGAACTTAAAAAATAATTTCGTAAATTCTTATTCAAATAAAGTTATGTTATTACATATTACAAGAAAAAGACTAAACTACATCGCAAGCCTTTATGTCAATATAAAAGAGAGGCTACCAAACACGTTTAGCAGTATAGATAGTTTGTCATTTCGAAGTCACAAAGTTATATATTGTTGTATAAATCACATTGTAAACGATTATTCCATAGAAACATAATACAATGGACATATCATGTGTTTTGCAATGACTAGAGAAGCAATGACCAAAAATAATGCAAAAGTCAACTTAATAATTTGTTTTGGTCCAAAAAGGGAACTGAAGAAACTGAATGTCGGATCATGTGTTAATCATTTAAATAAGAGTTCTTGTGTTTTGAAAAAAATATAAATGAATTATACACATTTCTGTGTTTCTAATTTTCTATGTATTAGAAAATACATAAACACTAAAAAATTGAACACTTTATTTGATTTTCTTAAACAAATGAAGATGTAGTATGTCACCAACTTATGCTCTTCCAATCTTTTTCCCAATATATACTATTATCTGCTTTTTATTTTAACTAATATTCGATTTCCCAAAATGTGAAGTTTTAATTATTTATTGGAAGATGGATAAAAACACTTTTAATAGTGAAATATGAACATAGCTACTTGTATCATTGAGCAAAATGTGTACATCAAATATCAAAATGAATCACAAGTATATATCATTCGAGAAGAAGTGATGACAGCCGATATATAGGAGTATAAAAAACTTAAACATGATATGCACTATCATACAATAAGAATAACAAAATAGATATTTGAAATCAAAGCAAGCTAGCAAAAGAAGATAAATGGTAGGTGGGTGATCATAGTATTAGGCTGTTTCAACTTTCTTGTTACTCAAGTTGATCAATTTTCAGAGTTTTATATGAAATGTTTTTGCAAAAGAAAATTGTGAAAAAAATACGTATTTGGCCTTTTAGTTTACAAGATGGTCGTATTTATGAAAATTGTAAACAGTCATGCCTCGTGTGCACCAAACACGCAACACGTGATGAGACTAAGTAGACACGTGGAATTTTTTTCTTCTTTCGTACACTGTGACGAACTTAGGACCAAAAGTTATCCGGTTAGTTGTAACTCAAAAATAAAGAACAAGGTTCATTTTAGAAAAACCAGTATATTT
Source organism: Artemisia argyi (assembly GCA_030686995.1). Classification (NCBI taxonomy): domain Eukaryota; kingdom Viridiplantae; phylum Streptophyta; class Magnoliopsida; order Asterales; family Asteraceae; genus Artemisia; species Artemisia argyi. Next base: position 187,333,968 of record CM060696.1, on the reverse strand, counting down.
GATATAATTTTACATTATGCAAGAAAAATTCATGAGGTTCTCATGCACTCCGAAAGCCTCCTCCGTTTGCCCCTGAGCGTATACAAACTCATATAATGAGTTTTCTATTGAATAATATACATTATCTAACAAAACGAAAGAGTTAAATGAAAAAGTAACAAATAATATTGCTGACAAGTCTTTTATTTTGTAACGATGATGTCAAGTAGGCATTGTTTAAAGTTTGTGACTACAGTGTTGCATGAAAAGTCACTTTGTAGTGAAGATGCATGTGTAAAAGAGATACCTAACTTTTTAAGTGTGAAAATTAGATTAGAAAGGCAGCTAGTTCTAATTAAGTTAATCTTCTGATCGAATACGATTCTTGTGATAAGCATCCTATCCTCAAACATATATAAGTTCATCTTCTTCGCTCGATTAATACAAGTGAACAAAATAAACTAGAATTTTCCAAGCAGAAATAACTATTTCAAAGTATAAAGTTTGCAACATGCTCTCAAATTTTAGGTGTAAATTGTTATGTGCTACAAAATTAAGATATATAATGTATAAACATTTCATGCATATCATCGACTTATATTTTTCTAATTTGGTTAATGACGTTTGCTGCTTTTTATGTAAAATGGAATGGAGTTTGTTGCCAAATATGCATGGTCCTAGAGACTCCAAGAAGGCCAAGTTCATACACTTACTGAAAAATGCACACTTTAGCAAAAAAAACAGTGTTTAATGAAAGGAAATATATAGTATTAATATTAGTTACAAGTGTTTATTTACCAACCATGATGATGTAAAGCCAATTTAGTGGCCATTGTTTAATTAAAGTTAGTGACTACACTGTTGCATGAAAAGTCATTTAAAGACTTAGAAGTATGCGAGTACTTAAACCGGGTGATATGGTCATCAAACTCTCATCACATTTATGTGAGTGTCGCATCATTATTCAACATATTATCAAACTCATAATCAAACAGGTTCTGCGATCACCACCAAACAAAAAATGTAAAAATATTCTACTTTATACAAGCATATCTCACAATATATCCACAAACACACAAAAAAAACATAGGAAACTGTTCGGTGATGCAGACCACCAAATGAGTGCAAAAAAAACGTAGGAAATGGTGTTGTTTTTCTTTGGACATATATATTGGTTTAAATGATTCTCAAATTTCTTAAACCAACTATAAATGATATAGGTATCTTTAAGTCAACAATATTAAGTATTTAGATATTCTATTTTGATACGATTAAGAGATGGTAACAGTTTGGAGGGATAAGCTTCAAACCATAAATAATTAAAATGAAGATGATGCAAGCTTTCACTCTTCGCGTTAAATAAACATCTAAAGTCTTCCTTTATCTTCAAGGTATTAAAAAAGAGCAATTATTTTCAATATATAAAAACAGCTAACTTAAATATTTAAAAAATACATTGACACTAATTGATTAAGAATAAATGTTTTAAACGTGAGAAAAAACCCAAACATTTCTAAAACTCATTTTTAAAATGCAAAATCAGACAACCAAGAGTACCTTTATGTTAATATGTGGTACACACTGTTATATATATGATATAAATAATTTTCAATATTATATACTTGATTAAATAGTTTTTTAGTAGAAAAAATCATCATTAGTTAAGTTAGTGTAGCTCAAGGTACTCGAAAATCTTGTTTGCCATACACTTCTAGCTTATAGTTCGTTGATCCAGTTTATAACGAGTACAAACATATATCTTTTCGGTAAAATGCGAGGTTGCTCTTGTTCAATACACTTGAGAGAAATTTTTTTACGCAGAGCTTCACTATGGCAACGAGGAGGCTTCGCCATGCCTACGTGGACCTTTCGCCATCCCTCGACGCCACACCACAAGATCTTGCCGTCCTTCGCCAAACAACCCTTCGTCGTCTGCGCGACGAGATAAACTCACTGCCAGAGATGGACCTAGGATTTTTAAGAGGGTGTTGCACAAAAGATCGAAATGTTTGGCTAACTAAAGTTGCACCGTAAAAAATGAAAATAGCAAAAAAAATTGGGAGGTTGCACATACCATAAAAATGGCAGTTTTGAAGTCTATTTGCACTTCGTGACTTAAAATCAAGTGTAGCCCATGCCACACCCGGCATACATGTGGGCCCGTCCATGCTCACTGCAAAAGATCTGTTAGAGTGGGCCCCAAATCAATATAAACGGTTATAGTTTGTAAAAAATAGCCGTTTGCACCTTTTTATTTTTTATTTTAACTAATCATACTTTTTTTTAAACACTATAAATAACACAATAACACACAATTCTTTACCAAAAAAATGTATACTCTCTATATCTCAACATACAAAAAAAAATATGCCTCACAGTCCAAACGACGGGTATTGTACCTCGCTTCTTACCTCTAACCCACAACAATACGGGAGTTCTTCAATTCCGTCTACCCCATCGTCACAAAACTCCAATTCTTCCTCGCAAGCGATTCCTCCATTTGGTACGCAAATGATACCCGAGATAATTTACCAAAATCAACAATTTGTGTATCAAGGATTTACAAATTTCCAAAATCAAATAAATTCGGCACCACAATTTTTTAACCCACAATCAACAACCACCACAGTTTCTTCAATCTCAATCACAACAACACTTTGAATCACAACAATCAATCTCAACCAAAACAACACTTTGAATCACAACCATCAATCACAATTTAAAGTACCACAACCTCGTGCACCGGCCAAAGGTAAAGGAAAAAAGTAGCTAAAAAGTAAAAAAAAAAAAAAATCATGAATTTGGACACGGATGACGAGGATGACATGGAGGCCCTGACACGAGTGAATACCCGTTGCACACGCAACGAAGAAACGTTGCTAGCGGCTTAGGTGGAAGTTTCCTAAGACGTCGACATCGAAAATGACCTTTCCGAGGACGCATTTTGGAACCAGATTATGGAGGATTTCAACAGGGCTACAAAACGTGATCATCGTACCAAAAATATGATCACGAGTAAATAGACCAGGCTTCACGATGATTGCCAAAAATTCAACGTATTTACAAACATTTGGAACGAAGAAATGGGGAAAATGACAGTGATAATCTCGAGAATGCTGCTGCAGGATTTACTGACCATGTTTTAAATTTATAATAGTTTCATCTACCTAAGGTCTACCTAATGCACTAACAGTTAGTGTACCCGGTCGTGTGAGGTATAGCTAGATGGTAAAGCCGAGGTCGTCCCAAGAGCTAAGGTGCGGACAATTTCTAAGTTTAAATGTCACTAAATAAAAAGGGGTGTTGTTAGCCTTAAAAGTAATGTTATATTCGGGAATAGCATCTCCTTCTATGTACAAGGACTAGTTTAGACAATAGTGCTAAGTTAGGCTTGTATTCTAGTATAAATACCCCTCCTAGTCTCAACTAGGAGGGTTGGATGTCTCATTGTATTTTCTAGGTGTGTGTGGTTTCCTTCTTTCTCTCTCTAGAAAACACACACACCTTCCCTTTTCTTGAAGCTAATAATATACCATGTTTACTCTTTATTTCGAGCATCCCCGACCTCCTGAAGGTGTTTCTTGGTAATAACAAGTGGTATCAGAGCTAACCGGGGGCGAATCGTGGTGTTTTTGGGTGAAAAAAATTGTGTTTTTGGTTGTAAATTCTCGGATCTGGTACTGTTCATCGGCGATCTTATCGAGTTACACTTGAGTCTATCGAGTTTGGATCCATTTTTTATCGAGTTAGCATGTTTTTTTTATCGAGTTTGGATCCATTTTTTATCGAGTTAGCATGTTTTTTTTTATCGAGTTAGGATCCATTTTTATCGAGTTAGCATCTTTGTTTATCAAGTTAGGATCCTGAGTTTCAGAGGCTATCGAGTTTGAGAACTGATTAGCGAGTTAGGATCACGTTTTGTCGAGTTAGAATCAGATTTTTGGCGAGTTAGCCATTTTACGAGTTAGCAAATCCTTCTTATCGTTTATCGAGTAAGGACCTCACTTGGGCTTACCTAGACGAAACTCTGCCAAATTTTTTCTGAGCTTATCGAGTTACAAAAGATCTTATCGAGTTATACTCATCTTATCGAGTTTCAAGATCTTACCGAGTTTGAAATGATTACCGAGTTTGAGATGGTTACCGAGTTAGGGAGTAAGGAGCATTATCGAGTTAGAGTCATTATCGAGTTAGGGTTTATTGAGTTATGAGGTTTTATCGAGTAAGCAAATGTTACCGAGTTAGAGGCATTATCGAGTTAGGGTTTATTGAGTTATGAGGTTTGGCGGGAAAATTTGAGTAAAATTTATTTTTGAGAGGAGACTAAACGTTCAATTTTTACGCGAGATTTAAATTTTGGTATAAGGTTGAAAATTTTGGCCCGAAATTCAAATTTTTAGGCCAAAATTCAAATTTTTTCGGTGAAATTTTGCGTAAATTTTTTTAATACTCAAATTTTTCTGGTAACCTTAGTATTGTATTTCATAGTGATTTCCAAATTATGGGCGAGAAAATTTTCCAATTTTATTTTTGGAGGGAAAATACGAAATCACTACGAATCACCCGAAATAGAATTTCAAGCTTCATCAAAACACACCACGGATTGCTTAAACGATCCTGATCAAGAATCACAATCAAATAACAACGGCTAGTATCGGATATTTGTGAATATGGGGATAATTCGTTATTATTTATTCGGGTTTGAAGTAACGTTTTACGGGCGCGTGTATTTATTTCATCTTCTTTCTTTCTTCACTTCCGCGAAGATGACTTGTTTGGGCATATATTATTAGTGACGAAGACTTGGATATCTAGTTACTTTTGTGATTCTTTCTCTCTATACTCACAAAGTAGCTATCACTTTAAGGAGTTACGTTGTAGTGCTCAGTGTCTCATGTAGTTGAGGATATGTCAAGATGGATTGTGCTTATTACACTTCTTTAGGGGTATATGGTACACCGTTCTTAGTCACAAGGATAGTACAAGCTTAAGTCACAAGTCTGAGGGACTTTACTTCATTCTCAAGTTCGTCATATCGGGTTATCTTCATATGGGGTTACTACAAGAGCCGTTGTTGATTTAGAGGTTGATAAAGAGTATGACAATTTCAAATGGTATTGTTAGTAGATTGGGTTTATCGACATCTTCTCACGGGCTTATGTGATTTATGATAAAGTGCTTTCAGTTAATACTTCATGTACACAATGTTATGCTGATTCCGATGAGATCGCAATCATCAGGGGAGAGAAATGTGTACATCGAGGACGCATAACAAGTTCACGTGATCGGGCTTAATGATTTATGAAATGATTTGTGTCAGAGATTGGTTGATTCTATATCCTTATCCTCCCAACTTTTTCTACGTACTTCTACCTTATCCACCTTCACCAATTTTGGGCAACAAATTCAAGATGATCGGTGTTTCAACTTGTTACTTTGGTGTTATCACTTCATGTGTACGTTATGGACTGATTTGCTTTACGCAAGATAACTGGAATGCATTTGGTGAGATGAAGATGTTGATATTCAGTTCCCCCGAATGGACAATCTTGAATAAGGTCGAGTCTACAGTCTGTTCTACATTTTCCGCTGCGTGTTTGAAGACTAAAGACGGTTTGCATTTAAGTATCAAAAGACTTCTTCAGTTTCAGGGCATTCATCAGAAAGGTTGTCAGTTTGGGGGAGAGCACTAATTAGGGGAGAGTGTCAAGCCAGATTTAATCCCTAATTAGATTTGCTCACATTGTTCTTCTGCAAGTAAAGAGATGGCAGCTGAGAAGATTCAGGAAGCTGAATGAATCAATGAAGTTTGAAGACCACTCTCGGAGTTGCTGCGCTTATATTTTGTATTTAATCTTACTTGTAGGGAACGTTGTAAGCTATTCCCATATAACATCACTTTGGGGAGAGATTGTTAGCCTTAAAAGTAATGTTATATTCGGGAATAGCATCTCCTTCTATGTACAAGGACTAGTTTAGACAATAGTGCTAAGTTAGGCTTGTATTCTAGTATAAATACCCCTCCTAGTCTCAACTAGGAGGGTTGGATGTCTCATTGTATTTTCTAGGTGTGTGTGGTTTCCTTCTTTCTCTCTCTAGAAAACACACACACCTTCCCCTTTCTTGAAGCTAATAATATACCATGTTTACTCTTTATTTCAAGCATCCCCGACCTCCTGAAGGTGTTTCTTGATTACAACAGGTGTTTTAAACGATCTAATAAAACTAAAGAAATAAATAACGAAATAAATAAACAACGCAAATAACAAGTGAAGAGAAATCAGTAGGAGAAAGCAGTGTTAACCTAATTACTACTATTGTTATTAACATGACAAGTTTTCTATATATGCATCTTATCGTTTTATCTGGGGGTTTAATTCAATAGGCTCAGTTGGTCAAATCTCCTATCCTATTTCCCATAATCCCCTACTCCGATATCTAAGGATTTTAACCTTAGTGATGAACAAAGGTCGCCGGTTGACTATGTTGAGTCATTAAGTGCCTCTACTAATTTAGACTAGCCTAACGGGAAGTGTAGTCACATACACCTCCCCTCTAACTTCTTCAGTAAATCTACTAGGTAGGTGATCCTTTGGTCAATTCGCACGTGTATGGTGATTGAAGCGTCTACAGTTCGTCTTAACCATCACCAAGTCACAACCTTCAATCACAATTTCATAATCGGGCTAACACCAAGAGGTGTTTAGCCATTCATGTTCAATAATGCAGAAAAACAAGTGTTTAACATAATAAATATAAACATTGAATTAATACAAATCAAATGAATGAATAAACTTATGGTTATCGTGTGAATTCTCCCTTGGAATGGACTTGTATGCTTGATAGAACTTCTCCCTCTTTCTCCTTGAATTCCTTCTGACTTCTGTGTGTTGAAAAGTGTGTTGTAAAACTCGGAATTAGGGCTGGTATTTATAGGCCTGACATTGCTACAGCGTAGCCCTATGGTCAGCTACGCCGTAGCCCTATGGTCAGCTATGCCGTAGCCTTTGTAAATACCAACTATGCCGTAACTTGATCAGGTGCGATGGTCGTAGATTCATTAGGTTACAGATCTACGGCGTAGTTAAGATGGGACTACGCCGTAGTTTCTCTTTTGGCCTCGAAAGTTCTCTTCTTCTTAATTTTAAGGTCTACGTCATAGGTGGAGAGAGGCTACTCCATAGAACCCTTTGATGTGCTACTACGCCGTAGTTAAGGATGTGGCTATGTTGTAGTCTTCGTAAATAATTGCTACGGCGTAGGTAGATGGAGCATCTACGCCGTAGTTAGTGCAGAATCCGCATACTTTAATGATTTTCATCTAAAACCTTCGAAATCCGCGTCTTTTCGTTCCTTTGTTCATCTTTGCACTGAAAACAGAATATAAACAAATAAAAGTATATATCCCAACATATTAACATAAAAGATGAACAATCTAGGGGAAATTAACACTAAAAAGGGGTACTATTTGATGTTATCAAATATCCCCCCACTTGAACTCTACTTGCCCTCAAGTAAACCTTATTAGAATAATTCTTAAAAAGATATCTCCCAAGAAACTGGAAAATATGAATCTAAAAATTTCCTATGCTAGAATATATCAAAGCCAAACACCTTACGAAATGGGAACAAACACTCATGCTCTCTCTCCTAATCTAAGTGTTAATTTTGGGGTGAGCACTTAACGCACAATCATAGAATGTATTCTATCATAGGCTTGGAGGTTACACAAATCTCCACCACTAGAGCTAAGGTCAAAACAATTCTTAAAGGCAATATTGGGTGAACATTTATAAGGCTATGTGTGTAGTATTGTTACTAACATACTACAGCGAGGGCAACAAAGGAAATGGTACATGACCGGAACGCCGGGCAAGACACCAATGACTGCTTGATTCCCTCACCTAAGCATGCTTCACAACTAAAAGGGTAGGATAAGACATGGGGTTCACAATAATAGTGTAAAATGAAAAATAGAAACAAATAGTCTTAACCTATAACCAAGTTGCTACCACTTTCCGTTCATCCAAGGGTAAAGTTCCAAGACGCAAAAATTGGATCATATAACAAGTGTGTGTGCCATTAGAGGACGTCATGATGGGCACCACACTTGGTCTTCATGTTGGTGATTACGAACCAACAACTTCATTCTTCATATGTGACCTAAGTGGCCTCTTCGATAATAATTCTTTCAAAGCTCAACATACGGTGCTTATACAAGGTTGCACCAAAGATAAACTATTTTCATACTAAATTTCACATTTTTTTAATAACAATTACAAGAAAAAGAAATACATCCCCCTACTTGTGATGAATCATACTTGGAATAAATTGGGGGATCTCAAATGATCTTCAAAGGTAGGCCTTCAATGTAGGCATGATTTTTGAATCTCTTAACTCGACCTTTGAACTAGAGCAAGTGGCAACTTCCCAATCATAAATCAAGAATACACGATAGGCTAAGGTGTATAGGTGTATCAAAACAATTTAATAATATGGGTAAGAAATGAAATGATAGGCTCAAAAGGGTGTAACTAGGGGTACTTTGCACTAAAGATGAGTGCAACAAAAGGGTTTAACACGGGGGTTAAAAAGTCAATGTGACTAATCGATAAACACACACACATATAGGCTTTTTGGGTGATAATCCTAAAATATTGCTTTCTCAAAAAGTTTCTTCCAAATATACTAAGAAACCTCAATACACTACTCGTCTATGGTCTCGAAATGATGTAAAGGCCAAGTTCTAAAGTCTACAAACTACCGGCACACTCATGTTTTGGTGGATTTGGGTAAATCAGGGGAAACTAAAAAGGTTAAACCTCACCATGGTAATAAAGGTTAATGTGCTCAACTAAGGTCTATTCTAGTTAGGTTCGGAAAAACATGTCAAAATTTTTAGGAATGGCATAATTTTTCAAAATAAACTAGAAAAAAATGGGGCAAATAATAGTTCAAGTTACATTCTACTCCCGTCCCCCCCACTTGAAATGTACAAAGTCCTTTTTGTACTCAAATAATGAGAATATAGGAGATAAGTAGAATAGGAACGAGAACTTCCCTGAAAGTTGCTCTTGAAAATAGTGGAAGAATCATGTTTGAGAAAACGTGCCTTCGCTTCGCCTAAAGAGCAATATTCGTATCCCTGAAATCACAAAACAACCACAAGCATAAAACCTTAAAAAGAAAATAGAAATCCAAACTCACTTTCGTAGGAATCACGGTCTCATTTGGCGTATGCAACAAGCCTTTTAAACCACTTGGTGTCCCAAGTGGACGAGTGAAGTCTCGTGAGGGTTTACAGTGAACACACCTACAAAGTTCATTAAAAACTAATACAAGGTTTATACATGTTTGTACTAAAAATCTTTTGAAATTAGATGGTACAGAAGAAAACTACGACGTATTAGCAATTATGGCTACGCCGTAGCTGGAAAATTCATACAGAATGACACCTGGAGGGTGCTACGGCATAGCTACCCAGTGGGCTACGCCGTAGACGTTTCCTGGAGGAAATTTTCTGTGTAGAAACTCCAATGTTGGCTCAATTCGTCGTCCCCCTTCTCTTTTACCTGCAAAAATCATTAGAACAAAACATGCACAACCAAACTACACTAATAAAATGAAAAAAGGAGGATCATTCGGGTTGTCTCCCGAAAGAGCATTTTTGTTTATTATCGAGTCTTTAAGTTAGACTCACTGCCTCGACTAGTCAGTAGGTCGCACACCAAGTTGGGTGTGCATTTCTTCCCTTATCAAATTTTTGAATTTTTTGCCATTCATTCGTCCAACCGGTAGTTGTTTATCGATTTTCTTATCGATGCTTATGAAACTTCCTATTCCGTCCATCGTGTATTTATGAACTTTAAAAGTTTCAACCTTTATTTTTGGTGGTTCGTATCTGTTTTCTCCAACTGACAGTTGTGTACTTCCATAGCTTCCAATTCTACCTCATGCCAAAACTTTCTCCCTTTCTTGAAGGTTTTTTCACATTTTTTCCAGATACCCTGGAGCATGTACCCTTTTACTCCAATCTTGAGTCTATATTCATCTAGAAGTTGTAATATTTCTCTTTCGAATTAGAACTTAAACTTCTCGAAACTTCTTTCGAAAGGGTCATCATACTCCTCATGTGCATCGGATTCTTCCGAATAGCTATCCATCATCAATTCCACAAATACCTTGAGTTTGGTTTTTTGTCAATATTTTTGGTACCGAACCTTATTCTAAGCCATTCATCAAATGAATAATCGCATCCTTTAGGTGCCTTTTCCGAATTAATACAATTTATTTTGAACTGTAGATCGCCTTCTTCCGGAGAAAGATTTTGAGCATTCCCATGTCTCTGCTGCGCACACCTTTTCATTGAGAACCCCGTTGGGTGGATTGCTTCGGCATTCTTCGGATGAAAAGCTCAAGCGATAGTAGTCGTAATTCTGCTGGAATCCTTTTATTATATTCTCATTAATCATGTTATTTCCAAACCTGACCTTGTACCAATCTTGAAAAGACAAATTTCTGAATTCAATGTCGCATCGTTCAATCCCATTAAAGCAAGTCCATTCCAAATAGACTCGTTGGTCTTCATCTAGCTCCCCGTTGTCTCTCCCTTCACATATGAAGCGGAAAGGATTACAGGACGGCCAAGCTTGCTCTGATCCTTCACTAATCATTATTATTGGGTTGCAATAGTGGTTCTTTAAAATGGGGTTTCTCTTATCCATGACTCTGCTTATTATTCGATCATGTCTTTCCTGTTCCTGCTCAGAATACTCAATACTCATTTTTTTCAAAGGGTTAGAATTACAGTCTTCACAGGATTCTGAATCACATAAAATGGGGTTAGTGTAAACATCCAAATTCTTGGGTGAACACACCTTATTAGCTTCATTAATCATGTAGACTTCCTCTAGAGATGTACTAACGAATTTCAAGGACCCGTTATGATTAAATGTAATTCTATCTTTTCCATTCTCTAGAGTTATTTCTTTCTCAAAAACCTTAATATTAGCATGTGAAGTAGCCAAAAACGGTCTTCCTAAAATTAGGTTATTATTTCGCTCATCCATCATGTCTATGATTAAAAAGTCACCTGGAAATATGAACTTATTAATTTTGAATAAAACATTATCAACTATTCCCTTAGGCGTTGCTCTAGACATGTCTGCCATTTCGATCATAGAAGTTATTTTCTTAAGGTTAATAAGATTCAATTTTTTAAGTAATGAAAACGACATCATATTAACACTAGCCCCTAAATCAGCTAAAGCAAACATATTAAGATTGCCAATAGTGCATGGGAGTAGAAACTTCCCTAGGTTTGGCTCTTTTTCCGAGAGTTGGCAAGGCATACTTTCAAATATCCTGCTTCCATCGTTCTCCGGCACATAGCTAATTCCACAAAATTTGTTGGAGCTGGCTTCGTCCTTGTCCTCTTGAGTAGAAAGCACCTTGCATTCTTCTAAAACTGCTTCGGGTCTCCTTGTTTTGACATCTTTGGCCAATTGCCCAATTTGTGTTTCAAGGTTTTTGATAGCAGCATTTTGATTTCTTAACTTCCTTTCGGTGTCTTCTTTCATTTTGTTCACCCATTCTTGGAATTTCTCATTCCTATATGAGGAATTCTTAATATGCTTGTTGACCATCTCATCAAGGCTAGGCTTCCTTGTTCATATGAGGGCTTATCGGTTCGAGTGTAGTATCCTTGAGGTCCTACTTGGTATCTTGCTCCATTTCCCGGCCCTTGATATGGTCTACTAGTTTCACCTAGTTTGGTTTCATTGATTCTCTTAACTTCTTCCTTTACCACCTTAGTCTTTTTTCCCAATATCATACTCAGATTGAATGGTGTGCACATTTTCCTTTAGCTTCTTCATGTCACGCCCTAAGTTTCCAAGCTTATTGGTGATCATGGTGATTCCATCCGAACTTCCAACGATGCTCCTACTTCCACCATCATGCCACTTTTGAGAGTGGTCAGCCATATCTTCACCATTTGTTTCTTGTTGAGATCATGAGTCGGACACTTGAAAAGAAGGTGATTGTACCTATCCCAATCTTGGTACAGTGATTTTTCACCTTCTTGTTTAAAATTATGGATCTCTTCGAGTTGTTGTGCCATCCTTGAAGGAGGGCAATACCTTTGAATGAACTTCTTCTTCAACAATGCCCAAGTATCAATGGTTCCCGCTGGTAACCTATCAATCCATCTCTTGGCAGCACCGGTAAGAGTCATGAGAAAGTGTAACACCCCCAAAATATCGCAGCGTAATGTAATATCATTGGGGTGCTACTCATTAGTACAACAGTCATAATAATAGAAAACGACTCTAAATGAGACGTTTTTAAAAGCTTATCATTCGATCATAGTAAAAAGTCAAAGTTACAAGAGGTCCCGAACAATTTTAGAGTACATACTATTTAGACATAAAAGTTTTTAAGAGTTTATCAAATGATAACAAAATGCAAGCCATCAAAACATTCTCTGTGCGACTTCATGCTCACCAAATACCTTAAGGACCTGAGATAAAACATGCTAAAAAGTAAACACAAAGGTTGAGTGAAATTCATAGGTTTATAAATAATTAGTTGACCACAAGATTTCAGAGTTAACGTAATAATTGCAACGAATACAATTATGGGTAAGTAATAATTATTGTTTTAAGCTCATGACACGCAAACTGACTGAAGGTTCATAAAATGAACCAATGCCTATTCACAATATTCGCGTTCACTTGCAAAAGTGCGTTTGTGGCATCCTAACTGACCACAAAAATGGGATTCGTCAATCCCAATAGGCCTATTCACAATATTCGCGTTCACTTGCAAGTGATTAATAATTCATGATTCGTTAGGGACTTGTTTTGGCAATATCGGTACTATAGCAATAATATGTGTTTAAAGCACTTGTGTCCAAATTGTAAAATAGCATGTATCTTTCCCAATGGGTTTATAAACAGTTTAAGAGTTAAAGTGGGGCTATGAAATCACCGTAAGCAACAGTGAATAGCAAGATGTAAGAAGAGTGACAGTAAACCGAGATGTCCTACAAGCAACCTAGAAATAATATGTTGCATCTTAGGATTTTAAAATAGTAGATTGTAATGCATTAAGTATCATATCATTATTATACAAGTTATGCAATTGTACATGGTGGTTTTGAAGTTTTATAAAGTGGTAGGGACTAAAATTGACAGGTTAGAAAAGTGTTACCATGTGTTAACAATATTTATAGGTTATATATATATATATATATATATATATATATATATATATATATATATATATATACATATATATATATATATATATATATATATATATATATATATATATATACTGAAGCGTTCAAATGAGAAGCCTAAATTTTGTGAGAACGCGAGAAGCAATCCTAGCCACTCATTTTATCCTTTTTGAAGTTTAATCTAATGACTAATATTAGTTAATCAACTTTTTGAAAATTTCTTAAAAAATTTAAAAAAAAAATCGAAAATTTTCAAAAAAAATTTCGAAATTTTTTTTTTTTGAAAAATTTTCGAAAAAAAATTTTTTCGAAAATTTTTTTTTCCGAAATTTTTTTTTTTCGAAAATTTTTTTCGAAAAAAAAAATTTTCCAAAAAATTTTTTTTCGAAAAAAAAAAATTTTCCAAAAAATTTTTTTTCGAAAATTTTTTTTGGAAAAAATTTTTTTCGAAAATTTTTTTTTTTGAAAAAAAATTTTTTTTGAAATTTTTTTTTTTTGAAAAAGAAATTTTTCCGAATTTTTTTTCTGAAAAATTTTTTTCGAAATTTTTTTTTCCGAAATTTTTTTTCTTCACATGTGAAGAAAAAAAAATTCGTCGCATGTAAATTTTTTTTTCGTCACATGTGAAAAAAAATTCCGTCACATGTGAAAAAAAAATTTGAAAATTTTCACGAAATTTTTTTTGTCACGTGTGAAAAAAAATTCATCACATGTGAAAAAAAAATTCTGTCACATGTGAAAAAAAAAATTTCGTCACAAGTGAAAATGTTTTTTGATATTTTTACAAAATTTTTTTTGTCGTGAAAAAAAAATTCGTCACATGTGAAAAAAAAAATTGTAGCATGTAAAATTTTTTTTTCATCACATGTGAAAAAAAATTCCGTCACATGTGAAAAAAAAATTCGAAAATTTTTCAAAAAAATTTTCGAAAATTTTTCAAAAAAATTTTCGAAAATTTTTTGAAAATTTTTGAAAAAAAATTTTGAAAATTTTTCAAAAAAAATTTCTTAAATTTTTTGAAAATTTTTCAAAAAAATTTTCGAAAATTTTTTGAAATTTTTTCGAAATTTTTTTGAAAATTTTTTGAAAATCTTCAAAAAAAATTGTTAGCTAATAATAGCCATTAGATCAAAGTTTAAGGAGGATAAAATGAGTGGCTAGGATTAGTTCTCGCGTTTTTGCAAAAATTAGATTTCTCACATGAATGGCCCCTTATATATATATATATATATATATATATATATATATATATATATATATATATATATATATATATATATATATATATATATATATATATATATATATATACACTAGCTCTCTAAGCCCGTCCGATGGGCGGGCATGACTTATAGATATTGTTTACATTTTTTGTTTAGCTAAATATTGGTGTCAAAAATTGTTTATTACACAAAGATTTTAAAATAATAGTACCAACGTTTTTCTTTTTTCTTTTTTTTTTTTTTTTTTTTTTTGTTACAATGTTCTTTGTAACAACATATTATATTATTTAAACTCAAATGCGAAATAACGTTTCTTTATACGGGTGAGCCTTATGAATATCGTTGAAAAAATTAAATTAATGAAAATGAGTTATAAACATAGCAAAGTATTTATTGAATGCATTAAGGACGAAAACAAAATAAAGTTTATCAATATAATAAAAAAAAAGTTACAAAGTGATACGCAAGAACAAAGTATCAAAGTATAGCCCGCCCGATAGGCGAGTAAGCCTTATGAATATCATTGAAAAAAAAATAGTTAATGAAAAATAAGCTATGAACATACCAATTTTGAATGCATTAAGAACTAAAAGAAATTAACGGTTATCGAATATGAGAGAAAAAAAGTTTCAAAGTGGTACACAAGAATAAAGTACCAAAACGTAGCTCGCCCGATGGGCTAGCGAGCCCTATGAATATCCTTTAAAAAACTTAAGTTATTGAAAAATAAGTTATAAATTTACCAAATTTTTTATTGAATGCATTAAGAATGAAAAGAAATAAACGGTTATTGAATATGATAGGGAAAAAAGTTTCAAAGTGGTATGCAAAAACGAATTATCAAAGCATGGCCCGCCCGATGGGCGAGCAAGCCTTATGATTTTCGGGTATGTAGGAACAAAGTATATAAAGTTTGTCGTTGTTTCCGTGTAATTATCATACTTATAATGTAATTTTCTAACAAAAATAACATTGTTGAATGGAATAAGCATTTTTGCATATACCTGCATGCCGGTCATGGGCTGATGTCAACCTATTCATACGCTGAATTTATAATCAACTAATGTGCTCACTTTATTAATACTCGTACTATTTATGTGGCATAACACAACTATTCTTATAAACTGTACAATCTCTGTCACTTTAAACCTAAATTTAAATTGTGAAATCTTTGTCTTTAACAGGGTAATAGATTAGTGCAAAAAACAGTTACAACATGAGTAGTAGGCAAAATGATTGAATGAACCAACCTATACGTACAATGACTTGATTTCCAACTAATGTGCTGCGAATATTACAAACTTCCTTAATCTGATTCCGAGTATCAATGTCGTTACACAAAAATAGATTAAAGTGCATTAAACTGTTACAAATTGAGCAAAAGGCAAACTGATTCAATTCTACATACACCAAAAGATTGGTAACATAAGAAAGTTGTCACCTTAGGTGATTTTGAGGATACCAACATAACAAACACTCCTGAGTCCTGAACACCCATTCTCTAACCTGCCTCAACACCCATTCTCTAGCTAAACACACATTCTCCAACTGACTACAGATGCAATAAACAAATATTAGTCACTTTAAAATCAAGTTATCAAAAATTTTAAGGCAATCAGGAAATGGTAAGAAAGTAGTGGTGGCAATTTTGACAAGTTTGCTAATTAATGGGTCGTTTCAACCTCAACTCCAACCTGTTTCGAAAAGTAAAGGTGGCACCCATTATCCAACCTGCACTTCTATAGAATAAGATATGTTTGACTTTCAACAGTTGCTCTCTCTCTCTCTCTCTCTCTCTCTCTCTCTCTCTCTCTCTCTCTCTCTCTCTCTCTCTCTGTGTGTGTGTGTTGGGGGGGGGTAATGGGCTGGGTTGGGTAAAGGGTTGGTGTAGGTAGCAGGTCAAAATAGGTTCGGGTTGGAATGATAACCTTTAGTACCCGTAAATCAAATCCTCATATTTGTAGTTAAAACTAACTTTGAATTCAAATTCGAACAAAACCCGATTTATATAATAAACTTGATGAAGGTACCAGAAATTAATGGCTCCATAAGCAGCTCTTCACTATTAATCACTCAACTTATTTACTCACATGGAATAAAAAAAGCACATATATAATACTTATAATAGTATTTTGCAATGTTTAGCTATAGTTAAAACACCCTCATTTTGATAACATGCTTTAGTAAGTATTCAAAGAACAAAATATAGTCTAGGTTCAGTATAGTCTTAATCACATACAGTCTTTTATAACAATTGACCATATTTTTAAATAAAACTGGGCTTACATGTATCATTTCAGCTCTTTACTAAAAACCAAAAAAGCATTCAAATGCTACCATTCGAAGTTGATATTTAAAAAATATGTAACATTTCATATTATACATAACTTGGGCCGCCAAAATAAAATTACCCCCAGGTGCCTTTAGTACCCTATAGTTAATAATTTGTACCAAAAGGAAGAGTCACCATATTAAATACCTTTTACAATAATTGGAAATACACAAAATGGGCTATCTTCATACAATTTTGAATGAGCTTTGAGTTGAGAAAACAAACAATAGACGATCATCAATATGAGATCTTGAAACATCATATTTCCAGTTGTCTAGAAGTCAAAAACTACTCTCTTGGTTACGTACCTTGCACTCTCTGTATTGCCATTTTTCTACACCTTTTGCAACCAAGCTCTTGTCTAAAGCAATTCATCCTGAATAGGTAAAACTAACCCCTTAGCAACAATGCTTGGAGCCATTCATTTAGAGAATCATTCAACTTGTTCTACATGTTATAGAAAACAAATCAAAGAGTTGAAGAAGATAGGCACTTGATAACCATTATTGTCACAGTAAAATGGGCAAATGGCAGAGTACAAAGAATCACTAAATGCACCTGTGTATGTGTCAGCAAAACGAAAGACCTAAAATAAAAAGTAAGTAAATAGAGGTAAAATGTCAATAAAATTGCTTTTGAGAAGAGATAAAGTTAACAATAAAAATGAAACAAAATTGGAAACTTAATATCAGTGACTTGTTACAGGTAATAAAAGATTTAAAGTACACGTATATTTTCATCAAAACTGTTTTATCAGGTTTACAAATAAGCAAAAGCATAATATATAAGCACTTAAGTTGGATGCAAGATACTAATTACACTATCTAATACTACATATAAACTCAAAAAACATAATTATTGTAGGGGTGTTTGTGTTAGCTTATTTATCCGGCTTATTTCATGTAGCATAAGCCTTGTGGTACAAACACTATGAGGGTGTTCGGGAGTACTTATTTTTAAGTGCATAAACCTTAGAAGCAGTTTCAATAGAGTTTTTAGGATTGCTTATCTGACTAACTACTGTCTTTTCAATTGCAGGGGCGTGTTAGCGCTAATATAAAGCAAAGGGCTTTTTCAGCAACTACTTATCCCAAACATCCCCTATCGCTTCTCGAAACTATTGGTCATAGTGTCAATTGTGTATATAAAGAAGGGAAGGTCTAGTTAATATGAGGCATATACACTTTCTAAAGTTACGACAATGAAATAGAATACTTAGAATCAGATAAGCAGTTGTAAACTTGTAATAAAACCGGTTGTAGGAAATACCGAAATAGTGTTTGAATGTGCTTATTTTGTTTGAAATTGTGATTACAGATAAAAAAACAAAGAATATGGAAAAAAAATACTCCAAGCTGCAAGTTGTTCGACCTCTGTAGGTTTTTTTTGGCTAACTTGTAAACGCATTAGTTACCCATTCTACTCTAAAGTTCACTACAACATAAATGGAGCAAATAGTTTTTGTCTATTTCAAAAGGTATAGAAGTGTAGAAAAGATATTCTATATTTGACTGATCTAAACTCAAACTAACAAAAACAAAGATTAAGCAACTTTTGCTCTAACTGGTATAATTGTGTACTCTTCGTACCTTTGGTCGTTCATTGATGGCATCAAGTTGTTCTAACTTTACAACTATTTCTGTCATAGATGGTCGGGTCTTTGGTTCTGGTCCGAGACACGTACTGGCTAATTGAGCAATTTGGCTTGTAGCTTTTGAAGGGTATCTTCCTTCGAGATGTGAGTTCATTGCTTTCTTTAGCTTCCTTCAGTCAGTTAAAAATGGTACAGTTAAGTTTTGTTTATCTGCTGGCTGGGTAGAGTCCAGTGCTCGAAGTCCTGTTATATTAACATCCAGAAATAATATGTTAGCACTGAGATCTTACCTGTCTAGTTTTTACTTTTTATAACAGTTTAAGCTCAACACTGTTACTCGTATTTGTCGACTCTCTCAGGTGTCCAACCTGAATCACATTAAATTTTACATGTTAACAATCATCAAACTGTAATCAGGACAAAACTTAAAAAAGAGCATTGTGATTGTCCCAAAATATGTGTCACCGTTATACATAGTAGCCCTACAAATTTTTATAAGAAACACAAAGATCACAGATAATAAAAAGATTGCACAGTGTCCTATCCATGTTCATATATCTTCAGTCACTATCTTTATCACGATAATCATTCATATCGTACTAATTTACCCAAAAAAAAAAAAAAAAAAAAAAAAAAAAAAAAAAAAAAAATTACAATAGAATAATTTAATCATATAGCACCTCTTGTAAATCCCCACACCGCAACCTCTTGTAACTCCCCACACTGCAAGTAAATCATAAAGATCAATTATATAATCACCTTGTAATATATGTGATGTTTTCCATCAAGTTGATTTTCTGATGCTACACAAACTGAGGGAGCAGTTCTACAAACCCAAAAGTATGTATCTTACATCTAAATTTCATATAATAAATTATGTGAATCATTAAAAAAGATACCTGGAATACTTTTGTGAAGTAACGGTTATCAAAATCCTAATGTTATATCATACATAAAAAGTTGGAAACACGATTATAAATTAAAACAATTAATTTGCATACCTTGACGAACCTCAATAGCCTATGATCGAGGTTAGAAACTACTTGGGGTTTTTAAGAACAAATATACATAATGATAGAAGTGTAACCTGATGCGACAAACATGTTCATGTCAGCATACATGTCTAAACTTCAATGTTCTGTGATACGGAGCTGTGTGAATCCAATCAGGCATTTATTTTTTGCTGGTTGTTGCATTTTCTACAGGTCTCACGTATATCAATCGCTACACATCTTGATTATCATGTCCCTTCCACACATTGACCAAGCAGGTCTGTCTATATGAACAAAAAAGACCAAAAGAATATGATGATTCAACAAAACATAAAGAACACGTGGTAATAAATATATTAGTTCATGATCACACTAATCGGTGTGGATAAAACTTCAAACCTTTTAGAAGATAGGTATGCTTATCCTGCAGATCAAACAATAACTCACAAAAAAAATAAGTGTATGTTCTCATCATGAGTAAGTAAAATCGTTCTGAATAAGTGTATGTTATCATCATCTACTTCATAAACCATCACTACCAAACTCCAAAATGCTGCAAAGAGACCAACAATAACTAAAACAATTAACATATATCATTAGCATTTTTAGAAGAAAAAAAAAGGCGTACTTAGGGCTGAGAATTTCATGGAGAGAATTTTGATGATTAGGGTTTTTCTTTTGTGAAAAAATATACGTCCGTTTTGTATGGGAATATTATTGTAAATGATTTGACATTATCTCATTAAGATGGTGAATATAATATTTGGTTGCGGGTTTATAGATATTGGCTTTGCAAAATATAATCAAAAACTATGTTGGTCTAATGGTAATCTCATTTGCTAATCTTACACACAACCCAAGTTCAAATCTCACCATTGTCATTTTTTATTAAATCTCGAATTTTAGATGTTTAACAATGCTTAGGTGGCTTTAATTGTGATGACATGGCATTTAAAGATGATTAGGTGGACATACGAATTTAAAATAAAAAATAAAAAATGCCTATGGTTGCCTACATGTATACAAAAATGAATTTAAAAAACAATAATGGTTGATGATGTGGCAGAAATTGAATTACATGGCAATGACTGGGCAATGAAGTGGCAATACGCGTGTAATGCCTCCTGTTATATATATATATATATATATATATATATATATATATATATATATATATATATATATATATATATATATATATATATATATATAGGTTTGCAAAATACTTCCTTTATTTTTAGATGTTATAAAAATACTTTTGACTATTTATAAGTAAATTTTGATGAGCTATAAAATTTTAGGCTAAGTGCGGGTTTTGAATAAAAGTGGATATTCGTTACCAAAAAGTCCGTTTCTCCTAAACCGCAAGGAGTTATATTATAAATTTTACATTCCCGGAAAGGTTTTTAAGTGTACTAATCAGATTTGTAGGTCTTATAGCTCTAAAAATTATATAACCTTAAGTGAGATTTCCATTTCACCCTAATATGTTGTGTCTGATCGGGACAACACCTAACAGTCCCACCATTTTTGCGATAAGTTGAGTTTCGTAATTCTTTTTAATGCGGGGTTTTCGGCTACATTCAAGTTAAAGTGTTACCTATATTTCATAAAACTGGACCAAGTATCAGATATGAATAAATATTTGAGCTTTTTACGTTTTGAATCTGGTGTGCGTTTTCCGACTAGTTTTACGGTTTATTTTCTAATAAATTCATCAGGTATCGTCTCATGATCCACCACCCGGAAAATTGAAGCTACGAGATAGATCTACAGGTCTAAATTTTTACCTAAGTCTCTAAGCTTACTGATTTGTGCAGAATATTACGAGAACCATCCCTGGTCCAAAGGTGTCTTTGCAAATCTAGTCCCAATGATAGTTTTTGGTAATTTAGGCTATGTACAATGCATAAATTATTATTATAAGTATATGAAATATGAAAAATGAATAAAATTCAAAGTACATCAGTAGGTAAATGAAAAATATTTGGTGGTTTCTTTCAAGGATGTGATGAAAAGACAAGAATCAAGGTCAAGAATCACTAGATTCTAAGTCACCACAACAACATGCTTCCAAACTAGTCACCAAGATCACCACCCTTTATGTTTCTTTTAACCCAAGATCTACTAGTAAAAATACTTCCAAGAAACCTTTCTTAAACTTCAAAGAAACCCAAGATTTGATGCGATTGATTGTTGTTTTGAGTTAAATAAACCATGAACTAGCTAAAAGTACTTATGATCTTCAACTTGTGATCAATAAACTTGGTAAAACTTTGATGAATTTAGTGTTTTGGGCTGTATATGCAACGAATTTTGAGAGAAAAAATCAAGAAAGTAGAAGTTTTATTGAGATCTAAATGAGGTGGTTTGCATGTATTTAACTAGTTTGATGATTTAGTGAAAAAGTGGAAGACAAGGTGTAAGATAACTACTACAAGTGTCCTTGTAGTAGTGTTGTTGGACGCCACCTCACATGAGGTGGTGATTCTTGTACAATATTGGTATAAAATGTATCATTTAGTGTATAGTTTGATCCAGACGTAGAGTTTTTAAGACGCGAAACTTAAAATTAGGTAACGTAAAAATATAAAGCTTACAAAAATGTTAAAACTTGACATCAAAACCTATTTTGATATTTTAGGTGATCCTTGAGCTTGTTGGGTGACTACTTGATGTTTAAAAATTGAAATCGTAGACCAAAAACGCACAAAATGCAAAATGTGCAAAGTTTAACTAAAAATGCAAAAATAAAAACGGGATAATTAATTTATGATTATAAGAAACAAACATGCTTAAAAATAGTTGTGTTGAGTATTGTCAGGGGTTGATTTGGGTTAAATGTACGTTTAACGATGTACACGGAATAACTTATCTACTTGCTCGCTAGAGTAAATTTTCTTAAAATAAAATACTAAGAAAATTTTAATAACTAAATAATGACCTCAAAATTGTGAATTGTTACAGTACCTAATCCTTAAAGGGAATCCCGTCCCAGGATTCAGTTAGAGTTAGATGTTGAAGTTGTGTTAGTGAAAAGGTGTGGGTATTTCTTACGTATCTGGTCTACTCTTTCCAAAGTATACTATGGTCCTCATCGAGAGTTCTAACAAAATTTGACATTAGGAATACGGCTCTACTTGAGCATTCAATAGTCTGTGCAAGAAAGTTTGAATTTATAGTCATGATCAAAGCTTGAACCCGTAGCGGCTTAATCTGTTCCTTTCGGCTCAGGGCGTCAGCTACTATGTTTACTTTTCCCTAGTGATAACGAATTTCGCAGTTGTAATCACTTAGCAGTTCTAGTCATCGATGTTGTCTTATGTTTAATTCCTTCTGATCAAGAATATGCGAAATACTCTTGTAATTCGTAAATATGGTACACTTTGTGTCGTATAAATAGTGTCCCCAAATCTTGAGTGTAAAGATTACAACTCCTAATGGGATAATTAATTTATTATTGTAAGAAACCAAAATGCTTAAAAATAGTTGTGTTGAGTATTGGCAGCGGCGCCAAAAACTTGATGCAGGATTTACCAACCATGTTTTAAATTTATAATAGTCTCGTCTACCTAAGGTCTACCTAATGCACTAACGGTCAGTGTACCCGGTCGTGTAAGATATAGCTAGATGGTAAAGCCGAGGTCGTCCCAAGAGCTAAGGTGCGAACAATTTCTAAGTTTAAATGTCACTAAATAAAAATGGGTGTTTTAAATGATTTAATTAAACTAAAGAAATAAATAACGAAATAAATAAACAAAGCAAATAGCAAGTGAAGAGAAATAAGTAGGAGAAAGCAGTGTTAATCTAATTACTACTATTATTATTAACATGACAAGTTTTCTATATATGCATCCTATCTGAGGGTTCAATTCAATAGGCTCAGTTGGTCAAATCGCCTATCCTATTTCTCATAATCCCCTACTCCGATATCTAAGGATTTTAACCTGAGTGATGAATAGAGGTCGCCGGTTGACTATGTTGAGTCATTAAGTGCCTCTACTAACTTAGACTAGCCTAACGGGAAGTGTTGTCACTTACACCACCCCTCTAACTTCTTAAGTAAATCTATTAGGTAGGTGATCCTTTGGTCAATTCGCACGTGTATGGTGATGGAAGCGTCTACGGTTCATCTTAACCATCACCAAGTCACAACCTTCTAATGAAATGTGGGCATGGTCACATCGTACATTCCCCTCGAAGGACTACCCAATATCAAAACCTTTAAAGCTAAAGTGTCTCAAGACAAGATAAGAAAGTATACAAATAAAACGACTAAAGATGCGAGAAAACTAAATCAAATCAATCACAATTTCATAATCGGGCTAACACCAAGAGGTGTTTAGCCACTCATGTTCAATAATGCAGAAAAACGAGTGTTTACATAATAAATGTAAACATTGAATTAATACAAACCAAATGAATGAATAAACTTATGGTTATCGGGTGAATTCTCCCTTGGAATGGACTTATATGCTTGATAGAACTTCTCCCTCTTGCTCCCTGAATTCCTTTTGACTTCTATGTGTTGAAAAGTGTGTTGTAAAACTCAGAATTAGGGTTGATATTTATAGGCCCAACATTGCTACGGCGTAACCCTATGGTCAGCTACGCCGTAACTTGATCAAGTGTTACGGTCGTAGATTCATTAGGTGTCACATCTACGGCGTAGTTAAGATGGGACTACGCCGTAGTTTCTCTTTTGGCCTCGAAAGTTCTCTTCTGCTTAATTTTAAGGTCTGCGTCGTAGGTAGAGAGAGGCTACTCCTTAGAACCCTTTGATGTGCTACTACGCCGTAGTTAAGGATGTGGCTACGTCGTAGTCTTCGTAAATAATTGCTACGACGTAGGTAAATGGAGCATCTACGCCGTAGTTAGTGTAGAATCCGCATACTTCAATGATTTTCATCTAAAACCTTCTAAATCCACGTCTTTTCGTTCTTTTGTTCATTTTTGCCCCTGAAAACAGAATATAAACAAATAAGAATATATATCCAACATATTAAAATAAAAGATGAACAATCTAGAGGGAAATTAACACTAAAAACCGGGTACTATTTGATGTTATCAAATGCAAACACAAATTTTAGCCAACACTTTGGTGGGAGAAACTTCCTATATGTTCACGGGTAGGAGGTTTTGAGAAAATACCCCAAATGGGATGCGGAGGAACCGATTGATCTAACAAATTTCAAGGATCTATTCAGCCCTGACAAACGACCTCGTCCCGCCAGCCAAAAATCTCGAGCTGCCAAAAAATCCAACGGTTGAGACGTCGAGTTTCGGGGGAGCTTTAGGGGAACGCCGGGGGGAGTCAAACGAGTACTTTTTCGGAACTTTCATTTTCCGAGTATATGTGCAAAGCCGAAGCTCAACAGCCGCGTACGAGGTGATGAGACAGAAAGAACTAGGGTACCTATTTCTCATGCTTGATCCCGACCAGACCACACCGGCCAACACTGCTTTAATCCGCAAGAAACAAGAAGAAATCATGAAGAAACATCAAAACGACCAATAAAATGTTTATGTTTCGTATGTTTTTTTATGTGTCGTATGTCTTTCTCGTATCGTTTTTTTTCGTATCATTATTTCATGTTTCGTAAGTTTTTTAATATGTTGAATTGTATTTTTATTTTAATGAATGAATTTTATTTTATTTAGAAATTTTTAAAAATAATAAATTGGAAGTGGTGGGACTTAAATTAAGAGGTTGTATTATGTTATGATAAAGGGTTATGTTGTGGCACCCCGTTGGACCCAAATGAAGAGCAAATGCTTGTTTTGATACGTGAGGCTCTTCATAGAGCATTAACAATGCTCCAAGTCTTTAATAACTTGAAGCATTTAATCTATACCATATTTATTAGCTAAAGCTTTTGAGAAAGACTTTGTGTTTGTCAAGTCTTTGGATAAAGCTTTTTAAAAAGCTATTAATGCAATGCCAAAAACACTTCTAAAAGGCTTTTTAGAATAGAGAAAAGCTTTTGCCTATTTCACCCATTGCAGGTGCTCTAAGTTTACTTATGTAGTACGGACAGTGTTGCAAAAATCGGCCTACAAAGCCGATTAATCGGCGATTACAAGCTGAACGGCCTTGGACCTTAGAGCGAATTACAAGGTAATCGGCCGATTAATCGGCCTTGGACCTTGGAATCGGCGATTAATCGGCCAAAAATCGCTACACGGCCCTCGACCGCCTCGAGACCGATTCACGATTTTTGCAACATTGAGTACGGAGTAAATGCAATTGTAATTTACATTTTTATTCTTCTACAAGGCTACTCATAATAAGAGAATACCACAAATCAACTTTACTACCATTAAGGCTACCTGTAAAAATATTTTTTTATCAATCAAAACTAGTATTAATTACACATATTAATTTGGCAATTTTTTTGTTTGTGGACACTCTTTTTGAGACGGAGGGAGTAATTGCGATTGTAAATTACATTTTTCTTCTTCTACAAGGCTACCCGTAATAAGAGAGCACCACAAATCAACTTCACTACCTTCACTACAGCGTCACATCAGCTTTCTCTCTCTACAATCAATTTCACCGCCAACTTAGTGTAACAAGACGACCACTTAAACACAAATATATTTTACAAAAACCATTTAATATAAACACACAGACACGCACATAACAAACCTCCCACAATTCGGTCGTCTACTTGACCGAGTTTTCGATTGTTTGGTCAAAGACGTGTCTTGGTTTAGTGGGCGTAACAAGGAGGACGCGTCTTCCTTTTGTTTTGAACGCGTCTTCGACGCCTTATTACAGTTGGTGGTATCATTCTTTTAACGCAAAAGCAAATACAATATCTGATAATTAACCCCGCTGGGGTATTTATTCGGTGGTATCATTCTTTTAGCGTAGCATTTAGTTGATCAATCAAATTCGAAAAAATAGGTCATATGTTCAATCGTGACTTTTGACAAGACATTGTTGTAGATATCAATTACCATGGGCTATACGTTTGTTGAGAAGGCTCATTCGGCACCCAAGGCAAATACTGGTCAGAGTTTTTGGCTGCACATTCAAACATTTTGGCGACAATATTCAATGATTAGACACATAGACGGAACTTAGAAGGGACCGAGAGGGGCTGCGCCCCCCCCCCCCCCCCCCCCCCAAAAAAAAAAATTTTTTTTTTTGACCATATGTACATTTTATCCTTTTTATATATAGTTTTAATCGTTTTTAATACAAAAATTTCAGCGTACTATATATCGGCCCCTTTGAAATAAATATTTTTCAAATTGGTCCCCCACGAACACTAATTAGACACAATTAAAAATACAAGAGTATCACGTTCTTTTCGCAGCTAAAAGTGTTAATTTAATATTAATATTATATTATTATAAATAGTTGAACCCTATCACGAAGTGGTATTTGGAAGTTATATAAGTATAAACGAATGCAACTTGTTGAGACATGCAATAATAATAAATTTTCCAAAAATGGCAAAAATACATCCTTGCATAACTTCATCTTCAGCTTCTTCATCTTCCTTTTGTTCCGACCAAAAACAAACATACACAATATGGATGAAATCACTCGTGCTTAACTCGAACGGCTATACGGTATACGACTCTAATGGAGGTGTCGTATATCGTATAGATAATTACGATAGCAAGTCTAGCAGTGAAGTTTACTTGATGGATCTTCGTGGAAACGTCATATGCACGATACTTAGAAAGGTATATATATATATATATATATATATATACCGATATACGATCATTCGTTATTTCATTGTTGTGCTACATTCATTAAATTTATATGGAGACTAATTAAGTTACACTTTTTATATATGATTTTGCAGAAACTATTGAAATTCGGGTTATGGGATTGTTACAACGATAAAGACACACGTAAACCTTGGTTTAAAGTTGGCAAAACGTTTGATCTTTTTAAGGAAGATTCGGTTTATGATGTTGTATTTGGAAACAACGAGACACAAAGTATAAGTAGCTCGAATCATAAAATGGAGTTCAAGATAATCGACAGCAAAGGAAAAGTCGCGGCTGAGGTGAGCCTTGGTTTATGGAAAATTTATTTGTATAGCTGTGTTTGCTCGATGTTACGAATAATAATTTGGTTTCGATCATTTTGTGACATAGGTACAAAGAAAAAGGTCATCTTCAGGAGTCGTGTTAGGCGATGATGTATTGTGTGTGACCGTCGAGCCTCATGTGGATCATATATTCGTAATGGCTCTAGTCGCAATTCATGGATTAATACATCACAAAATGTAGATACAAAAGATATACACTTGGTCATGTACTCATGTATGTGTTGCACTTTCCTAAACGAAGAAACGTTTTTCTCTAGAAATAACTACAAAATGTCTTTTTTAACCGTTGGTCTCAACTGGTATCTAATCAAGACATACGTAGGTATTCGAGCGTTCAAAAAAATAACGTAGGTATTCGATTTATTCATTAGGGATAGATCAGGGACCGGAAGCCTGATTCCGGGTCTTTTTTTTTTTTTTTTTTGGCATGTGGCCGATTTTGTACCTTCATTTTTGTTTACATAATTACATGTAAAGAAAAAGAAACAAACACGCGTTGAATCATTTTTTTTTTCCGTTACATGTAAACGAGGATCAGATTAAGAAAGTGATCGAAAGCTTTTCTTTCAAATGTTTGTTCTACGTTTTAGAATTATCGAAACAGCCGTATACTCGGATTTTTAACTTGCATTTGTTGTCGTCAATCACCTAATAAAGTGCATCCATTCAAAGAGTTAAAACTAGCTAAAATTGTCTAATCTGAATATTCTATTTGTTGATTAGATAATAAAAATATGATTAAGACACAACAACAACTACTACTACTAATTAAGGTCACTACGTGGGGTGCACCTTCCTTGTTTGAATATAATGTTTTGATAATCATATCAATTTTAAATATATGATTATATCTACTTCGATCCAAAAGTAAGAAAAAAAAAGTAAGAACATTTTTAGTTGTCTTATTTGATATCTGTATATTGTTTTAGATATGAAGAAGTAGATGGAGTAGAATGGTCAACTCTATAAGAAAATTAATTGAAAAGTTAACAACTATTTAGCCAATAATTAATGATGTTTTTAAGTTTTGCTTATGTGGAGGACAAATTGAGCTTTATACACTTTTTGATGACAAAAAGGTTGTAGTTGTAATTAGTGTTATGGTATAATTCAAAGCAAAGTAAATGTGTTATTTTCCAACAATAACAATGTAAGAATGCTTTTGGCGGTAGCGCAAACGCGCAATTAACCAGTCATCGCAGGCCTATTTGAGAAAGACGACATGAGTTGATCCCGACTCGTATCAAAAGGTCACTAAGACAGTTTGAACATCGTGTGAAACTTGTCTTAATCACAAATACAAATTTGTTAGGGTTTATTGACAATTTAAACATCTTGAAAACAATAATGCTAAAATAATGTTTGGTTCAACTTGTATGAATGAATAAAACAAACGAGGATTTTTATACCCACACTCCACTGGGGCATGGGTTTAATTTAGGGAGTGTTTGTGTAATCGGAATTAACAGCAAGGACGATTTTTGCAACTTTTTGAGACTACACCTGTAATGCAAGAAAACCGGAGGGACATTCATGTAATTATCTGTTACACGAACAGTCCTTGGATTTAATGCAAAGACTGTTTCTACAATCGCATGTAAATGGCAGGAACGTTTTTTTGCGATTTCGCATGGAATATTTTCGCGACGCAATTTAAATTAGAGGCACTATTTTTGCTTTTTTCCCCTCTAACTTATTCAATGAATGGTAAAAGCATAGTAAAAGCCTCCAGCTTTTGTTTATCTATATCTATATCTATACTACTATATAATGCATCTAATTCCAAACCTAAATCCTAACCAAAAATTAAGATAAGGAGCTCCAATTATTAGATGACATGTGTCACTTCTCAACTAACTCCAAGCCTAACTCCTAACCAAAAATTAAGATAAGGAGCTTCAATCATGAGATGACATGTGTCACTTCCCAACTTAAAATTCACCTTTATTTTCAAATTTAAATATCTTTTTATCTATTTATTTTTTTTATGATCTAATTCACCATATTTTTTAAAATTTTGTGCTTTTTAATTCAACATTGTTATGAATAATTATATATGGATGTCCATATAACCCATAATAGGCCCATGACCCATGTTAGCAATTAGGGTTTTACCCTAATGTTTGTCTATATATACTCTTTGTAAATCTCATAGTTGATGATCAATTGAAGATTAGTTTCATTCACTCAATTCTTATATGTAGTATTGATTAGAGAAATATAAGTTAATTTGGGATTACATCTTAAAGTTCTCTATATTATTCGGCTTTTACATAAAGTCAAGTGCAATTGAAGCATATGTGGTCATAAACTATAAGTTTATGAGCCAAAATTGTTATATTAATTGGCATGACCGGTTGAACCATCCCGGGTCAATGATGATGCGAAATGTATTGAAGAACTATACGTTTCTTCAAAGATAAATTTGATTGTTCTCAATGGAATGGAATGTAATTGTTCATATATCACCATCATATAAGTAAGGAATTTGTCCTATAAGTTATAAATTTTTGGAAAGAATATAAAGGGGATGTATGTAGGCCTATACATCTGCCATATGGATCATTTTGAGTTTTAAAATCGATGCATCGTCAAAATGATCATTAAATACGCAACTTAAAGTTAGCGTGATTAGTGGCTCGGCTTATAAAATGCGAGCATGGTTTTCCAGATTGTATCTTTGGAATTGGTGGTGAATACTTCCATATGTTGGGCGATTATTGGAATAAGTGTTGAACATAAAAGTAGCCCATGTTCATACGCGAATTGTTTTTGTTGAAACATTTATAAAACGTCTTCAGTTGATTGCAAAGCCAATAAAATTATGAGAACAAAAGTTTTAGTTTATGGGGCATGTTATGACATATGAATTCGCATCTTGCCGACAATCTATAATGAATCCTCCCCGTTAGAATGATTTTGGTCACAAACTATATTTCCCATGTGAGATTTTGTAATTGTGTGATATATTGTAAATCCACCACAACACACAAAAATGGGATGTTTAAATTGATAATTCATTCAGGGGGAGAGCATGAGCAGCGAGAAATATGGAATGAATTATGATATAAATATTGATCCTCACATTAATGAATATGAACTTAAAGTTCAAGGGACAAATAACATTCCAGATCTAGTAATTGCCAGCATGATTGTGATATTAAATAAGTGACTGGATAATATAAATGTTGCTAATGCTCCAATTAAAATATATGTCCCAAAGGTACAACCAATCAATGGTAGTAAGTCTATGGTACAGCTGCAGCGTGATAGACAAATCGATTCCAAATAAAAGTCCTCGAATGATTAGATAAAATGGAGCAAGAAAATAAAGATGGTCAAATCGAGGTAATAAGACCCCATAATAGTCAAGAGACACTAGACATGAAGGTTATTGAAAAACCCCGGGTACATGAAAAACTATGAGATCTCAATAAACGATATATAATGTCTAGTAATGTGTGGAATCGAAAAGTAATGAATCGACGTCGATAGTACTATTGCATATGATAATGGGCATGGTAATGATTATGAAAATATAAATGATAGCGCTATAATTATGGTGAGGATCATGGAAGCAATACCTGCAGGAAGTGCAGATGTATAAGTGAATGGCCAAAAGAAGTAAAGACGCAAAGAGCTAATGAAAGATTAAAATCTCTTGTGAAGAGATATGGTTAATGGGACTTGAAGTCTGTATATATAAATGTGTAAAATTATTGGATATGCGTTGATCTTTATGAGAAAGTGAAATTAAAGTATTGAAATTTTGGTATATAAGGCATAACTATTGGCACGCAATACTTTTGTAAAGACATATAAGGAGATATGTTCTCATGTGGTGGATTCAATAATGTAAATAATATTTATAAGTCTGGCAATGTAATAAGTAATCGATATGCGTCTAAAAGTTAATTAATAGAGCTCATGTGTTATTGAGTTTTCATTATAGCATATAAAATGCATGGAGCATGCTAGCGATATTTAGAGCATATAAGAAAAGTTCTCGAGAAACTACTTGATTGTATTGAATTAATCATGTGTTTGGCAAATATGTTATAATCGCCTTAGTGTATAGTATTGTGCCAAATAAAGAATTTTGTTAGCCCATGAAACTTTATAAAGAGAACTAGATGTGAATATGTTTTAAGTTTCATACAATTTGATTTTATGATTGTAAAGGCGATTGAATGCATAGAAGTTTAACTTGAAACAAAAAGATGGAGCTTGTCTTAGCTTATGAATTGAACATCTCAAAGATGTAATCATTATACATCATGAAAGCTAAACAAAGATGCTACATATCTTTATACGGATAAATAATGCTCATGTTTATGAGGTCGCATGATGAAGAAAGACTCCTTGATTTTTAAAGATGATGATCACAATACCGATTTAAATGTGTCATACTAAAATATGTATATGTGAATTACACGGATGTACTTGTATGAGATGTATGACGTATCTTAATCCTTTAAATGGATATGAAAATAACATGTAGAGAATATTTATTCATGTGATTCTATCAAGACACTTGAATGTGCATTTCACTCAATGAGATTAAGTGATTTGATCATCAAGGGGAGAGAAGATACGCGTTGCACTCTTTTTCCCTTGACCATGGTTTTGTCCCCACAGGGTTTTCCGGCAAGGTTTTTAATGAGGCAACATCCCCGAGCGTATAAAGGATTTATGTATTTTTTTTCCTTCACTAGAATTTTGTCCCACAGGGTTTTATCTAGTAAGGTTTTAACGAGGCATAATCCTCAAATGGAGTAAAACAAATATTTCGGTATCTTCAAGGTACAAATGATATGGGTTTATATTTCAATAACCCATCAAATACAAGTCTAGTTGGTTTTGCAGATGCAGGATATATGTCTGATCCTCATAATGGTTGATCTTAAACTGTATATGTATTTATATGTGGAGGAACTACAACTTCATGGCGTTCAGTTAAGCAGACGATCTCATCAACTTCATCCAACCATGCAGAAATTCTAGCGATACATGAAGCAAGTCGAAATTGTGTTTGGCTTAGAAGTATGATACAATACGTATGTAGATCATGTGGTAACTCTTCAGAGAAGGAGGAACCAACAATTTTTCATGAAGATAATGTAGCATACATTGCTTAATTCAAGGAAGGTTACATCAAAGGCATCAAGACAAAACATATTGTGCCAAAGTTCTTTTCCAATCATGACTTACAAAAGAATAGTGATATTATTGTTCAACAAGTTCAATTAAGTGACAATTTGGCGGATCTAATTACCAAGGCGCTTCTACCTCAACATTTAGGACATTGAACAACAACATTGGAATGCACCTACTCGAAGAGCTCAAGTGATGTAGTCATCAGAGGGAGATAATACGTGCTGCACTCTTTTTCCCTTAGTCATGGTTTTGTCCCACTGGGTTTTCCTGACAAGGTTTTTAATGAGGCAACATTTTCTAAGCGTATTAACAATATGGACATCCAAGAGGGAGTGTTATGAATAATTATATGTGGATGTCCATATAACCCATAATAGGCCCATGACCCATGTTAGCTATTAGGGTTTTGCCCTAATGTTTGTCTATATATACTCTTTGTAAATCTCATAGTTGATGATCAATTGAAGATTAGTTTCATTCACTCAATTCTTGTTCACAACAAACATTCATTTTTATGAGTTTTTAGTTTTTACATTTTT
The DNA here is from genome assembly GCA_030686995.1 of Artemisia argyi. NCBI lineage: Eukaryota > Viridiplantae > Streptophyta > Magnoliopsida > Asterales > Asteraceae > Artemisia > Artemisia argyi. The sequence goes on along the minus strand of CM060696.1, from coordinate 187,300,831 downwards.
AGTGGGTTTATTTTTATTAATTCAAATTTTTACCACTTTAACCTTTATTTCAATCAATACAATCTTGATTCGACAAAATCATGTACATTTAGGGGAGAGTTTGACGGGTAAGAGATTGCGATGGTTTTTTTATATGCGGGAATAATAATGTCACGGGAAAGCAACGGGAAACCCAAGCAAATAAATACAACTAACATATATATTCGGAGTATTGTGAAACGAATTCATTAAGTGGGTAGGGAATTGCGGGAAAAGTTGGGCTATCAATTCGTTTACTATATTATAATATAACTATATTTATCACCGCCGCTGTGTGCGGGTATCCAACTAGTATTTAAAATTACTTTTTAAAGTTTTTTCTTAGACTAGGTTTATTGGTGTGGGTTGGCAACCCAATGAAGTACAAAAAGGACAGAAATAATAATATTATATTAATAAGAAGCAAACTATTAAACCAATCTGGTCGTTGGGTGATCCTCAAGTTGGGAACCCAATCTTCCACTTGTCAACAAAAGATTGGTTGTAGTCTTTCACATGGTAGAAAATTATAGATTGGTTGGGTTGTTAGGTTGGGTTGTTGATAAATGGTTAAAAATTATATATTGGTTGTATATATTGGTTGTGTAGGTGGAGGAAAGAGAAAATAATATTTTATTAAAAGATTGGGTTGTGATAGGTTGTTGATAAAGATAGTCTTACGTTATGAGGAACATAAATCAAGTAAACTAAATACTGCATGCAATGGCGGAGCTAGTAGGGTGATTAATGGGTGTTGAGCCACACGTACTCAACCCACTTCATTCATTATTTACTTAGACTACAAGCTAATTTTCTACAAGTTTTTACACTCAGCCATCCTTATTCTATAGACATATCTACAAAATTCAATAATGAATAACTTAAACAATAAAAAACAACACTATAGATTAAATCTTGAAACGATATCCATCATTATGACTTGCCTTAAGCACGGTCGGTCCTCTTTAATTAAAAATACTGGCTCCGCTCTTGAGTGCATGATTGAAATTCATCCATGAACCATGAATCATGAATTCATGATTGAAATCCATTCATGCATCGTTGTATGTTTTCAATCATAGGGCAACATCCTTCATCAGAAGCCTTTGGACTCTTCTAAGGTCGTGTATGGACATGGGCTTTAAATGGATATTGCAAAGTATGGGTACTTCAAATCGCACGATACAAATAATTTCTAGTTGATTCTGGTAAACGTGTAGACATATCGGTCAACTTATCTGTTATCTATAGGTGACGAGTCTTTCTACGAGACAATTTCATATCTCCCCTCAATTTAAATGTACTCGATATATCTTTGTCTTAAAAACATTATGAAAATTGTCTCTTGGCGATTTTAGATTGTTTTGGAAAACAGATTTCCTCACTATCACTTGAATCCGCAAAGTCTTTGATACGACGAACTCATTCCATACAAGGCCGCGCATCAAGCCACAAGCTAGGTGTATAACTCACTCCAAAAATCAAATTTAATAATAATAATAATAATAATAATAATAATAATAATAATAATAATAATAATAATAATAATAATAAAATTACTTTATAAGCCACAAATCAATCTCATACTTGGCCGATGTAAAATCGTAACAGTCTTGGTTACCTACTTCTGTATCTCTTAGGGGGTGGCAATGTTGACTAACAAATACGCAAAATAATTTGTAATTAGCCAATAGAATCAATACAACACTTTTCATATCTAATCATGCCTAACGACTTATTTTTAGTGGCAATGTGATGCCTAACCATGCCTAAATTTTTTTTTTTTTCTTTAGAAAACCACCACAAACGGTCGAGACATTAATGTCCCAACGGTCATAAAATTCAAAGCTTCCTTTCACACCGAATCGGTGTGGATTACCGCTGCACATGCCGATTGTGTCATGCCGAGGAAGTGGCAATGGAGATGCCGAGATTTGCCGCATGATGCCGACCTTTGCCGACTATACTATAAAACTATTGGATAATCATGACCATTATTATTTATTCAATGCTTGAACAAAATGGGCTCACACAATCAAAGTACGGAAACAAGTTTAAAATATCGATTTTGTCACTGATAACACTGAATATCAAGATTGCAATTGGACAAGAAGATAAAATCAAAAAACAAGAAATATAATACTACAATCAATCACACTATATCGTCATGTTAGTAAAATTTATCATAGTATAAGGAAATAATCAAACTTGATGACAATAATAAACTGGTCTATTATATTATGACAAGGACTTGTCACTTAATCACGAACTTGCTTGTTTGTACAATGTATCTGTTTTTCATTTTTAAATTTCGCAATCAACTGTTTATGTTTCAACATCAAATGCCCGAGACTCGTGATCATATAATCCACTTTAGGCATGTTTGGCGGAATTATCTAAAGCTGAACTGGAGCTTATATCATAAGCCGGAAAGTGATGTTTTATATTCATTATAGGAAATTGCTAAATTAAAAGGAGTTGAAGTTTAATATTGTTAAATAATATACAATGACATCAAATTAAATTCAAATATAATCCAATATAATCCAAGTGTTTATCCATGATATTTTGAGAAGATCCTCTAAAGTTGTAAATACAATTTTAGTAAAGTTGTGAGATTGTGAGCCATTGTATTTGATCTAATGGCTAAAAAAAAAAAAAAAAAAAAAAAAAAAAAAAAAAAAAAAAAAAAATCTTTTGATTTAAGCCATTGGATCAAATCTAATGGCTCACGATCTCACAATTTTACTAAAGTTGTCTTATACAACTTTAGAAGACCCTCCTCCAGCATTTAAATAATTTGATTAAATACAAACTTTACTTATTTCTGTAAGCTCATTCTCATTAGCTTAAATTTATAGGTGCTTATAGCTTATTAAAGCTTTCATATGCTAAAAAATGCTTATTTTATAAGATAGCTTATTTTAAAAGCTCAAGCTCTTATAAGCCAAGCTTGCCCCCAAACACACCGTGATAGATTAGAATACACTTGTCGTCTATGTCATATGCCAAAGGTTATAAACAAATATCCAACTTATTAGTCGCACGCCTATTTAAGTTTTACTTGGTTTGAGTCTGTATGACGATGGGTTCAAACCTCGTGGATTAGTCATAGGTCGGAAACCTTTTGTTGCGGTTTTGGTCGTGAGCGTTTAGTAATTAAATGGCTTAACATCATCATCCTTGCACATTTTTGTCTATCTTTAGAGTCAAGTGTCAAAATTTGGCAATAAGAGGGTGTCTGGTTGAGCTTATCTTTTAGAATCGGAAAGGCTCATGAGCTCACTTTTTTCGGCTTACGAGCTTATTAACTTGAGCTTGTGGCTTATTTAAGTCGATTAGCACAACTTGATAAGCTTAAAAAGAATAAGATCATGAGCTTTTCTAGTGTCAAATAAGCTCATAAGCCCGAAAAATAAGATACCTAAAACACCCCTTAAGTGAACTGGATATTACCAAATTACCCATTGGAGAAAGAGACAACATGAGATGAAAGTAAGTGGATCAAAGTACATGCAATGCAAGCCTGCAAAACCTTATCATACATGCAAGGTATTGTTGCAACTTTCACAGGCTTTTAATCCTTTACTTTTTACACCATGTGTAGTATTGCACACCATGCCTCATTATCTTGTACTCAGTCAACTTTTCATACATAAAGGACAACCAAACTTGTGTAAAGAATCCAAAGTATGCAAAAGATAACACAGACTCACATGTACAATAATTTCATTCAAGATTTGTTATAAAGTTAATGGAAGTAGAACAAAACATGGACTGATTGATTATTGGGAGGCTTAGTAAATGCTACTCTCTACATGTTAAATGTAGTTATCTTAGAAAACAAAAACCCGAAAAAAAACAATCACGAAAAAGAATAAAAGAAAACCATTTATACCAATTTACATATACCGCATGCCATCACTAGCATTTCTTGGCGTTCTTGATGTTTCGTAGAGTCATGACAAGGTGTTGCCTTTCACCCTCTACCTCTGCAAACTTTAGACTTATTTCCGAGTATCTTTCTTGCATCTCTTTCAGTTCTATTTCCATAGACTTGTTTTTGTTCAATAGTTCCATCTCGTTTGATGATGATGCTTCAGAGGTTTCTTGATCTCGAGTCTGCTTAATTTCAGCTGTAGATACCTGTGAATGAAAATGGATAAGAGCTTGTCTCATTACAGATAGTTGGGGGGAATTTGAAATGAAAAAAAGATCCCAAGTTTTTAAAGTATTTACCTGTGGATTTTCAGTGTGTTGATCAAGAATCTCCAGTCGTTTTTCCAATTCTTCAATTTTATGTTGAAGATCTTTCTCTTTCTCTAGAAATGAAGCTTCAGAAAATTCTAGCGCACTTTCCTTGAGCTTTATTTGATCCTGATAATAACAAAATTCTAAGATTAATATCTCATCGTTAGCTAATTATGAATCGATTTGGTATATGTTTAATCCAAACTAAATGAGTAGAAAAAGTTTGCTTGAAGAAAAAAGGTCAAACAAGTCTAGAGGCAGTCACAATAAACTTCTAATGATAAAACTTCCTAAACGTTCCCGTCTAGTCCCCCGTTTGATTCAGATGCATTCCGGGGGCAGCCCTCTGAGGATCTTTTGCCTTCAATCCGTTTTTTTTTTTAATGAATAACTATTGTTTTTGTTATTATAATCTGAATACATTATTTATAAAATAATTTATGATTTTGGACAAAAATGCTTAGCCACAACCCAATTTGACCGATACCAAAAATAACTAAATTTGATCCCAATCGGTTTCGACCCATTTGACTGCCCCACCCTCTGTAAAACATAGTCGTGTTTTTAATAAAGATTGAAGCGTTTGACTATTACCATTTGACCATTTAACACAGGCATTTACATGAATGACAAAGGGCAGATAGGTAATTTTAAATTAAATAGCATTCCAAAAAGGGAAGAAAGCTCACCTCAAGTAGTTTGATTCTGTCTTTCATATTAGTGACCTCTTTCGGAGTGCGAGAAACAGGAACAGGTTTGTTGTTTCTTGCAGCTAGTTTGCTTGCTTCCTTGAGCTTTTTCTCCATGATACTAACTGCTTCATCTTTCTTCTTGAGATCGCCTTTTAGTTGAGATACTTGCTTCTTCAGATTTTCTTTTTCCAATTCACACTCTTTAAAGAACTGCTTCATGTCATTGCACCGGGTTTTTAGCCGTTCTATCTCTGATTGAAGCCTTGCAACTTCATCATCTTTATCTTTTTGTACATTCCTCAGCTCACTCAGTTCCGTCTTTACCACACGAATCTCGTTTTCAAGGCCGTGTCTTTCACCATCAAGATTCTGATTCTCTGCTTTTAGCTTCTCGAAATTGGCATTGCAGTCATCAAACTGTTGTGACTTCAGAGTTAATTGGTTCGAAAGATTAACCAATTTGTCTTCATATTGTTCTCCGAGATACTGCAACTCTTCTTGTAGCTTCTTGATCATCTCTTCAAGGTTTCTTTTTTCTACCCGAAGTTGAGTAGCTTCATCCATGGCTCTCATGGCTGCAGTTTCATTTTCTTTGAAAGCCGAAGACATTTCCGTTGACAGTCTTCTAAACTCCTCTTGAAGTTTCCCTGCTGTATTTGCATTTTGCAGTTTCACCTTTCTTAAGTTATCTTCTGCACGAATGGCTCGTTGTTCCTGTTCGACTTTTGCACGAATGAGATCTTCCATATCTGCTTCAAACCCGTGAGCTTGATTATCCAAATCTTCTTCGAGATTCTTGACAAGGGTTTCAAGTTCTTTAATTGCGAGAACTGATTCTGATAATTCTTTGGACTTTGTTTTGAGCTCATTGTCTAAGTGCTCTATGTGGGCTTCGAGTTCATTTACAGTGGCGTAAGACGTTGAACATTCATACTGCAGTTTTAGTTGTTCCTGGATTTCACTTTGTTCCAATTTGTAAGACATGTCGTGGTTTTCTTGTTTCAGAATCTCATAGTCGAGAGCGATCTGTTCCATCTGCATCTCGAGTTCATCTTTATCTCTTTTGTATAACTCTATCTCATTATACAGATCTATTATCTTTTGTTCCTGTAAATGCACATCCTGTAGGCCACTATGTTCTCTAACGATCTCCATTAAAGCCTTTTGATCTTCATCGTCATCATCTGTCTCCGGTTTAGTGTTGTCTTCTTGCAACTTTGGATCAACAGAACAATTTGACTTTTGCTTCTGCTCCAGCATCTCATCTAGGTCCTGAACAGCAAGAATCAATTCTGCATTTGATTCTTGCGTTTTCTGAAGTTGTAACCAGAGATTGGAATTTAAATCCTTTTCGTGATTCAGTTCTTGTTTCAATTCATCCACAAGAGCCCATGGATTCCCTCCTTCACTCGACAAGTTACTGTTGACGTTGACTTTGACTTTCATCTTTTCAAACTCTTCCTTCAGTTTGTTTCTTTCATCTTTAAGGGAAGCTACTTCCTTTGAAAGATCCTGACCCTTTTTACTCTCTTTCACGATCTGCTTACGAAGGGTTTGCAATTCCATATCCGAGACTTCAGCTTGGCGGGATAAAATTACAAGTTCGCCCTTGAGCTTTCTGATGACATCGTCTGGAGAACCCTCTTCAGATATTTCAGCTGAGAGGGCTTCCCTTTGACTTGTCATAGACGAGTCATCTGTACTTAATTCATGAACCGAACCATCTAACCAATCCCATTTTGATGATCTCTGTTGTTCTTCGAAGATTGTTGCCGTTGAGGATTCCTGAGTCAGCTTAGTGTTCTTAAGTTCGGGTTCTCGTGGGGTGTCAAGTCCAGAGCTGCTATCAGAACATGATAGTGTAATATCGGATCCACTGGATGCCTTCCTATCTCTCTTAATCTTATCGGTCAAAACCCCTTGATCCTGATTACAGAGGAAATCGCATATAAGACTTTTCATATGAACATAATCACAACTAAGAAATGTAATAGCTTACTTCAGAAGGATCACTTCGAAGGCTTCCTTCTTTATCACCATTACTGAGTTCTGTCCTCAAAATCTTATTGTCTCCGTTCACATTTTCATTTCCATCAGCCTCCCTATAAAATTTTACAACCATATATTCAACATTTCGAAAAGTGACAAATAAAAACCCAAAAAAAAGGTCGTGAAATCCATGTTTACCTTTGATCTTGCACCCTTTGAACTGATACCTAAATTAAACATCATTCACAACCATTAAACTCGTATAAATGAATTCACTGGGAAAATTTATAAAATGGTCATAAACAAGAGACTAACATGCAATAAGCTTGCGGCTTTCGAATTTTTGAGCGACAAAGATACAGAAGAAACCTTTGTAGCCTCGGCATAACTCGAAAAATCAAGTGAAACTTCCCCAACAACACCAAAAATCGAAGAACCCTACAAAATGTTATATAAAGACTCGTATAATTAGAACTAATTTTCAATCAAGTTTCTTCATTTGAAAGCATAGATTAATAAGCAACAACATGTACCGTTGCTACGACAAAGCGATAGATCTTCTCATTAAACTTTCCGGTTTTCTGATCTTGAGTAAACTTCACAGTTTCAAAATGTGGTTTTTCCCAATAACAACATCCATCTTTAACTTTTGCCTTTTCTAGTCTTGCTGTTGGCTTTCCTGAATCACCAGGAATCACAGCTATAGTTAAACCATCACCCACGATCTGCGCTAACTGCATATACAAAAACAATAATTCTCATATAAGGATCTTGCAGCTAACCTATGCAAAAATGAAGTTATACCAAAACAAAATCCGATTTTGACCCAATATCATATAAGTACTAATAAAAAGTAACTCCCAATAAAGTAACTCCCAATACCGCCTTCCACGGTGTATGGGGGAGGTTGAGACGTAGACAACCATACCCCTACCTAAGGTAGAGAAGTTGCTTCCGGTTCTACCATAGGTAGAAAAGGACCTCCGGCCTTGCAAGGGGTGAGGATCGAACCCTTGACCCCTGTCTCCAGAGGCAAGAGTGTTAACCACTTGATCCAACCTTGCTCTTTTTCATACAAGTACTAATAGCTAAGGCAAAATCCGATATCGGCCCAATATCACATTTAGCCATGAACTAGATCTCCTGAATACTAATAAATTCTAATCTACTTTAAAGATTAAAAAGATGAAAAAAAATTCCATTATTTTCATTTCTTACTTATATAAATTCACATTTCACTAGAAACCTAATACCTAATAAAAAGTTCCTATTTTTAGCACAAATTTGGGCTCATTGACCGGTCAACTGAACGTTTGCAATAACAACACAACATAAATTATACTAAACTTTAGTACATTAAAAAAAACACAAAAACACAAAAACAAAACATGACCTGAGTAGCATGAAACTGCAACTTAAACACAGTTTTGACCTTGTTCTTATCACTCCTCCATCTTGCTGCCTTAAACATCTTTCTTAAACCTCTATCTTAACATGCTCATCGGACCTCCGGCCACCCTCCGATACCCTTCCGGCCAACCTGCCGGAAAACTGTCTTAAAACACAAACCCACCTCAAATTGACCAAAAAAGAAGCTAAAAACCACAAATTTAGCAATAAAGACTCATAAAGATTGAATCTTGAACCAATTTGAGACAATGCAAGTTGAAAAAATGAGATTTTTGAAAGTGGGTCAGAGTGATATTGGACAACAATGAAGAGCTTGTGAATGTATTTATGAATGAGGCAAAGAAAAAAATAAACAAGATCTAAAAAAGGGTATATGTGTGAATTAAATAGTGTGATGTATTTGTGCTACTAACTATAGTTTGTTGGAAAGGAAGGAGTTATTTAATGTTATGTGGGTTCATTGTGTTTATTAAAAAATAAATAAATTAATAAAAGGTGATTTGGAGACAAATTTATAAAAAGTGATAAAGGGAAGCTTCTCTTAGATTTTTATGTTTGTAAGAATGTCTTTTCTTTTTTTTTTTTTTTTTTTTTTTTTTTTTTTTTTTGTAGTTTTTGATTTTTTAGCTGAGTGGTTTGCTAGTTTGATTTTACCGTCACACATTTTTTGTATGACAGTAGTTGGTTTATGATTATTTGAAGAAAAAAAAAAAACTTTGTCCGAATTGATGAATTATCTTTGACGTTTTTGGTAATTGGACACAATTAAGTTGTAAACTATTAAGCAAGAATTAGGAAGCTTGTTAAATCATTAGTCATTCAAAGTACTCTAGATGCGGACACCATAAACTATCGGACACAGTCACACATACTTTAGCTGGGCGGTATGCTAGGGAAGCTTCTCTTAGATTTTTATGTTTGTAAGAATGTCTCATTTTTTATTTTATTTTTATAGTTTTTGATTCTTTAGTAGAGTGGTCTGTGAGTTTGATTTTACCGTCACACATACTTTGTATGAGGCAATCGGTTTATGATTATTTGAAAAGAAAACAAAAAATTTTGTCTGAATTAATGAATTATTTGTCATTTTTGGTAACCAGACATGGTAAACTATTCGGCAAGAATTAGGAACCTTGTTAAATCATTAGTCATCCAAAGTACTTTAGATGGGGCCACCGTAAACTATCGGACACCGTCACACTTACTTTAGCTGAGTGATATGCTAGTTTGATTTCACCGTCACACATTCTTTGTATGACGCGGTCAGTTCATGATTATTTGAAAAAGAAACTTTATCCGAATTATCTTTGACGTTTTTGGTAATCGAACACCGGCAAGAATTAGGACGCGATTAAAATCAATAGTCATCCACATTAATGAATTAAATTGCTTAAAAACAAATATTGGTATTGAAAAATTGATACGAGTCGATATTTTAAGATTTTGATTTTGAGATGATATTTATCTGGCAGATAATTCTATATCAAAAATTATAAATGTATGCAGTGAGGAAAAAGGTAGAATAAAACAGTAAATGTGCTCGCTAAATGTTGTTACATCACGGTCGATTAACAAAATGTAAATCTTTTTAAAATCTAAGCTATCATAGTGAATGTATCAAGAGTTAAAGTACATAGGGCCGGATCGAGGATAGTTTTTTAGTACTTGTGAACCATATTGGACTTTTCTTTTGCATTACAAAATTGTGTCAATTATTTTTATTTTTGTAAAATGCTCTTTGTTTAAAAAAAATGTTACATGTCTCTTGTTACTTTAATAAAATGTACCTAATGATAATTAATCATATATCCGTTAGAGCATTTGCAATGCCCATTGCGACAAAAGGTTTACTAAAGAATTTTTAAAAAATGACTTGCTAGATATTAAACAATTGATAGAAAATGATACAATTGATTTTCATTAGACGATAGGCTTGTTGAATTTTCATTTCCCACCACTCATTAAATATAACTTAATTGGAAAAGGCTTTTGAAAGACTTTTGTGTATTGGAGAACGTTTGTAAAATCACTTTTCTGAAAAATACGATTTATTGAAAAATTGATCATAATAAATGAAAAAAGTCTATTGTAGATTGAATTATTGTAAATGCCCTTACTAATAGGTATATTCGTATATAAGGCCACTCGTAATGGTGACTCAACCTAAGTTTGGTCGAGCATTTAAGTAGCGTTGCCGACCTTTGCGAACGCGTCTCCCCTTGTATTGGCTTGGTTGGGTCGTCCAGCCGATCATATGGAATGCAAAGGTTTGTGTGTGAGTTTTTTTGTTTTTAATTAATTTATGTGGAGTATGTTTTTTGTCGTAACCATAGTCAGTTTATTACAGGCATTTGGTTATGTATTTAATTTTAAAGAGAGAAGCTAGAGTAATGCTGAGATGATACGGAGTCACTAATAAAGTTAGGATTACTACTGGTCTAAGATATATTAATCATTGAAAGGGTTTATGCATCAAAAGTCAATTATGCAGGCTGAAGTTGGTTTTCATCAGCAGATTATATTAATTTTGTTCAATTCAATATGAAAAGGATTTAATTTTATTAAATTTGCATTGAATATTACGTAAAATATTTGAAGTGGCATCTTTGATCTTATTGAACGACTACACAATTTAAAGGTGGAGCAAAGTCAAAACACTCAAGTGATTGTTTTATTTTAATTCTATCTTTTTATAAGTTGCATTATAGTATTATTTGTGTTAAATAAACCATTTTATCTATACCACTATACAATGCATTTGTTATTATTTTATAATTAGAAATGCTTAAAATTTAGATTTTTACTCGTTTATTATGGAAGATTTTCAAAATTAATTGGTTAGAAAGCAGGTTGGTTATTCAAACCAAAATTATTTGGCTTAACCATCTCTATCATCTCTACTTATAAAGCATAAAGACAACTAAATATGTAACCGAATAACCGAATAACGCAAAATATAGTTACAGGTACCCGCCGCCGCATTGCGTGGATACCGTTCTAGTTTTTATAAACATCGTCTCAAAAAACAAGTGTTCCGACAATTGAGTGACCAATATAAGGGAACAATTATCATTGGTAGCAAATGGTTAAATAAAACATTTTCCAAGAAGAACATGATAAAAATTTGTGGGACAAGTTATTCATAACCTTTTAAAATGATTTTAATATCTTTTTTGTTTTTTTATAAATTTGTTTTTATTGTAATTTTTTTATTATAAAAATGCATAACTGAAAGTGCGAAGCAGAAAATATAAAGTTTGACAAGACAAAACGTATTAAGAAATAAAATATACGAAACAAAACAGGAAATATGATTATACGAAACATAAAATGATTAAAAAAAAAAAAAAAGAAAAAAAAAAGAAAAAAGAAAAAAAAACTATTTTTTCTGTTATTAAAGGTAAAAGATGGCGAGAAAAAGTGCCAATAACATCACACATAAATGATATTAATGATTTTAATAAATAAATCTTCCTAACCACACAACGAGCTATATTTAGTTTAGGAATACTTTTCTAAAATAGTTGCACTACGTAAACATAGATAATTTACTTTGGAGTAGTATTTCCATAAATAGAAACTATTACTTTTTTTTATATATATATGGAGAGCATGTTAACTAAAATTTTAGAACACTTCATTTGTCATAAACTAAGTGTCTACTTTCAAATTATACAAATTTTTAAGAACTCATATTAACTATATTATTCACCAAATAAATATAATTTCATCTACTAAAATCTTTTTTGATTGGTTAAAAAACAAAATAAACATTTATTTTAATACAATTAAATATATAAAAATAAACATTTATTATGAGACGGAACGAGTTATTAAAATAAACCTTAAAAAAACCATACCTAAAAGGTAGATAATTAATTGTATTGCTTTGTTTAAAAGCAACCAAATATATATGTTAACATCATCAATACTTAACCATTTAAAAATCATAAACAAAGCATGTGTTATGTGAGTATGTATTTTGTTTGTAAGTGTTTAGGGCCCTCATTTCAACAAATGCCTACCAACAATGCATTATTTCGCTCTTTACCTTACCCAAAGTTCCAAGTCTAATTAATATAATCCAAAAAGCAGTTCCATATCACCTTTTTCTTGCACTTAAATATTACTAGCAATTTGATCCCCACACCATAATCAATCACTACAATATTACACATGGTGTAAATTTAGTTTTACAAAAAGTTAAACATAATATCGTTGGCATGCTATCAATTGTTTCATTTCATTTGATGACATTTCCAAGGTTATGATTTTGTTATGGCACATGTGGTCTTTCTAAGATGTAACATGTGACTGTAGCACTTAAAGATGCCATCATAAATCAAAACATGTTTTTGATTAAACTCGCAATGAATTGGTTGATTCATTAGTACTTTTTGTCCTAGGTATTATATAAATAAAATGATAATAACCATTTAGGGGGTGACAATGTTACCTAACCATGCCTCAAAATAAATTGTAATTAGTCAATAGAATGAATCCAACACATTTCAAGCCTAATCATGTCTAAGTACTTATTTTTAGTGGCAATGTGATGCCTAACCATGCCTAAACTTTTTATTTTTTTATTTTTAAAATTCATAATTATATTTACAATTTAATTAAAAACATCAAATTTCATTAATAATTCAAATAAAAGTTACATAATACTTAGGAAAATAAAAACAAAAAAAGATTAAAAATAGGAAATGACTGGTCATCGAGGTATGGTAAGTCTTGCGCCGCTACGTGCTCCGTAAGATCATATTGAAGACGGTTATGAATATCTTCGTCGAGTAACTCTTCTAGCACATTATCGTCATAAACTGGCGTGACCGGCTGATCCATTATATGAACCGGTGATATTGCCACACCATCGTCTTTTAAAATCATATTGCCCAATATAATACACGTATAAACGATTTGTCGAATCTTTGCGACGGTCATAGGTCGTAGAGGACGACTGAGAATAAACCATTTTCCCTTCAAACGACCAAAAGCTCGCTCGATATCCTTTCTTGCAGACTCTTGTGGCTTCTTGAACTTCTTTTCCTTCGGGTCAGTGGGATACGGATATGCTTTAACAAGAGTTGAATACTTAGGATAGATTCCATCGGCAAGATAATATCCACGTTTGTAGAGACGTCCACGTAAATAAAATGAACTGTTTGGCGCCGTACCATTTCGCTCGGTAACATATAATGGAGACTGATTCAAAACATTGATATCGTTGTTTGAGCCGGGAGGACCAAAAACGAATGCCAAATCCACAAATCATATGAAGCCGTCGCTTCAAGCATAATAATCAGGTATTGGTGATCACCTCTCTTATATTGGCCTTTCAAATATTTAGGACAATTTCGTCAAGTGAGATGTGTACAATCAATGCTACCAAGCATTCCAGGAATGGGATGTTTTTCTTCATGTACCTCGAATAACCGTGCAATGTCATGGGTTGTCGGCCTACGTAAGAACTCTCGACCGTACAACTTTATAATCGCATCGCAAAATTTATCAAGACATTCACCTAAAAAAAACGACAACTTTTAATATAAAAAAATAAATAACGAAAATAGTTTTTAGAAAGAATTGATTGAGTTTTACAAAGAGGTTTATGCAAAGAAAATGAATCTTCTCAATCTTTAATTTTGTGCGAAATAGATTCCTAGACTCAGAAAAGGTGAAATGAAAAAAAATAAATTTCATGCAAGTATAAATTTGAATTAATTCAATATAATTTAGTCAACTTGTTCCATCATTCCTAATCCTAAACGCAAGTGGTTGAATAATTCACGCTTAAGGGGTTTTGTGAATATATCCGCAATGTTGGTAGTGTGAGCTATAGACTCACACCAATGTTTGGAAAACAAAGATGGGCCACGTTGATATACGCCCGGAACAGTTATTATCATATACTAAGCTTATGACACCAAAACGTTAACGGGTACCAATATCAATCGGCGGAGTTATCCCGGTAAGTACTTTGCCGTCATACCTAATGTCTCAAATATTAATGCATTTGTTTGAACTTAGTCAATACAAATGGGATTCGTCAATCCCAATAGGCCTATTCACAATATTCGCGCTCACTATTACTAGTGATTAAATGGTTCATAATAAGGGATCTCGGTTTGGCAAGGATGATACTTAGTGATAATAATACAATCAGGCAAGCATATAATTTAAAAACATTGTGCTCGGTTAAAAATAGCATGTATTCCCCCCAAGGGTTTGTAAAACAATTAAGTAATGGAAAGTGGGGCTATGAACTCACCTTGAGTTGGATGATGTATAATGAGAATGATGGATATGCCGTAAGAACTTCTACGAGCAACCTAGAATAATCGTTGCAACTTAGGTTTGGAATAATGTCTAAGGAAACATAAACGTGCCAATATATGTCTTGCACTTAGTCCATGATGTGGTACTTTGTTTAGTGTAAGTATATGAAAAGAAATGGTTCATGAAACATGTATAGTTTATATATCGTTTACTACCGTTCGGGCCGACATAATTCAGAAGTCATGTAGTAAACGTTCGAGGAGCCAGGATACTTTAATTCGTAAATCCACAACTCTTCTCGACGGCTTACATAATGAACTCCTCACATGAGGCTCCCTACTATTGTAGTAGTTGATAAAGTATATATATGTAAGTTTTGATCCGAAAAGTTACATGTCCAATATTTGAATAAACTTAGGAAAGTTTATGATTACATGAAGATTGTTATTAGGGGAAGTTTCATAAGTCTTGTATGACCATTTTTCTTTGTATTATCTCATGGTTCTTTTAAGTGAAGTAGATCCAAATTGTTTGTTCAAGTTATCGACAATTCCTTGTTTCATGTTTACGCCTAAGTAAGCTTACATGGTCATTTCGTCATGGCCTTGCCATGACCTTTGGTCCTTGTTCAATGCTCATGAGACTCAACCTTGGCTCTAGCCATGGTTGTGGTCTTGATTATAGGTCATAAGACCTCTTGTTCTTTTTAAAACATAACCAATATATACTGACTTATATATATGTAAATAGCTGTTAAGAAACTGAGAAATATCTCATTCGTTATTGATTTTCTGGAGACGTGCTCCTGAGTTTTTGAAGAAAACGTGATTTCGGACAACTTTCGTGCTTTAACTTTTTCATGAAACGAACCAGAAATGCCTCTTTTTGCGTGTTTTAAGTTTCTGTAACAGAAAGTTTTGGCAGCTTTGCCGCAAAGTTTTGGTAATTTCAAATGGTCATAACTTTTGACTCGTATACTCGTTTTAGGTGGTTCAAATTGCTATGTTTTCCTTGTTAAGTCCTCTACTACAATATGTAATGATCCAATATCATATTTTTACCATTTTGATCAGGTCTTACCAAGAAAGTCACTAGTTTACTTGTTTTAATAACTTATATTAACAATCAATTACAACAACTTGTTTTACTCATTTTTATACATCATGGACTTGCATACAAGACATAATATAGCAAGAATAATAGGTAAATAACATGAACATGATTATTTAACAAGAAGCATGTTAGGGTTTGGCTTACAACTTTTGGCTTTCAAAATAAGAAAGGAAGTAACTAGTAAGGTAAGGACTTTGATAGACTTGCTTCAACCCACTTCACTTCATGCAATCTTTCTACTCTTGTAATCTTGAAAGAGAGATGATGAAAGTTGAGGTGACTTGAGTAGATTCAAACTCAAGAGAAATCACCAAAGTTCTAAAGATTGGAAGTAGTTTTGATGAATCAAAACCAAACTAGTGTTTATGTGTTGTTATAGCACTTGAATCTTGCATGAAACTTGGAGTAAATTTTGCTAAGAAGATGGTGTTGGTGTGGTGGATATGGGGCGGCAACAAGAGAGGGGGAGGGTATTTATGTGAGCTTGAGGAGGTTACAATATGAGACTAGTCAACACTTGCTCTCCAAGTGTTAACACATGTACTAATCTTAAGGTCTCTTGCATAAGATTGAGCCACATAGTGATGACTCCCCCCCCCCCAAGGTCGGTTTGTAATGCTTGGGGAGGAAGGGTTGGACTTTGGAAGATATTATCCAAGATATATAGTATGTTTTGACTCCGTAAAATGCTAACCGTAAGTTGTTACGTCACAAAACGTAAAACCGGGTATCGTAAAAATACGAAACTTGGAAGAATGGTTAAACATGTCATAATACTCCATAATAAAATATAAAATGAGTGGTAGGTTCCATTGGGGTGGTAAAACCCTGCTAAAACTGGAAACACGGGTCTAAAACGCGTAATACGTAAAACGTACGAATATTGTGTAAAATTGAGAAAAGTAAAATGTTACTTTTCTAATAGGATAAAAATGATTTAAAATGACTTATAATGTCTAGACTGGGCTCAGTCTAGTGTCGGTTGGTATTAAATGTCTTTTAGACATCAAACCGTAAGCCTAAAAATCAAGGAATGACTTATAAAATCAAGGAATGATTTTTGGTCAAAGGAGGAGGGAAAAATATGTTGACTTTTTCTAATAAGTTGAAAACTTAAATCGTCTTAGAAATGCGGTGCAGGTATAGGCTAAGGTTACGGCTGAGTAAAAACGCTTAAAAACTGAAAATTCCAGTTTTTCACGGCCGAGGCTTATTTTGGTCATGTTTTTCACAGTCATGATTAATTCTCAAATAAATCATGAGTGTGTCAAATATTTTTCTGATGCGGGGTCACTTAACGCGGTCGAGTTTCGTTGTACGTAGAATTTTTGAATGACGTTTTACCTTAAAACGTGTAATTCCTTATTAACTTTCACGAAAATGAGCTTATGAATGTCAAACTTTTAATTTGCCATGGAAATGATTTATCACTCGAGGCCAAGAAACAAAAATCAAGTTTCGGGAAAATTTCGGGAAAAATGAATAGTAAAAGTGAATAGTGAAATTTCCCGGGAATAGTAATTAACCTGAAATTGCGAATTGTTACAGTTCTTCATCAGTCAACCCTCTCCAAATGGGTTGGTTTGCCACCGGTGGATTGTTCACCGGTTGATCGGGTTGTTGTTGGACAACCAGTGGATTGGGCACCGGTTCATTATCCGGTGTGAATACCGGGAAGATGTCTTTCGGTGGAGTAGTCACCGGTTCATTTGGTATCATGCTGGAACTTTAGAATTGCTGAAAAAAGTCATGGTGACTTGGGAATTGCTAGGAGAAGTCACGGTGAGTTAGGAATTGTTGGGAGAAGTCACGGTGAGTTAGGAATTGTTGGGAGAAGTCTTTGCGAGACATTGTTTGAGAGAATTATTTGTGAATTATGAATGATTTGTGAGAGAATTATGTGTGAATTGTGTGAGCAATAATGAACTGTGAATGGGTGTTAAATAAGCTCATAAATCCCGCCTATTGATTTGAATTTTAAACATTTAAAACAATCCCGCCCACAAACTTTTGAATTTTAAAAGTTTGAAAGATCCCGCTCGTTTTTAAAATTTGATTATTATCCCGCTTGGTTTTCAAATTTCAAAATTATATCATCCCCTATAAATAACACACCATACAATAGTATTTTTCACAAACTCCTAAAGCATTTCACAATGAACAGTCGTTGGACAATGGAAGAAGAATACTTGCTAGCAACCGTATGGCTTGAAGTTCATGATTCTGAAGACCTTGTGAATGAACGTTCTTTTTGGAATGCAGTTACACAAAGGTTCAACAATCAGACTGATGGTCAGAACCGTAATAAAAATAGTATTACGGCTCAATGGAATAGAATGAACCTTGAATGTCGTAACTATAATGCTATTTACAAAGAGTTGCTGCGTACAAGTGAAGACCCTTGTCGTCTCAGCAATGCAAACCGAATTTACTATGAACGCTATGGGAGAGGGATTAAATATCAACATGTGTGGTTCGCTCTGAGAAACACGTTGGCATGGGACAAAGACGATGAGTAGTGGTGAAGCTTGACGTATTTCTTTTACTTATATTTTCGTTAAAATATATAGCATATTTAGATAGCTTTGAAGCTTGATTCATTTTCTTGATTATTAGTAATCATCATACCATGTTTACCAATTTACCTTTTTGTTTGAAAAATTGTATTTTCATAAGTTTGTGCTATTTACTTCTCATATTTGATCATAAAATTACAAAATTAACATAGATGCTTATACTATAACTTCTTTATTATATAAAGAGAAACAGAAAAAGATGTAATGGTAGAATACGTTTATGTATAAGGTATAAGAATAATTTTTCTGTGAGACCGAACTATATAAGGAAATTATTATTAATTGCATAAGTAAATTATAAATGCATGGAAAAAACGGCAAAGAGTACATTCGCAAGTCTTTTAGGATTGTTTGAATCCTTACCGACCTTTCACTTTAGTGCAACTTTCTTCACAATTAGCCTAAATCATCAAGGTAAAAGACACCCATATTTTAGATCGTAGGTTGACACCATAGTGTTATCAATCACAACGAATACCTGCTAAGTTTCATTAACTCATTCAAAGACATCTGCTAAGAATTCCTAACATAAAATTCCTCATATAGGCACTAAAACACATCTTTGGTACATTAAAATACATTCATGTATTATCTAAATAAGCAACTCAACTTAATTATACATTCATACCTTGAGCAGGCGTAGATAATCCTTCCACGACAATCATGTGTTGATACTTAATCCTCCTCTAAAAAACGTACACAACAAATTGCTTTGCATTTTAGTGTGTGCGATAAGATCATAAAACTGCAAACACCACTAACATGTTGCATTATAGTGAGGATAACAACAAAGTTAGTCCTAACATCAAATAAGAAAACTTCATATTAGAACTAAAAGGGTGTTTGGTTATGCTTATTGAAGGTGTATTCAATTACTATAACACAATAAGTTTATAATAAAGCTTTAACCCTGAACTCACAACTAATTCTATCATAGCTTATTATATTTATAGTAAAAACACAAATATTATGTATAGAAGTTTTCTATAAAACATTAAAGTTATTAAAAGTTGGTGTGTATAAAATAAAAAGTTAAACCATAAAAAAGGTTACTAAAAACTATCAGCTAGATAATGAATAAGTCAAAGTTCTGTTGAGGTCTCTTTCGGATTCTATTCAGAAGCAAAAAGAGGTTAACACATAAATCGTAAGTATAGAAGAATGGTTGTATCTCACATCTGTGATTACCAACTCAATAACATTATCGAAATATAGTAACGTAATAACCTGATTAAAAACTATATATACTTGCTTAATAATTCTCATGTACATACTTTTAATTCCTTTACAACAGCCAACTATTACTTTTTTTTTGGATGAAACATCACGTCAATTAATAAAGTTAGGTTATCACCCACGTAGTTTTTCTTTTTTTGATTTTGGAGGTGATTGTTATCAAATAAGGATTGTGATTCGTGCATTTTTTTTTATAATTTAAGGAGAACACATTCATTAAAAATTAGCTTTGTATAACATTTTTAACTAACATACATGTTGAGGTTGAGGTTGATGTTGTTGTTTAACTTTAACTATTGATATCATGTTGTACAAATTGTCCGAGTTTAGTAGCACATAATGAGCGTTGATAAATTTAAATTATGCTCCATAAAGTTTTTAAAATGTTTTTGTAGATATCCATATATAAATTTCAAATAACAATTTCATGAATCGTTGTTATAAGTTGAATCACGTATATTTATTTTCATATCACACTAACTCGTGCTTACCATTTGATATTTATATTCCCGTTACTAATAATTTAGCCGTATTTAATATTCAAACCCGTGTACGCATAAATTAAACTTTTAAATAAAATAACATTAGTCCTTATTTAAAAAAATATTTTAAAAAAGTCTAAAACTAACATTAGTTAAAAAATATTTAACGTGTATTCAAACTAATTCGTATATTTACCAAATTTTGTAATTTTAATGATGAAAGTCTAAAAACTAATACTTATAATCATGTAATTTTAAACAAAATTAATATTATAAAGTATAGGGGGTATTAAGTGTAAGGGGTTTTTTTTTTTTTTTTTTTTTTTTTTTTTTTTTTTTAAGTTATTAAAAAACATGAAAATTTGTAATTTTACACTTATCTCCATATAACTTATTTAAAATTCAAACACCAAAGTTTTATCAATTACTTCCTCTTTTTTTAAGTTTTTGTTTTCATAAATTTGACACCTATATTTTTATGCATTTTTTTTTCTTAACTAAATTTCTCCACCAAATTGATTACGTTTGACCAATATCAATTTAATTTTGACTTTTTATTTACCAATCATATTGCTCGATTTCGCCTACGTGGCAAAATCGAGCTCTCCTATTGGTCTAACTTTTTTTTCAATAAGAAGGGATTTGCAGAAACACTCTGAAATGATGTAATTCTTTTATTATATAAATATAAAAGATATGTAACAGAAGTAAGTTTATAAAGAAAAAATCTTGAGTTTATGACACGAATTAAGTCACTCAATAATAAAACTTTACAAAAGTTTAAATTTTGAGAATGTCAAATTGGAATAAAACATAACAGTTGAGGGAAGATGGTGACTTGAAAAAAGAGACAGTTCAACGGTCAATTTTTTCCCACAACATCTCACAAGCCTTACTTTATGCAATTAATTATTTATACATAATATAATTATCATTATTTGTATTATTATTTGAAGAAGAAAAAAATTATTTGTAAGACCAGTAGTTGTGGTGATCATATTTGTGACCAAAAAACATTGTCATTTTAGTGACAACTCAGCTAGACCAAATGCTCGTAGCAAGAAGACTTCAATCACAATCGAAAATGTACGTCACAAAAATAAATATAAAACACTCACACACACAAATTATTCCATTTCATTCGGTCGGCCATGCGACCAATGTATTCATTGAAATAAATAAACAAAACTAGTATTTACAACTTTACATTAATCTATAACACAACCATAAATACAATATTGTGAGACAAGTATGCTCATACCTTAAATGGTGATGGTATTACTAAGTACATATGTTAAATAACGTAACTTGAAGAGGAGTAGTTACAATTTTTTTTATTTTTTATTTTTTATTTTATTATATTTTTTTTTTGTCATGTATGTAACGACTAAGATTAATACTCTAATCATCATTAACACTGTGTTCTCGAGTTGAGTGAAAAGGAGGAAGTAAAGTAAAAGTAAGAAAGTTGTGTTCTTCAGTTTTTTTTAAGAAGTAAAGTGAAGTAAAGTGGTTATATTTTAGTTATAAAACTTTCACTCTACTTTTGGGTGAAAGTCACTTTACTTCATCTCTCTTATTTTACTCCCTCTTTCTTTTGCTTTCATTTTTTTTTCTCTTTAGAAAGCGATTTAAATATTGACACTATCACTCTGATTCTGCAAGTATATTCCTTGTAATTAGAGCATCTACTATGATAAACATGTTGAAAAAGTTTATAAAATGACACATCAAATATTCTTTTAACAACTTCATAAAATGTCTTATATAACACATGAATTAAAAGTATATTTAAATATCACTATAGACACTTGAAAGTTGAAAACATCATACATGAATCTCGTCGTCCATTAGAATAAAACTCAAGTCTTTCCTTCTTTTAATTTGTTGCGATTATTCAAACACACGATAATACACACCCATGACTTTCAAACCTTCATCGCATTTATTATTTAAGTTGACATGTATGATGCGAAATAAAACTTATATTGACAAAAAGAAAGTTAAAAACTAGCCAAGACTTACGCAACAAGCAACAAAATGATATAAAATGATATAAACTAGATTTTTCTAAATACCATAGCGTGCTTGTCAAGGACTATTTCAACTTCAATTATTGGTAAGCTATAAAATCAAATATACTATCACATGCATTTGAATCGAGAAAGATTTTTTAAAAATATATTTGCATAACTCGTTGAAACTTATAAGAGTACTTAAGGTTTTTTTGTCAACGTGATCTATACGTGAGGAAAAAGAGAAGTTTGGTGTTTGGTAGTGTTTTCTTTGGTGATAAAATGAATGTTAACTTTGAATCTCAATCTACTTTTCATACAATCAAATGACCAGAAAAGGAATCAATCAACTTTAGAAGTAGCGTAAATAAACGTTAATGTTGACAATTAAGAAAGTAAATTGTGTTGATTTTTAGTTAAAATAGGTGTTTGGGCGAATAATGAAGCAAATGTATTTTCTTAAAACTTACAAAATTTAGATACTATAAATCAGATTTCTTAGGAAGTGAAGAAATGAAATGTTAACAAACAAGGTACAATTTGAGAAAACTTGTTGCAATAAAGCTATAATATAGATCAACATTTATAGGGACCATTGTCTCATTTCATATATGGTATCGAAAATGACTAAATCAGCCATAGCAAAATAAACACCTGAAAACAATAGCAAACTTTGGGGCTATATTCACGGCCGGTAAATCAATTTGGAGGCCCGGGTGAAAATAAAAAAATGCCCTATCAACATTAAAAAAAACTTGAATGTGTGCATAAAAAATGTTCATTTATAATAAGAAACATAAAAGGTGTTCATTTAGGGCATCCACTATAAGAGGTTCATGAAAAGGTTTATAAAATTTGAAGAGGTTTATAATTTGAGTCACCATAGTGAGATGGGGTTTATGATGACATGGAATGAAATAGGTCTAAGTTTATAGACCTTTTCATTGCAACTAAATACATGTAATTCATTTAATACCTCATTAAATTATAAAGTTTTAACAAGTTTAAGCATAGTGATAATAGGTTTATAGAATGAGAAATTTAAGAGCATATGACATGGAAATTTTATAAACCTTTTTAAAAGGTTTACCATAGGAGATGCTCTTATAACAATTTCTTATAATGAGGTCTCTTAATGACATTTTATTTATTGTGCCAAGATGATTTGTATTTAACTAATTGAATTTACAAAAAAGAGGCATTCGAATGTATGTAGCTATAAATGTTACTGGACTAGAAGAAAAGAGGGTCCCTTAGATTGGGGGGCCCTGTGCGACCGCACCACTTGCACACGCTCTTCGCCGCCACTGTCTATATTCACAAACTTACAATGTTAAATACTTCTGATTCCGCACCCGTACGTTTCTCTTTACCTGCAACAACGAAACAAAACATGACTTTTATGGGGTCAACCGGCTATTTTTTTGTTTTTATTGTTCGGTACAAAAACCGTTTTTTAGGTTCGAACAATGTTTTAGAGACCGAGTTTGTCACTTAACTACCAGGGTTTCAGGATCCGGTATAGTCAGTTGGATCAACTAGTTTACGTACCAATTTGAAAATTAACAATGTCCGTAAAAATAAACGTTATGAAGTATTTTAAGTTACCAATGTTAAGTTAAGTATGACTCAAAGCAACTTAAAACACTTACAATTTAACAAGAATATAAATTTTGAACTTCAAAATGGCATTAAGGATGTAGAAGGTAAAGAGTATAAAAAAAGGTTTAACCCAGTTTGGATTCCCATTTTAACTAAAAAACCGACTAGTTTAATCATGTCCATAGGATAGAATTACACTGGTCTTTTTTGAACATGTCACTGGTTTAGTTCCTAATAAGCCAATCGGTCGTCCTGGATTGTAAAACATTGCGTTCATATGTAACTATTCACGAAAGCAGACCTACATTGTTTTTTGGATACACATATGTATACCCTAACTCAGAGATGGAACCACGGCTAGAAGTGACTGGGGTCACAAATTTTTAACTGCGATAAAAAAGAAAATTTTGGCAAAAATAAACAATTTTCAATAAAAACGAGTGAGTTAAAATATGCTTTTAGTATTCACTTATTGATAGACTAACTATGTAAAAACTAGAAACACAATCTATTGAGATCGGATCCATTTCGGAGAATTCGTTATTTTTCACGATAATTAACATTGCGAAGAAAAATTCTATCAGGGTCTCATGACACCTCGGGACCCCCTAGTTTCATAAAGAAACTTTTACAATTAATGCATACCTAATTTAAATATATAAGTAAATAAAAATAATAATAATAATAAAATCAAAAATCAAAAACATGTATATGTCATGTAAGCAAACTTTAGAGAATGAATGGGTGGAACTTGGATACAAAAAATAGAAGAATTAAGTTACACATAACACCCTTGATATGGTGTATCTACCACTAACAACCAATTTGGCTTTGCTTCAAAGATGGTGAAAAGACAAAATGGGTTAGGAACCAAAACAGACAAACCCCAACAAGGCTCAACATACATACATGAGTCCTCCTAATTTAAGGAGTATTTGAGCAGTCATATCCTTGTCTTTGGACCATATCATACCTTACCAAGACTCACCACCTTATTACTCTTCTGCCTTTTGACCTTTTTTTATGATCAAATTTATCTCAAAGTAATGAATAAGCATTGTAGTTTTCTTTAATAGTACATAAGTTACCTACCAAACTATATTTGAGATTTTTTGATATTTGCCGATAAAAATTTGTGTTCGTTAACTAGTTATATAAGCTAAAAGCGTATCTCTTTATACGTAAATAAGTTGCATTGTATCTTTTAAAACGGTGACGTTTTTTACTCGTCATTCATTTTTTTTGGGCCTCATTCTGATTTTCGCCCAAGGCCTCCAAAAAGTCGATTATGACTCGGAAACTACATTATGTCTTTTATTTTTGTTAGTTACATTTCAACTTTAGAAGACAAATTTGTTTGTGTACTATCTTTACAACAAAACATAATAGCAAAAAGTACTAAGACAACACCTAGTGAAAGAAACTATGTTATCACCATAACTGGTCAGACCCACCAAACCATGGGTCATTAGTGTTGCAGGCCTAACACATACCCCACAGAATTGAACCACATGGTGTGGACCACTGGTTGCTAGGACCGAAAGAAACTACTCTTATAATTCATTTATTTTTAGTAATAGTTGTTGGTCTATGACCGTTGCGAAAGAATTGTGACAATCATCATGTATTAAATGACTGTGTATAACCAACTCGGATAGCTCAGTTGGCCACCAAGATTCCTTAGGGGCTTGAGGAGGGGAGGTTTGGCTAGGGGAGGTCTCAAGTTCGAATCCCACCCGAGACTTTTACCCCTTCAAGCGAAATAGGAGAAAGTACAGGCGGAGTTCAGGGTCAGCATACTGCCCAATTGGATGTCACGTACTGCTACCAGAACCACTAACAACTAACAAGCCGTTCTAAAAAAAAAAAAAAAAAAAAAAAAAACGTTATTTCGACATAAGAAATCTAGTTGGGTCTTCAAACTTAAGTTTACAGACTTCATTTTTGTGAAACATATAGTATAAGTCTTTGCTTACGTCTAGCTATTCATTATATATGTTTATATCCTAGCATATCTCATTTCTTTTACATGATCTATCATTGTCTTATGTTAACTGGAGTGATCCTCTATCAACCGGATGACGAAAAAAGTTGTTTTTCATCCAACTACTTGGCTGTACATGATGATGTTTTTATGCAAACCAATTTACCCCATTTGTGACCACTAACTCTCATGTGCATGTTCATACTCATAAGTAATCATAGTGTAAAAGGTACAACAAAGAAAAGCTACAGTTTTTATTTTGATTCATATTAATCCGTGAAAGTGTCATTTATAATGTTTAATGGTAGATGATATTTGGATCTCAATAGTAGGTAGTATATTTGGCTAACATGTGCAATGAATGTAGAAAGAATGTTTCTTTGGACATTATTTACAATTTTTTCGGTCATGAATTCATTATAACATGCAATGTTCGCATACATGCAAGTTTTAATAGTGCTTTTAACTTGTAAGATAATTTCACTTTAATGTTCAATTCTGTATTGGTCGAACACTTATTACGGTGTACTCTTGAGACAGTTTTTGTCCATAAATATCTAAAGAAAAATACAGTGGGCCATCTTGAGTCTTAAGAAGTTGAGAATTGGGCCCAGCCTATAGAATGATGGGTTTCTATAAAAAAAATGATTATGGGCTTAGACGTCAGGTTTTCAAGATCAAGATTTTTACTTAGGATCGTTTTTGTTTTTGCAAGATCGAGGTCATAAGATCAGATCGGGATACTAAGATTTTACTATAATGTCATTCTCTTAATATTCTTCATAATTTTGTTAAAATCTACATATTATTATATATAATAAACACAATATTACATGAATGTTTCATAGAAATGTTATTATAGATTATGAATATGAAATATTTAAGAAGATTAACATGTTGTTTTTTAAATTATATAAAACATAATCAATAACTTTGTAGTTGTTTGCGGTTAGAGAAAAGTAAGATTGAATCGGATTAGATTTAAGATCATATGGCCAAGATTGAAATCTTATGAGATCTTAAGCTTGCTAAGATCCTATGTAGGACCCGGATCATTCTTGCTTTGTAGTATTGTAAAATTGTAAATACTAAAATCAAAATGGGGATCTTAAGGGGGTTGGCAACACTTGTGGCACCACACCACCATCCCTCACTCCCAACCAATCCCCTTGTGCCACATCATTCACCCATTTTTCCCATCCCTCACCCTTTTTTTTGTTGGCATCACTTGTGGCACCACACCACCATCCCTCACTTCATTTTTTTTTCTTTTTTTTTTTTAATTCCTTTAAAATAAAAATAAAACTAAAATTCCATTAAATTTCATAAAACATTACATAATATTCCTAAAAAAACATAAAATAACATTACATAATATTAAAATACTAAATTTCATAATACTAAAAAAAACTAAACTTCATCGTCGGAATCATCCACCTGGAGGTATGGTAATTGTTGAGCGTGAATATGCTCCATAAGATCAAATCGAAGATGAAAATGGGTGTCCTCATCTCGTATCTCGGCCATGGCTGCTTCATCAAACACCGGTTGGATCGGAGGATCCCGAATATGAACTGGCGAGATTGCGGTACCGGCGTTTTTTATAATCATGTTGTGCAAAATCACACACGTATACACTATTTTGCTAATTCTTTCTACTGTGTGTGGCCGTAAGGGTCGATTCAGTATACCCCATTTACCTTTAAGAACACCAAATGCCCGTTCAACATCCTTTCGAGCCGACTCTTGTACTTTCTTGAACTTTTTCTCTTTCGGGTCGGTTGGATATTTGAATGCTTTGACAAAAGTAGACCACGTCGGATATATGCCATCGGTTAGATAGTAGCCACGCTTGTACGTACGGCCATTCACAACAAATGGGCACTTAGGTGCCGTACCATTACGCTCGGTTGTGAATAGTGGAGATTGCATCACAACGTTTATATCGTTGTTTGAACCCGGCGGTCCAAAGTACGCGTGCCATATCCACAAATCCTGAGACGCCACTGCCTCCATCATAATCGTCGGGTATTGATGATCACCTCTTTTAAATTGACCCCTCAATTCCACTGGACAATTCATCCAAACAAAATGTGTGCAATCCAAGCTACCGATCATACCCGGAATGTGATGTCTCTCTTCGTGTGCTTCGTACAAACGTGCAACATCATGGCTTGTTGGCGTACGTAGGAATTCTCGAGCGTACAATTGAATAATAGCATCACAAAAAAATTGAAGGCATTCACGTGACGTTCTTTGTGCCATTTCTAAATATTCGTCAAACTCATCCGGTGGTGCACCGGTTGCGAGTTGTTTAATGGCAGACGAACATTTTTGTATGGCTGTGAAACTTTTTTTCGATCTACCATCATAACCTTCTTGAAAATACTCGAATCTAGCCTCAATAGCGCGCGTTATTTTTAAAAATAAACTTTTAGGCATACGATACCTATCTTCAAAAAACTCACCGTCGAATTTGGGATCTTCACAAAAATAATCAAGATGCAATCTTTCTGAAGCTTTGACCCGATCACGTTTTACTGATTTGCGCTTCGACCGTCCCGTATCAGCTGCCTCATCTTCGTCAATCGCGTTAGCAAAAACCTCGAGGCTACTATCGTCGGACCACTGAAACGGTTCATCCAACAATAGAGTCGAACCAATTCTTTTAAATTCCATTTGGTTGAGTTTTTTTTTTTTTTTTAGATCGGATGGAATGGGGCTGAAGGTATGTTTTTTTTTTTTCTATTGCCATCTTTGTGTAGCTATGTATATATATAACAAAGTAAAAAAAAAAAAAAAAAAAAAAAAGGTAACCGTTGCTTCCAACGGTCAAAAAGTACTCCAAACGGTCCAATTTTTCCTCCTTTCCCGTGCCAGAAAGCTTGCCGTGCCTTAACCTTGCCGTGCGGTACCGCAAGGCAGGCGGCGGTGTTCCCGCACGGTAGGGCGGTACCGCTGCTTCCTTCCCGTGTACAATGCCGACCCCCTAACAACCATGTGTCAAACACACATGATACTAACTTACAAATGAATTACGGAGTACTACTTGCTATTGTAAACAAATATGAGTTGCAAAAAGCTGGTGGAACTTAATTAAAGTTATTAACTTTTCAGTAAAAAAATCATTTCTGAGAGATTAAAATAGTTACTAACATATCAGATCTGTTTAACAACCATTTGGAAAACTTAAGCATATTAGGTTTCGTACTGGAATCTGGTGTTCGTTTGGTATTGCAACAGATAAAGAGTTTTTAGACGTATCTGAAACAACTTATTTAATAAGCATATGGGCCTCTGATCTAGCGGTACGGAGGTTTTACCCTCTTAGGCAAGGTCTCAAGTTCGAGTCTTGTCTAAGGCGATAGGGGTTTCCTTCCGCGTGAGTAAGGGGAATGGTGACATTGCCTTCAAAGCTGGACCCAACCTGGTTGTATGGTCTCGCTACGCCTTCTGGGCTAGAGGTCATGTAGCCACAATTGCCGTCCAAAAAAAATAAGCATATTTGTATGCGAAAATAACATATTTGATTGAGCAATGTGTAGTAGATACCAACAGCTAGACACGCTATATCATAATATCTCTTGGTCTAGAACTAAAAAATCAAATGCTATCATTGAGTTAGAGTAACAAAAAAACAACATTTCATATAAATCAAAAACAACAAAGTGATCAGCCTAACACAACCTACTAAAAACGAAACTGACTATTCAACGGACGACTTGACGTAGATTCAACTGGGGGGATCACCATTAACATAAGAAGCGCCATAATTCCTACAGGAAAGAACATTAGCAACATTGGTGGTGGAGGCAAAGCAGGAAGCATTGGTGGCACGACTAAAAGTGACGCCGTTACAATAACTAGTAATGCAAACAATTTCATATCCATTATTTTTCGCGTCGTTTTCATAAACTTGAGTATACTTACGAACGGGTCGACTCAGGTTATCGTATGAGAATACTTATGACTTTGTGACTTTGTGAGTGTGTGTTAATGAAGATTCAGTTATATATTATGGTTGTATTTATAGAAGAATTTTGTGGAGTTTGAGTTAAGTGAGGAATCTGATGAGAATCAAAATGTTGATAACATCAAATCCCAATGTGATACAGATCTGTCTACCAAATCATATCATCTTATTTGTTTAGTTTTGTTTTCTATTTGCATATCTTGTTTTATTTTATAAAACAAACCACCACATGATGTTTACAAAGTGTAAGTATTATTTAATTATGCAAATTGTATTTTCGAAAAAGATCTTAAGTCGAACCGGTTGGAACACTGGTCAAAAGATCTTTGAAATAATTAACTTTATTATTTTGTCTTATTATTTAAACACGACGAATACCTGGCCAAAACGACGGTGTATAGCGGTAAATAATTATACTTGTGAAATCGTAATTCTGGTTCGACCTTTGATGCAAAACGTGTATTTTTTAAATTAATATATTGTGTGTTTTTGAAAAGTTGTCAAGTTTAAAATTGATCAAGAAACGATATAATTTTAGTTGCCAAGTTTTTAAAAAGTTTAATGGATACTTAGAGGTAGTTTAGCTGAACTACATTAGTTTTTCAAGATTTCAATATTCAATTTTCAAAAAAAGATATACACTCTTTATAAATAATAAAAATGTTTTGTTAGTACATGAATAACATATCAATATATGATAAAAAAAAGGGAAAATATTAGCTACAATTCCATTGTAGTTAATTCTCTACAATATGTGCTACAAATTGTGGGTCCCTGAGCTCTTTTATGGGTTCCTGACTTATTTTATGGGGCCCTGATTCATTTTCTTATGTATTTTGATGGGGCATTGTAGCCAATTGGCTACAATAATTGTAGCCAAGTTATCACACAAAAAAAAAAAAAAAAAAAAAAAAAAAAGCTTTAAACTCTACACATTTTGTTATTGTATGTAGCCAACTACACTTTACACTTTTTGTTATTGTATGTAGCCAACTACCTTATTTATTTATTTATTCTGTGTACTGAACTTTTAAATTTCGATCATTGTGTGTATTTTGTGACCATTTTACCCTTAATTTTTTCAAATTTTGACGGGTAAAATGGTTATTTTACATGACATAATAGTCATAAAATACACACAATGATGGAAATTTGAAAGTTTAGTACATACAATAAGAAAAAAAAATAATTAGCTACACACAATCACAAAAGTGTCAAGTTCAATACATTTTTTTTTTTGTCATTTACCCTTTTAATATTCATGATATCTTTTGTCTAATATTCCTCACATCTTCCGACTTTAT
This sequence comes from Artemisia argyi, assembly GCA_030686995.1. Classification (NCBI taxonomy): domain Eukaryota; kingdom Viridiplantae; phylum Streptophyta; class Magnoliopsida; order Asterales; family Asteraceae; genus Artemisia; species Artemisia argyi. Next base: position 187,269,904 of record CM060696.1, on the reverse strand, counting down.
CGATATTTTCTTTCATCGTGGCGTGGAATGATTTCACACCCCATTTCTGTTCGCAACAAGGGAGAGTTTCATGGATCACACCTTGTGTTAACAGAAATGAGATACTAAATCATTTCACGCCGCGATGAAGGGGAATGCAATCATCACCCTCATCTTCGACCCTTTTGCCATCCCAAGTCGTTTATCATTGTCAATGATTCATGCCTACGTATGTTTCTTAGTCGAAGCTTAACTCCTTTTTTGTATTTGTTCATAAGTTCAATTTTTGGTTACCTCTTTATATCCATCCCATTACAATCAGTCTCATAAGGTCAAATTTGTTTTGTGTTACCATTTAACTAAGTGTAAGCATATAACTGGAACATAGGTGATGTCAAGAATGTAGAAACTATAAGGGGAGGGTTTGAATAGCTTCATCGTTTGCAATTGCGTTTAAAAAAAATTTTAATTTCTTTTTTTGTTTCTTTTTGAAAAACGTTTGATTTGAATTTATGTGAAATCTATCTAATGTATATGAAGACACAGTTAGGATCAAATAAGAAGAAAAATTAAAATGAGAAGGATAGCAAGAAACCACAACCACATATTTCAGATGCACCTACAAATATAAATGCATCTCCGCTTAAAAGTCTCACTCTAATTCTGAGAACAACAACAAGAACTTCGCTGTTAATTCTGAGGTTGATGCTGGTTATATGGGATCCACAAACAAGGCTAAATCTGGTTCGAACAGGTACGAATGATTTAGATCATGGTGATAGTATGGCGCAAAATAGTGAGTCTCATGGTGTTGGTAAGAATGATGAAAAGCGTGGTGATAGTGATGTGAATATGCCAAATATGAGTACTCAATCAGCTATGAATTCTGGTCCAAGTCAAATTAATATGAATAGGGATACAGCAAGAACACAAACAAGTTCTACTCCGGTTCGTTTGCGGATATGTTCAAAGATAAAACTCCTAAGAAGACCGTTAAGATTTCGGAGATGAGAAATGAGAATTTTGTGGTCGGTGCTAATGTCACTATCCCTATGGAAGCTGTCAATGAGGTAACTTCCAGGTTCGCGAATACTCTTTATGGCTATTTCATTGGTAAGAGACTTACTTTCCCGATAGTTAAGAACTATGTTCGGAATACTTGGGCGAAGTTTGGTTTGCAAAGGGTTATGCTTAATAATATTTATTTCTTTTCCAATTTGAAACCAAAGAGGGTATGGAAAGGGTTTTTGAAGAAGGTCCATGGTTGATCCGATTGGTGCCTATCTTTTTGAATATTTGGACTCCAAACACTAAACTTACAAAAGATGATATAACGTTAGCTCCTGTTTGGGTTAAACTCCATAATATTCCGGTTGTTGCGTATTCTGATGTGGGTCTTAGTTTGATTACAACACAAATTGGTCGATCTATCATGCTTGATTCATACACAAGTACTATGTGCCTTAAGTTTTGGGGTCGTAATTCATATGCTAGGGCCCTTGTGGAAGTATCATCTAAGGATGCTTTACTTGATTCTCTTGTGGTTGCTATCCCATACCCGAATGGGTCAGGGCATTCATTAGAAACAATTCATATTGAATATGAGTGGAAGCCGCCAAGATGTGAGACCTGTAAAGTTTTTGATCAGAACGATGATGGATGTCCCAAGAGAATGAAACCGGTTGTGCAAGATAAATCGTTGGTTGATGAAGAGGGTTTCGTTGAAGCTTATAAGAAGAAAGGAAAAGGTAAGCTTCAGGGTACTAATCGTCCGATTGATGAGATTCGTTTTCAAAAGCCTAAAGTTTCGTATTACTATAGGCCGGTCACTAAGCCAAAGAATGGAGGAGCATCGACGTCTAAGCTTTCTGTCCAATCGAATACAGGTTCTCCTACGGTTAATGTAGGCTCTACTTCTTGTAACGAACCTACTCCTGATCCTACTAGTGGTACGACTCATTCTCGGGATGATCAAGGTAAGAATAATAATTGGGTTGAGGATATAAACCTTGTAGATTTGAAGAACAATTTTGATGTGCTTAAACAACAAGATTCGATTTTGGAACCTGTGATTGGTGCGACGTATACTCTTAAAGTTATTTCTAGTTCTTCCAAAACTACTTCTCCATCGCCTATGAAGAACACTCCTATTGTTGAGAAAATTGGGAAGCTTGAAAAGCTTATTATAGATGGAAAGCTACCCTTGTGGATGATAATAGTAAACCTATCCCGGTGGTTGATGGTAAAAGGAAAGGCAACCCAATCTCTAAGATGGGTGAAGTGGTTGATTCAGATAGTGAAGATGAGGTGTTTGAGCCAAATGATCCTATGGCAGTTACTTTTCATCAGCAGGAGGACATAATGAGCTTTAAGGTTATCTTTCTGATGATTATGAGGCCCAGGTCTATGACTTACCTCGGCAATTTGAGGAATTTGATAATCAGTTTGATTTCAAGCTTCAAGGCCATTCGATGAAGTAATATTTTATTTGGATTTGTTTATTTGTTTTGCATTTTTTTTTATGTTTTTAGTGGTTGTTCTAGTTGTTGGTAGCTAGTTGTTCATTTATAGCATGTCATAAATGATCTAGTGGTTGTTCAAGCGATTGCTACATGTGGCGTTTCAGCCACATTCATTATACATTAAACGGATTTTTTGGTTAATATATTTTACCGAGGTGGAAGTCCCTTTTACCCAAAAATAAATATTTCTGTGAACATTACTTGTTTAATTTTTGAAAAAACAAATTGATTTTTTCTAAATGAATCGTATATGCATCCGGTCAATCAAAATGTGTTTCTAATGTTATTCAATTAGTATACTCGCACAAAATTTTATGCAATTGATCATATATATTTGGTTATGGTTCCATTTCAAAAACTTAGCATACACTTCTCGATACACATCATTTGTAATTGTACATGTACTTTATTAACTCGCAAGTTGAAATTAACATCTTAACTTTTACTTTACTCAACATGGGTAATGATCTTTTGAGAAGAAAACTTAAAATGAGAAGTAAGAGAAATAATTATAACCATACATTTGAGATGCATCGACTTGATTTAGATACATCTCTATTCATTTAGATGCATCCCAATTAGTTTCGAAAGTGATTTTGAAGTGAACATGATGCAAAGCAGTACTAAAAAACAAATTTGACCCGCAGGGGATGAAAAATGTATAGGATTCGTCTAACTTGATAAAATGCATCTAATATATGTATATGCATCTAATTTTTTGCTAAAAAATATATTATAGTGCATCTAAAAGACTACGGATGCATCTAATTCAAGTCGATGCATCTCAAATGTGTAGTTATAATCATTTCTCATCCTTCTCATTTTAAGTTTTCTTCTCATTTGATCCTTGCTCTATTCAACATATGTAAAAAATTTCCGGTGGTTGTCATATGTTGATGAGGTACTCTTTTATCCAATGGTTATTCACTTGCACAACAACTTTGGTACATTATACAGAAATTTAATAGCTAGTTTTAAAAGCTTTGATATTTAAAAGGTTTTTTATATTGTGATTTCTAAATGTTACTCATAGTAATTTATTTATTTTAGCGCTAAGCTTCAATGACCTCGTCAATATATGCCAAAAGCCTCCAAAAAGCTTTGATAGCTAGTTTTAAAAGCTTTGATATTTAAAAGGTTTTTTATATTGTGATTTCTAAATGTTACTCATAGTAATTTATTTATTTTAGCGCTAAGCTTCAATGGCCTCGTCAATATATGCCAAAAGCCTCCAAAAATCACAAGTTAATGAAAGCATGCCCTAAATAGCTATATTTGGCAAAGTCCTTTGTTAAAAACAATTCTACTTCCAATTAAAGTACATGTAAATACAAATAAAATGATACCAAATATACCAAATAAATAAAGTTGGGGAAGTGAGGGTGAAAGAGGGCATTATAATAAACAAACAAAAAACGATAGGGTGCGAAATTCCTGAGAATGAGTTTAGTTACGCAATGCAACTCGTTACCTAGCCAGACATCTTAAACATGGTGCTAGTGAATAGATTAAGATTAAATCTCATTTGTCAATATCAAACCAAAATGGGCCAAACATGCATCTCATAGGCGTAGCATTATGTCTTTATCCAACAACCTTCCTCAAATCGTGTTGAATTCACACAGGGTAAAAAGTTCTTGTGTGTTTGGATCAATTGACATCACATTTATGTCGTAGGTCATGAGAAGAGACATGACAAAGCTTCATTGAATTCCTTTTGACTTTTTTTAGACATCCTTTGAATTTCAACTTCAAAATATTGATGTGCTTTAATTAATTAAATGATAGTAGTAGAGCAATAACTCTTCTCATATACACTTATCATCGAACTACTATCTTTTTCATCAGTGCTATTGTTAAATGTCTCATTCACTAATCACAATGTTTAGTCCTTGCTAGTTTTCTTGGTTTGCCTTTGTATATGTGTGAGATCTAGTGTCTTTGCTTGTTGTATGAATCTTTGAGACAGAACTCTTGTTATAGTTTTTGCTTGTCTTTTATCGAGTGCCTTGATTCCATGCATGTATGAACAAAGCTTCATAATTTCACTATATCTGTAAGAAGTAAGTCAACAATTGGCTATGAACTAGATAAATTTGCGTGGCGTGTATATGTCGTGCAACAACACTTAGTAGCTGCTTGATTACGTATTTATATATTCATTACACATCGCTTTCGACGCTGATTGACGTAGTGGATATATCTTCGCGGTTGGGTGTTAGTTTTATTTTAAAGTAAAACTTTCATATGTTTTCTGGTAAAAAAAAAAGTTGGACTAACGTCCAAAAAATGATTTTAAGTTACCTTTTTTAGAGAAAAATTAAAATATAATTTTAATTTCTCAGTATGCAAATTAAACCTAAACTCAAACACTAGCTAACGTACGTATTGATTAAAAGCTCGAGTTTCAGCCATATATACCCAATTTATTTAACTAAGCTCAACAAGTGAAAATGATTTATGCATTCTGCTTGAGCATGGCTCAATAGGAAGACTCAACTTTAATTTAAATTAATTTAAAGTTATTTTTCATAACCAAATTAATTTAGAATATATATAGACGTTAATCAATCGAAAGATACAATTCAATTTTTCGGTGAACATTACTTTTTTAATTTTTGAAAAAAAAATCCACTTTTTTTAAAATATATCTTAAATGTACCAAGTTAATAAAAACGTGTTTCTAGTGTTATTCAGTTATTATACTTATAAATTTTGTTTGCATACCCAGTCATATTTAGTCATTGTTTCGTCCGGAGAATTTAGCATACGCTTCTTGATACACAGCATTTGTAATTGTATATGTACTTTATTAACTTGCAAGTTGCAACTACTGCATTAACTTTTACTTTGCTGAGCATATGTTAAAATACATTTATCCGTCACCAGAAAACATACTCATTCACCTTCTATGTCAGCGTCACTTCAACTTTCTTTAACTTTTCACTTACACTCTTACTCACCAAGCACCCTTATTAATCTCACCACCCTCACACACAAACTCACAAACGAAATAAATAATATAAACTTTCACATAAATCGAAAAGTCACTCACTCACCATTATAAGTAGTTTTTCTCCTTGTTGGCGTGTGACTATGGCCGGGCGCAGGAGTGTTCATGTGTGAGTAATTAAGCACACTCACCAGCGAACTCACGCATGAATAGAATACTCTTATCTCATAAGAAAATTTTGGCCGGTTGTTAATGGTCATACGTATGCTGAGGAACTCTTTTATCCATTTAAATGCACAACTACTTTGGTACTTAAAAGGTTTTTATATTGTGACACAATGGCTGGTGTCAAAAAGCACTCGTGATGAGGATATTCTCGTCAATTCACATTTAGGGGATTTTAGCGCTAAGCTTCAATGACCTCGTCAATATATGCCAAATGCCTCCAAAATTCACAAGTTAATGTGAAACAATGCATATTTTTATTATTTAAGCATGCCCTTAATAGCTACATTTGGCAAAGTCCTTAGTTAAAACAATTCTAATTCCAATTGAAGTACATGTAAATACAAATAAAATGATACACATCACCAGTGTAAATAAAAATAAAGTAGGGGAAGTGAGGGTGAAATAGGGCATTAACAAGAAACTAACAAAGGTCGGGGTTCGAGATTCGTGAGAATGAGTTCATTTACGGAATGCAACTGATTACTTAGACATCTTTAAACATGGTGCTAATGAATACGATTAAAAGATTAAATCTCATTTGTCAATATCAATTATCAAACCAAATTGGGCAAGACATGCATCTCATTCAGGGGCGGAGCTAGAACTTTTTTGTCGAGGGGGGAAAATATGATAACTTTTAGAAACTACACTAAAAATTGGTACGTTAGGGGGCAAATTACAAAAATACCCGAAAAATTTCGAAAATGTACACTACAATTTTTTTCGCCAGGGCCGGGGGTCACGTGACCCCCCGGACCCCCCTTATCTCCGCCCATGATCTCATTTATTTATATTAAACCAAGAGCATCTCATTTTTCAAAACTGAACTAATATAATCTCATAACTTAAGGTACTCAAGATCTTTTATACCATGGTTATTCCAGTTTAAATGCACAACAACTTTGATCAGTGCAAAAAATTGATGGAAATGAACTTACCCCCGAAACACACAGAACACTTTCAAACAAACCCTACTACCACTGCTCAATATTGTTTACACCCACACAAACACAGTGCATATTAAAAAATTAAGTGAGTCATTTATTTTCTTTTTTACAATTAGCCTTTAAACTATTTATTTTTTTCTAACTAACTTGCTAGTTCTGTTTAGTGTTTGGCAGAATAATAGCTTTCAGTAATAACTTACATATACATCTACTTCACTCATAACTCATAAGTGTATTTCAGTAAGGTAGTTGGTACATCATTTACTTTCATCCTAACCTACCTGCATTTCATTATCACACCCTACTTAATTTGAAAGCTTAAAACCCTAAAACATACCATTGGCCGCCCATCTCCACCTCTAAATCTTCATTTAATTTTTGAGTTTTTCTCCAGTTTCATCACACTCATAAGTTGAACGATTTTTTTTTCTTCCTTCATCTCCGAAAGCGGTTCTTAGTAAGGTGAGTTATTTCTTTTTTTAGTATTGGCCTTCAAACTATTACTTTTGTTTCTAACCGCGTGCCTTCTCACGATATAATATAGATCTGCTCCTACTTCTAGCGTTGACTTATGTTGATCAAAGTTGGAATCATTGGTTTTGTGGATGTTTTCTCAGAGATGATGATGTTACATGTTTTTTCGACCAAGATTCCCCTGTTTAAATAGGTACCTCTAATAATCAATCTCTTTTCCAAAATGCCATCATTAAATTGCACTTGGTGGTTTATTTTCGGTTTGGATGCATATGACAATCAAAAGTAGTCCACACAAGTGTATTGTATTTACCCATATATCTTCTAAAACATTTCAGTTTCGATTTATTATGGTTCCATAATGGCAAAAGTTTTGCATAGTTATATTTAAACATTTCATTTCAAAATTGGTACCCACTCATGAGAGGTGATCATACAGTAAAAATTAGTGTCACTAATTGATGAAATAGTCCATTTATTTACCAAATTAATATGTGTTGTCTGCATTTGCCGTTTTTTTTTTTTTTTTTTTTTTTTTTTTTTTTTTTGATATATGTTTGTTTTATGTGGATCGACTTTTTATTAGCTAGATTTGATTTTTTTTTTTAGATTTTGTGTGTTGATTTTTCTGTTAATGATGTTTAGGTTGATTGTTTTATAGATAAGATAACATTCTTTTACCACCACGTGTAATGAGTATCAATCTGTACTTTTTATTATTCAAACATATGTATTTTAATATTTGTATGCTTTTGGTTGTTGAAATCTGTTATTCTTGTTAAATTTGGTCTTACACTTTTATTTGTTATCAGACAATGTTGACTTCTTCTACATCATCAAGAAGACCTCGGGTTCTAAGAGTAGAAATAGAAGATCTTCTTAATGAATCCCTAAGACGTAGTTTTCCTGATATATGTGAAATTGCTGATTTTATTACTGTTAAAGGGGTTGCTTTCGAAATGTATGCTGATGATTATCAATGGTATATAGTAATTTAATTTCTTTCTTTGGTTTGTATGCATGTAATCTGATTTTTTTAATACTTTTGAATGATGAGAAACTTACATTTGCTAATAATTATATCCCTAATCTCCTCCACGTATGCGAAAAATTAAGAGCCAATGATCCGTTTCTTTTTCTCAAAAGAGGAACTGAAGATATTGCAATGGTAAAGTATCATGTGAAATATGCGGAAGTTGTTTTTAAGTCAATTATATGTTTTGGTGTGGTATTTTATTATTGCAGGTAATCATGAACAACCTTCGGAATTCTGAGATGGTACAAGAAGCGTCCTTACGCCGTGGATGTTTTTTATCTTTCAAGCTATCCTGGAAATGGTTGGCTAAGGTATTTTTATTTTCTCTTCTTTTCCCGACTCACATGTTCAACTCTCACCTTGATTCTTTTTTTCTACAACTTTTTCTTTGCAGAGGATTCAAAACATGCTAGATGATGGTATAGATACATGGGCACCGGTGTATCGTTTGAGAAGGGCATATTTAACATCCCCCACAGGGGATATGCACTTGGATGAACATGCAGATGTTTTTCGCTCTCAATATATCAGCAACGTATTAGATCGTATGCTTGAGTATTCAGGAGTTGATGTGATCAGGGGTAGTAAGGAACAACAGAGCTTGAGCCGCAAGACTGGCCCCTATGTTAAGGTATATTTGAATGTTTGTTCATTTAATTTTTATTCTTATTCTGAGATGATGTAAATAAAGAGGTTCTTCATCAAAAACAAAAATAAAATCACCGAAAGGTATTGTGATGATGAGATCAACCGATTTGACTTTTGCAGAGTGTGGTTAAAGAATGCTTTTTAGCAGAACAAGGGGAGTTCAAAGCGAGAGGAAAGCACGGACCTCCTCTTTTCGTTGGGACGGCAGGAGAACGAGGGTATATCAATGCTGATATAGATCTCAGTCGTTTGTGGTACTTTACTGAGTTTGCAATTTTGTTTACTATTATATAAAAATCTGTGTATGCCTCTTTAAAAACATACATTTCCACTAATGATGTTTGTAGGAAGTCAATCATGGAAGATCACGCAAACTTGATATTATATATTACACATGTACGGCGACGAGTGTATGTGGAAAAGCTCATCACTGTAAGTAACTTTCACACAGCAGCTTAACTTGACTTAACGTAACTGATAACATGTTCAAAAATAAAGATTGTAAGAGAAATTGTGATTTTTTTCCTAGGCTGCTAAAGATGTAAAGTGGGTCAAAGATGATGGGAAATGTACAGTAGCATGTTGTGGGTACCGGACTTCCAGTAATGAAAAACAGAAGCTGGCTTGTGTATTAAACGAGTTTAGAAATTATTCTGATGCTACCTCCCTTGTACAACTCGGTAATATTGTTCATTTATTATGTATTTTTTTTTTTAAAAAAAAAAACTTTGAAGTGCTAAAATTATTTTATTGCGAAAAGCAATCTAAGCTTTAAACCCGTTCTACATGCTTAGTTTTTACTTAAAACTTGTATCCTTTTCTTAACCAATTGGATATAAAACATGTCCCAAATCCTTACTATCTTAATGCTATTGATTTAAAATAACTAAATTCCGCATTTTCTTCTTATCAGGCAAGGCTGCCGGGTATACTTGTACTGCTGAATCGTTTTTTCAAGGTGCTTAGCGGTAAGATTTTTATGTTTTTGTTATAGTTTTTACCCTTATTGAACTTCATTATCATTAATAGTACTCAGGTTTTTATTTACAAATTTTTTATGTTGAATTCAACCCTGCAACACAAGCTATTTCCTTTGTTTCATAAAATGAGGCACCCTACTTTTAGGTCGAGTTTGTACTTATATTTAACGCTCCGCGTTCTGTGTTCTTAACAGTTATACTTACTTGAGAACCCCACGACTGGTTGATGTTACATTGAGTCTTGATGAGATGCTCGATGTAAAGGTATTGGATGATGTTCTTCCATTCCATACTATTGATATTATATATTTAGAATACCCTATCGATTTGAAATCTTTACACGGGTCTTGGTTTTGATCTGCTAAAATTTTCTGATAAATAGGGTAACACTCTTGTATATATACTAAATATACAAGCTCTTAATAATTCAATTATACAAGAATCTTCACAGAGGCAGAAGAATCCTCACAAAAAGTTCAAGTTAACAAAGGTATGACTTTCTTTTCGTTTCAATGTTACAACTTTCTCATATTTGCCCTAATCTAATTATTGATTTCTTGTGTTTGGCCCCAACAGGTGTTTGTTGCTAAAGAACGCGAGTTGGGGTTCCATCTAGTCCGGTTTACTGATGTAAGACTAATATCAATTAAGTTTTAAAAACCTTAGTTTATAGTTATAAAAGCTTTGTTTTTGGAATCTGAGTATCATTATTTAAATATACAGGTTATTGAAGAGGCTTGTACAACGGTCTCACCACATATGGTGTGTGAGTACCTAAACGATTTATGTAGGAAATTTTCGAGCTGCTACGGCGAGGTATATTTACTTGCATATGGTTTTTCTGAATGTAATTTTTGCTTCTCATAAACCAAAGCAGATTTTCAATAAGTGTGTGTGTTTTAAAAGGCAAATGTGAGTATTTTTTTGTCCGAGTGCATAGTTTTGAAACTTTCACTAGGTTAGTGGATATGCTATTGGAGAAATTGATATATATATATATATATATATATATATATATATATATATATATATATATATATATATATATATATATATATATATATATATACTAGATTTCGAAGCCCGCCCGATGGGCGGGCATGACTTATAAAGTTCCATCCAAAGAATTATGAGCGGGTATGACTTATAAATATTATTGGCATATTTTTCTATAGCGAAAGGAGGGTGGTAAATAACTTATATATAAATATCGTTGCGGCAGGTTTTTTGCTTCATTATTATGCATAAAGAAAACTTAATAAATATTGACAAATTTTTCACACCTGCTATAATGCCCGTGCACGCATAGGGTTTTTTTCTAAATTTCTTAATAATGTATTTTTATCTATTAAATAACTCACTTCAATTTTTTCCTCTCATGTAAAGAATTGTAATAAGAAACTTTCTTTAAAACAATTAACCAATTTATCTTATCCCAAGTTATGTACTTGTATGTTTCACCCATTACATGTAAATCATATACAAAATGAGTCGGATATTTGAAAATAAAAGTTATAAAGTGATCCAAAAGAACAATGTATACATGTATAAACAAATAACAAAACATACTTTTAGTCAAAGTTAAAGTAAACATGAGTTTTCATACAACATGTATGTTCCAATACAGTCTCAAAGATGACTTTTTTATTGTTCCAATACAGTCTCAAAGATGACATTTTTAAATTAGATTTGGTGATAGGTGCTGATTTAGAGTAAACTATCACACTAATAACCTTAGCCACACACTCATTTCTTTAAGATAGACAATACATTTAGAGATATTAGCAAACACTTTTTTTTTTTTTTTTTTTTTTTTTTTTTTTTAAATACAGTTGCTATTTTAATCCTCTTAGTTTGACAAAACATTCCTTTATTTAAGAACCTATCTTTCGTGTCCAATCCCAATGCAAGTTTGTTGAGTGATTTGGTTTGAGCTGATCCCGGTGTATGAAAATATGACTTCAATTGCATGTATGTTCAAAGCCCAAAGATGGTCATAATCACACATGGGCATAAAAGAAGCATGTCCATCATGATCACACGTTAAAACATGAATTATACGTATCCTCATCTTCCTAACTAAATAATACTATTACACTTAAATCTTGGTGAGTCCTAAAGGTGTTTTGTGAAAACTTAGTTTCGTGACCCATTTTGAGCTATTAACCAACCTGCTATCTTGACACCTTTGCATGAGTAGGTTGTGAGGCTTCTCTTAAAATTCTATGTTGCTCATATAAAATTAGAAATCAGTGACTTCCTTATACTCCTTCCTCATTAATATGATATAAGATAATACTAAACTGATGGCTTCCTTATGCTTCATAATTTTTTAGATATATAATCATGGTAGGAATGACAGACATATGTCAACAATGCAATCGAGGATGCATATTTTGCGCTATGTAATATTGATAAAAGTCAAGTTATAACTAAGCACCACAAACTTGCGTGTTCCACTGCAGGTATTATAATGTTTGTGTTGTTTATGAGAACATAAACATAACAGAAAACTATACTCGTGTTATGACCCATGAACTGTAGCTTACAAACAACTTTTAAAATAAAATACTTCGAACTTGAATATGTGGAACTTTCATTACCTCCAAAAAGAACTATTTCTAATTAATATGACATACGGGTCACAACTTGAATTAAACGGTGGATAATTTTTATATAATTTTACCAAGATCATTTAAGAGACTTCTATAAAGAATAATGCATACATTGAGGGATAAAAGATAAAGGCGTATGTTTGTTTTCCTTATCAAAGTCTACACTAACAAATGTCTTTGAAAACATGCCATAATATTAGGAGTGACATATATAGTAGGCCATAGTGTAAGGAATCACATACCTAGTATAACAAAGAAACAGTAAACTTAGGTGTTTTGTCACTAAAGTTATAACTAACATATAATGTGGTAATTGTGGCATGATAGACGCTTTGGGTTAGAATGTTCAAGTAGTTCAGTTTGTCGGGTTGACTCGAAACACTTTTTGTAAGAAACTGAAAATTATTTTTAGGATAACAAATAAATTAAGAGGTTCTAAGTGAATAAATAAAAATCAGATTAAGTTTAGAAGAAAAAAAAAAAAAAAAAAAAAAGTGGTTCTATGCATAATACATTTTTACTGAGAAAAACAACTTTGAAAGATTAGGGTCTTTTTTGCTAATATAACTACCAAAATGAGTGAAATACATGATTTATTGACCCAGATGTACAAAAAAATAGCACAATGACTAAAATGGAAGCAATAAAAGGCACGCTAATAATTTATGCAGGAAAAAAGACCCAATGTTAAATGATATAAAACGTTTACCTTCTAGACCTCACACTTTCAAACTGCTTGCGTATTTGCTTCTCTTCATCATGATTCTATCTTTAAACTCTGCTAGCTTTCTTTGTCTTTCTCCTACAAAGCATGGTACTGATCTAGAGCTTTCAAGTTAGGGGCGAATCTGTCAATTTTTGATATCAAGTTTCAAATTTTCTGTTTGAAATATGCCTCAACTTTCTCCCTCTCATCAGCAGGTCTAATTTTATTCCGAACCGATCTACTCAATTCACTAAAATTGTACACTGAGCCTGGTGGTGAATCAACATCCATTTGGCGGCCACAGTTGGAAGACTAATATGTAAATCACATTTCTCCAAAATATCTTGTTTCTTTGAATTTAATCGTGTAATAAAATTCTCTTACAAAACCATGATGTTAAAGCCATGGAATGTGTTGAAAAACAACTATATTTAAAGGAAACATGATCAAGAGCTATGCTTTTGATTGTAATTTCCATTCAAGAGTGAGAAAGGAAAAAAATGGTAACATATTGTATTGATTACAATACATGAGGAGATATAGTTACTGATCATAAATCCTACAATGACATGATATTCTATTTTGGAAGAAAATGGGAATACCTTGTACTTCTTTCATTGTATCAATTTATTCAGTTCCTTTTTCTATAGTTGATTTAAGCTCTTTTTCTCTCCCATCAAGCTCGACCAAAGCGTTTTTTTAGTTCTTCCTGTGATGATTATAGCTTGGCTATTTGTGCTTTCGTATCCCTCTTTTTTCACATATTCCAGCCTGAAAGTCAGCTTTATCAAAAACCAATTTGAGAGTCAAAAATACAAAAAGCGATAATGATAATAAAGTAACATGTGCTATGTAAAGGAGACCTAATTAGGGTTTGATTAACATACCATTCTCTTTCCTTAGATTAACATACCATTCTCTTTCCTTAGCTCCTGCATCTTTTGCCTCTGCTTCCTATGAATCTAAATATCAACATAGGGACACAAACCCTTTGATGTTCCTCAAAATATTCAATTTTGTGTTGACAGTTTGCAACGTTTACTTATTGGAATAGAAAAGTCGAATACCATCTTTGCATTGTGTTTTCATATAACATAGGTGAAACTATTTAAGCTTTCCCAAACACCCCCTTAATCACATATACATACTACGAACATCGCCTACAATAAACCTATTATATGTTATATGTGAATTAACCTTAATATCTACTACTATATGTTTTTCATATTCGATAAACGTATATTTCATGTTTCATAAGGCATGGTACAAGCTTTTGAAGAGACAATGTTACTCAGGGACCATAAATGTAATTTACTCTAAATAATAAATACCTTTCAAATTGTAGTGGTGGTGTTTTCAGCAGCATCCAGGGCGTCAGTTCTCTCACGGATTCTGTGGCTCATACCAGCCATCTCAGCTATGCCTCAAGCATTGTCACTGATTGGACCATAAGCGTCTATAGCCAGTCCAGTGGCGATAGTACTAAGAATTCCAATAGCATCAACTGCGACACCATACATAGCAGCAAAGGTGAAGCTCACAAAGATGCTAAACACTATTGCAAAAAATAGGAATAATGAGCCCGAAAATAACATTTGTTGTAGCTTCAGTTCTGCATGAATCAGTAACATCTTGCACCGGGCTACACAAAAAAATAAAAGAAAAAAAAAGAATTAATACTGAATCAATTTGGATAATGAGTCACGACACATTTGCTATAGCACAACATACCTGTATGCATTGCTGGTGTAATACTCGGTAACGAAACCAATGATGAGACCAGCCCATAGAGACGATCATAGTGATAAATTAAAAGCATATAAATTGAATCGTAAGCAAACTTGCCTAGGGGAAGTCCATGTAGGGACTTTCCACTAACTATCTTCAATGCTTTTCTTCTAATAAAAGCCGCACACTTGGACACCATGAAATGAAGAGTTTCAGAAGCCGAGTAAAACTGATGTAAGAATATCTCATGAAGCCAGAGGAGATTTGGGTATTCCTTAAAGACACATTTGATGTGGTGGCAGCATACTCAATAAGCTGACCAGCTTATTGATTTCTTTGTCTTCACTATAATGTAAGCTTCCAGCATACTCAAGGGAACCAATGGTATACAGTTAAAACGTGTAAAATTAGTACCATGTAACTGTAACACGTATCAAAGGTTTAAGTTTGACCAGAACCTGTTATCGCAGCTCTAAAAACATCTTTTCTTTCCAAAGAGGAGGAATTCCTCATGCTTGAATCTGTTACCGTTGCGTCACCGACATCAAATGCGGCATCTGATGCGGTCTCACTTGTTGCACCTGCATCGGGGTTTGAGGTAATATAGTGGTTAATTGCATATAATACCATGCTGAAACATTTTAAAACAATAGAGCATGCTTAACCCCTAATACTTTGTAACAGATTATACGTTGAAATTTAAAATGGATAATATGGGTTGAAAATTAAGGGTAAATAATTAAGTACAACTCGGTGGATTACCAACAGAAATAAGCTCATAAGACCTGGACTTGAAGTGAAGGAGCGGCATAACCTGAACATTTAAAGCAAATGCTTAATTATATCATAAATTCCGTTAATCAGTAGTTACTGTAATCATATTTATACACATCAGTGATTTGTTAAGTTCAAAAGATCAGGAAAAAAAAGTGTGGCTAGGTCAGACCCATCCCTATTCTGACCAGTCCAAAATGGTTACCCATTTTTTAAATAAGTTACTCAACATGCCTGTATTGGCATATTGCCACTAATCTCAGAAAAAAAATGGTTTAGTGGCTTTGTCATGTACCCAAACTATGCAAGAATTGCTATGATAGGTAGTAGGTCACTAAGAAAAGAACTACACAACCCACAGGAGACAACATGTTTCCTCATATGTTAAGTGGGCCGTTTTGTGTTAAATCGAAGCATACTTCAAATAAATTAGCTTTTATTAATAGCACACGGGATGTGGAAAGGAAACATACTGGTTCAGTTTATGTGTGGAATGCCTCCAGCCTTGATTTTTTCGAACAACTATTGTCTCATATAAATGGTGATATAGAAAAGGTACCCAATCACAAATTATTATGGATTAGTATTGTTTGTTCCACAAGGCGACTGGTGATAAGCCAAGAATAATCGCTGCTGCAAAAACTCCTTTTCCTGTTTTGGCTACAACTTATTAAAGGTGTGCTGATAATTGGTTCATCCATAACATGAAAACGCAAGTTTGCAGGTTGTGGTTGCACTATATGGGAAATGAAAAGCACGTTTTGTTTATTATTTGAGGAAACCATCTTTAGTTGGTTCATAATCATCAAATGAAAATGCAACAAACCATGTTGAGATGTGCTGGTCATCGGGTCGTCCGTACCATCAGAATATAAGTTTGCAGGTCGCAATTGAGCTAAACCGAAAACCAACAAAAGATTAAAGAAATTAGTTTCATACTCATGGATCTGCTGCTTCTGTTATTCAGGTTGAAGAGACTAAAGGCAAGCATACTTTCCTGCGTCTGAAACAAACGGTTGATTCTTGAATGTGAATACGATCGCTTAGTTGTCGTTCCGGTTGCTGCGAAAAATGGGGGAAAATGTAAATATGAAAAAAGAAACCACTGGACAATATTTGTACATAACTAACAGAAGCTGCATATTTGTAACAGTGAACAATAATTAAAAGAAACCATAGTCAAAAGCATCTGATAAACAAATGTTTCTAAGAGTGAACAAAGAATTAGAAGTAAGCATTATAGATGAAGCTGTAGTTTGGATCTTGTAGATGTTAACCATATTTCATGCAATACAAACGTATGCGGAGCACAAGAGCACAAGTGAATTTGCTCTTGCCTATAAATGATTGGCGCTGTTGTGTTAACTTTTCTATATGTTGGTGTAGTGATACACAACACATCTCGGTGATTGGGCAGGTGTCATTAGCCATTTAAAAAATGATAAACCTGTCCTTGCACTCTAAATGTATCTTTGTTCCTTCTACTAAGACTACTATCTGATCTCACTTCGATAGACGTAAAAGCAAAAAGGTTATTATATGTTCTCACATATGGTAGCTAGCTAGCATGATACGACCATCTGAGCAACAAAAATTGACCGTTTCAGATTAGAATCTTATAGTACCAAAATGAGTACAATCTGTCGCCAGAGGGAGCACATCAGATTTTTGTGGGGTGGAGCCTAACACATTTCTACCTGGCTTTTGAGTGTGGGAAACTACCAAACATAGGCATTAACTGTTCGAGTTTGGGAATATAATGAGTATACACATAAGTTAAAAAGAATGAAAGTAGAAAGAAGCCTTGTTTGTTAGATCTTGATAACCTTTGTCTATCGGTATTCTGTCCAGCATTCAGGCCCTCTGATAGTTGTTAAGATATTAACAAACGGGCGAAGGGATAGCATAGCTCTATAAAATAGTAATAACTTATACAGTATATATTTATGAACTAACATGTTAACCTGTGCTTCTATCTCTACCACCTTACCACCTTTAGCTTCCCCCCACCTCTAATATCATCCCTATGACCTCTTCCCCTTGCACGTCCTACCCCTGGAGCATCCACCTAGTGAAAAAAGAATCATACAAATCTTTTTTTATTATAGCCAAAACTTAAGTGCACACTATAAAGACGTTGTTTTCTGTTATAATTTAGTGAATTCGATCCAGAAAATTGTTTTTTCCTTTTGGGCTTTTGGTTCTAGACTCCAAGACAACATTTTATCGTCAAACAAAAAAAATATCAGAAGAGTTAGAAGGAAGGATCATACCACTATACCAGTGTGGTTATTGGTTTCTTCCAGAACCACCAATATCCTGGAAAAAGCAAAACAAAGACAAAGAAGACATTGTTAACAAATAAATTCTAAGTTTCTAACCTATGTATATAGCAAACTAAAACCAAGAAAGCAATATGTATTAACTATTAAGACCCATACATTTTGACATGAACAGTAGCAAGACATCATTGATGTCTTTATTACAAAATCTAAAGAAAGTTTCAAGTGATAATAGATATAAAGGCAATACCGCACGGTGTGGTGGCTCTTTGGTACAAAGAAAAATCTGTAGATGGCAAGATTAACTGTTTTGCTTATTACGGTGTGGTGGCTCTTTGGTACAAAGAAAAATCTGTAGATGGCAAGATTAACTGTTTTGCTTATTATGTTTTATTTATAACATGTAAAATATAAAATAATAGCAAAATACACTTTGAGATGCAATGTTGTCAGTCCGTGAAATTAAAAACGTATAAACTTACAGTGTTAGTCTAACATAAAATCATGGATTCAGTTATAGAGAATTATGTACCTTTATTTCTTTTTGGAGGGCATAATGAGTGCAGGTGAAAAAAATAGCATGTACCAAGAAGGGGCATAGTTGATTCACATCTCGATTGGTAAAAAATTAGCAGGTTGATTCATATTCATTCTTCGCATCGAACAGCTCACTCAAGCTGCGTCCCATGTTCATATCATATTATTATCATCATGCATTCCTACAATTTAGAAAATAAAGTGATAATGAGTATAAATGCCATGTTCCTCGTAATCATTTAAATGTCATGTTCCCAATGAACCAACTTGGAGGGGAGTAGCTGGTGTCGATACTCATCCGTAATCAGTTCAATTCTAAATCCAACACAAATCACGACTACTCAACAAAAAAAATTATATTATGATTGAACTGGCCGGGTTTCCAGCACACATAGAAAACAGGCACAAAACATATTAGCACAAAAAATGATATTAGGGTTGTGAGAAAAAGTATAAAATTTACCTGTTGTAACAGGTTTCTTTGCCCGCCAGATATACCTCTTATCATACGATCCCCTACCAAGGTGTCTGCACACACGTCTAACATCAATCATCATATCATAAAATAATAATAGTTCAAATAATGATTACGTGTTTAAGAACGAATTTGTCGATTTACACCTAAATAATAAGATCAAAAGATGTTGCTAACTTTATTAATACGCTTACAGAATATTTACCTTTAGCCATGCAAGATTTGGTGTTATCACATGATCGTCTATTCCTGAAGTACCACGACTACCAAAGCTTCACAATAACTTTATTGTAAAATAGTTGGCTCCGTGATTTTTGGTTGGATGAAGATTAGGGTTAGTTGGATTTAGGGTTGCTGTTATTGCTGTGATTTAGAATAGATTAGGGTTCTGATGATATTATGAATGTTGAATGAGAAGAAATGTGTGTGTTTGACCCATTAAATCCGGCTTTAAACATGGTAATAGATATAGTAAATCACGATTTGAATTAGGCAAGCAGGTAATGTTTATGTCAGTATATTAATGTTGTTTTGCAATGGCATATCATAACTTGTGACATGGTCTAATGGTTGAGGCTCTTGTTAGTGGACGACCAGCCGAAGGTTCAAATCTTGTACCATTCTTTTTTACACGAATTTATTTGAATTCAAATGCTGTAAATGTGATGACATGGAGATATATAAATGCAGATTTTCGAAATTAATTATAAAAATACAAAATAAATTATAAAAATTGCTTACATGGACAGAATGCGATGACATGGCTGATGAATTGAATTTTAAAAGATATATATATAGAGTTACCAAACACTTTCTTTTATACAATATTGAATTGAATTTTAAAAGAATATTGAATTGAATTTTTTGTTATCTTAAACCAAGTTAATTTTAGTTAACTTGATTTTTTAAGAGACATGTGATTACTTTGGCAGGCAAAACCTTTTGAGAACAGACTAATGTTGTGCAAGGCAACTGCAGTCGTAATGCAACACTGCTTTCATCTCTTGTGTATAAATCTGGTAGGCTTTCACCTCTTTTTTTTAATTTGGTTTTTGGGTCGTGGTTTTTATTATGTTATGCGGGGCTATCTTTTTTTATTTTATTTTATGGAATTTACTTTTTCTGTGGAAGGCAGTATATAAGATCTATTTAAGTTTTTGGTTTTATGTTCTTTAATTTAAATTGGTTTGGGTGTATAATGATGACATTAAAACTCAATACCATACTAATTGAATTGAATTAGTTCATTTGTAAATAATTAATATGCTATTTGCTATGAAGAAGTTAAGTATAAGAAGGATCCTTTTTATTTTCAAAAACCAAGTCAGGTGATTGTGTGCAACCTGTTTTGATTGTGGATATGGTAGCACATGAAGCAATCATCCTAAGAATATGTTGTAGTGTCTAAGCCCAAGAACAACTAGTTAAATAACTTGCAAGCATATGATTATTCCATAAACATGTATCCATGCACAATTCGTGGGGTCAATTATAAATGTAGCAACTTCTTTGTAACGTTTACTTTTTCTGTGAAATGCAGTTTTGTATACCCCGTCCATCCCGTACATCCCGTCATGTATACCTTGGAGACCAACGACCATTACGTGAGGTAGAAGAATTCCTATCCTCAGAAGGAGAGGTGGCGAATGTGACTTGTTTCAATCCTTGGCCAGTTTCTGATGCCAGGTAACGGATATTTTCTATGCTAAGTTTATTTCATTTCCTGCGATTTTAGTAAAATATATGGCTGGGTCTCTTTGTAATGTATAACTTAACAATCTTTATCAATTTAACAATAACAAAAGTTTAGGGTATATAATAGCAAAAAATAAAAAAGACTACATGCAATTAGAAACGGATATTTTCTATGCTAAGTTTATTTCATTTCCTGCAATTTTAGCAAAATATATGGTTGGGTCACTTTGTAATGTGTAATTTAAGAATCTTTATCAATTTAACAATAACAAAAGTTTAGGGTATATAATAGCAAAAAGTAAAAAAGGCTACATGCAATTAGAAAAAGTGACAAGTTAAGATACATTTCTAGGTAATTATCCCTTTTATTAGGTGGTGTTTGGTTCGCAAATTTTAAAATCTGGAATTTTGAAAACTCACATAAATTAAAATCTGGAAGAGTTTAAAATACTTGAATTTGAAATACCCCAATTCTATTTATTTCGCTTAATACAACTCAACTCATGATTATCAATGCCTCAATAATTGTTTAGAACAATAATTACCCAAAACCCCCACTCTTGGGTTTAATCAATTCAACTTAAATATATGATTACTTGCAAAGGATCTTAAGTAGGCTTATCTTTTGACATGGGACACCAAACCTTCATCACAAGAATCATCAAGCTTATGGTTTCCCAAACTTTTTCCTTTCTCTATGTCGACACACACAAACACCTAAGAAAACACAAGAACATTTTGGAAGATATGGGAATTATCTTAAGTTATAACTAGTTAGTTATATCTTTGGTTAATTGATACCTTTAGTCCCTCAAGTCCTTTTCCTTCCTATTTGCGACACATAATTCTTTCTAAAACCATTTACAATGTATATTGACTTGTGGGTTGACTATGGGATTTGACTAACCAATCACATAAAACCTTCAACTTATCGAAGTCGTAGTTAAACTTGTCCGATGACATTCTCGTAATAAAATACCTAAAACCCGATTTTGGGGTGTTACATCTATACCATGTTAACGAGTGCTTTTCATGCTTTCTTCTGTATACATAACCATTGAAAACCAACTGATTTCTCTATCCTCTCTATATCCATGCTTACTGTTTTGTGTTTTGTTTTTCATCAGGCCTGAAAATCCCAGATTTGAGATGTTTTCTATGTTTGTGAGCATTTTTTATCCTGATTTTGAAGAGGGTTATATGTCGGGTTGCATTACCGTAGCAGATACCTATGGATTGCTGCCAGATGGTTGGTCTAGATTATTTGCGGGTGATATAGGTCATGTAGCTTATTTCTCGCGTCATTGGAGTGATCCATTAAGAATCAGCAATGAAGATTTTCAATTCTTTGGCAATCCAAGCTCGCAACATGCAGTGGCATTTTCTTCCTCTCTTGATATTCATGTGGGTCTCACGATTACTACCAAGAAGAAGAAGGATTGTAAGGATGCATGTTATCATATTTATAGTGAACAAGAAGAGAAAGATAAGTTGCCGTCTTTTTGGAAAGAGGACAAGAAAAGCAAGTGTGACACCTTGTCCTACAACTCTAAGGACGGGATATTTCAAATACACTACATCCTCTTGAAGGATGCAGTGGACACCACCATAGATATTAGGTTTGAGTCACGTGTTCCTGGTTTAAAGGGTTTGAAAGTAAGCGGGCATGTGATCGCCTACTATGGTGATGGTGTGTTGGATGAGATCAATGAATCTATGCAAGAGTTCTTCAAAGCTATCATCTTTAAACCAGAGGGTGCATGTGTATCAACGGGTTAGAAACTTCAACTGAAGAGATCAGTCCTTTCCGTACCCGCCACAGGGTGCCTAATGATTGAATCGTATTTAAAAGATGAATCGGGAGAAGTGATTGCTGATAAAACAGAACCGTATCGCGCGAAACCAACAGGTATTAGCGAGTGGGCAATGCATGGCGAAAAAGGCACCTTCTATCTTTGGAGGAAAGGGTCGGGCATACATGGAAAATCTTGATGCAGCATTCTTCATGTTGAAGAGGACAAAAGACCTGTTCGTCACAACATTCTGCATCTCTTGTTGGAGCTTTGTGTTCTTTAATGAGTGCCCGTGAAATCAGCAAATGAACTACTTATTTCACCTCAAGGTATGCAGCTTCTTCATGTTGAAGAGGACAAAAGTGTTGAGGTGTCTTTCTAGTCTTAAAGGGATCTTGTCTCTTTCTTTTTCTTTGACAAAGGTGAATAGCAATCTGATGTGTGAACATTTTAAGGAAAAGATTTGGAATATTTTGCTAATTTGGTTATCTTGACAACTCTTGACAAACATGAAACTTTTCCTCGTTTTGCAATATTTTTGAACTGTGATGATGAATGCTTCTTCTAAATTACGTAGTTACGTTTTTGTTTCTTCAACTAGTAAATAACCGTTTTACAGACTATGTAAACACTTATACACAACTATTTTTACGTACAAACAAATATTTACTTCAATTTCTATTTTTATTTCCTTATACAAACTATATATAAAAAAAATGTCTCAACAACCAAATATTCCGTTTTCAACAATCTTTTTGGTATATCGCAACAATTATCTTCGTCGAACCCTCCTACACCTCAATCCGGACACTCAACATCTTCCTCACAACAACCACTTTTCCGGCGTTTGGTAGGCAATACACTATGACGACATACACACTTGAACAACTATTTCATCAACAACAACTACTTAACCGAAAATTTCAACATCTTCAATGAAATCCACCGCATTTCCAAGAATAACAGCAAACACAACTACCGCCGCTACCACAAGAAAACTATGAAGAAAAACAAGAAGAAATAACCATTTTACACACTATATAAACACTTAGAGCACGTTTGGTAGAGAGAATTTTAGAAATTAGAAATGAAGTAGATAATAGCATTTAGAGAAATGAAATAGGTCAAGAAATTAAAATTCAATTCCCGTGTTTGGTAACCGTGAAGAAAAACAATTAACCATTGCTAGTGAATTTTTTTGGTTTGAAGGGTTTTGGAAATTAGTTTGGAATTCGGGTTGTATATGATTTTGATTTTGGGGAAAAAACACATGGACACATATTAAATAGATGGATTTGGATAGTTAAAAGGGACCACAAATAAAAAGACGAAAGTACCCTCTAAATATTACCAACTAACGGATAGAGACTAACAAGCGTTAGTGTCAGGGACCAAATTGATCAAAAAGTTTCGTCCTAGGAAGGCCGCCTGCACTTATTGAAGACCATGGACTTTTTATGCAATTTTTGCAAACCACAGAGACGATTTTTGCAATTTACTCTATATATATTTAACAAGTTACTTTATAACTGACTAGAGTTTTTTAGAATTTCGGTGTTACACAAACTACAAGGATCGACACGTATAAAAGTATTAAAGTTTTGGACCTAAATCTAGAAAAATCAAACCCTTTACCAATCGCAAATTTTTGGGAAGGAGTGCCTCGTTTTCATTATTCACCATTCCATCTTAACAAAACCCTAATACCTTTTCTCTTCACAGCAACGATCGTTTCTTAGCGCTTTTATTATTCTATTTAATTGTTGTTGTTGTTGTTGTTCAGGGATGGACGAGGGCGAGCTTACTATGATATTTCTCGACACTTTTTATTGGTTGCGTGATTGGAATACATCATGTTGGTTTCATGATCAAATCAATGCCGCTGAAATCTATTGTGAAAGAAAACTCAAAGTAGGTCGTTGATTGATGTTGTATTTTTTTTATTATTATACGTAAGTATTAATTAATTTATTAATTGTTGTTACAGGCTCATCTCGATAATCTTGTTGGCATAGTTATATTTGGTGTAGTAGTTTCTGATGTTGTGGTTCATCCTACTAATGATCTTGAAAGCATCAGGAAGATACTTGCTTGTCTAGGCACTGAGGTGCCGCAAATTCCAAACCTATTGAAAGGGATCCGTCTTTGTAGGTCTGCCTGGGACCCTTACCAACAGATGAAAAAACGGGTTCTTGTGTTTTCTACAGGGTATGTTTTAATTACTTTGTACCTATGTTTACTCTAATTACTTTACTTTTTATTATATCCTCTTCTTTTCTTTTTTCAGTCCTCTTTTACCTGATGACTGTGATGTGTGGCTATTTGTTCATTTCTTAAAAAAGAGCCGTGCGGTTGTTGATGTTGTCCACTTTGGTTACCGGCCCAAGGGCGAAGAAAATCTCAAGGCGTTGGTTAATGCTATGAATAATAATAATAATAATAATAATAATAATAATAATAATAATAATAATAATAATAATAATAATAATAATAATAATAATAATAATAATAATAATAATAATAATAATAATAATAATCATCATCATCTCAAGGCCAAATGTGTGGATATCGGATATGGGTTCCTCCCCTTCTCTTTCTCCTCTTTTGTAGAACTTGAGAAAGATGCAGTAACTCTTCTAAAGCGTATTCGACGTTTTTCTACGACTCAAGACATTGGAGCGCGGGCTGTTCATATTTTTAATAGGATTGGTTTCGCTATTGCTAGAGGTGTGGGGGCCCAGTTGGTTTCTCGGCTCCCCACCAATTTCTTGTAAAATCTTATTTATTGTTAATAAAAGTGTTGGTTTTTATAAAAAAAATAAAAAAATAAAAAAATAATAATAATAATAATAATAATAATGATAATAATAATAATAATAATAATAATAATAAAGAGAATGAGGACAGTTGCTTTTTCTTTATTGAAGACGATGGATTCTCACTCTCTCACCACATATCAAGCTCTCCAATCCTCCACAGCCCCAGCAAAGCAAAAATACACACTTTCGTTGGAGAAGTAGTTGATTATTATGATTGGTATGGAGAACAAGTAGTTGATTCTGATTGCTATGGACAACAATTATTTGAGTTTGGACAAGTAGCATTTAATTCTGCCTGGTATTGAGAAGAAGTAGGAGAGAAAGTATTTGATTCTTATTTCGTTCGACAAGAAGTTATTGACTGTATGTAAATGTTTGTCTGTTTTGGAACATTTATGTTTCTATCTATTTAAATAAAGCTCTCCGTTGGAGAGAAGAAGTCTTTTTTTTTTTTTTTTTTTTTAAATGTAAATTTTATAGCCACCAAATAATAAAACAGAAACCAACCCATGGCAACCATGAACACACTCATGGGGCATAGGTGGGCTGATACAAAACAACCTATACTATACTAACCAATGTCTAAAAGGAACAAAATACAATTAGAATCCAAATAAACTAATCCAGCCCAAACAAAAACCAATACCAGGCAGCCAAACTCCAAAATACCACCACCACATAGCAAAAAATCTGAGCAGCAACCATAACTAACCAAAATTGCACCAGCTTACAACAATCTTCCAGAAAAAACACATCACCAAATAGGAAACCATAGTAGATATTTGATTAACGTGAAACTGTGATCATATAACCATATGGTAATAGGCACTTCATCTACACAATTACTACCATATAAGAAACACAATCACAGCATCAAGAACCAAATAACACTCTTAGCCATCTAATAAAAACCATAATCCAAACACCCCTTTATCAATGATAAAAACCATATTGCATTTCCAAAGACCACTGTTAACCAACCAGTAGCACTTAGAAAGCCAAAACATCACATCAGCAAACTTCAACTGCAGAAACTTATACCAAAGGATCCCAACTGTACACAGTTTCAACAACAAACTGTGAAAGTTATAAGAACACTGTTTCATCACCATACTTACACAGTTAACAAGCATTCTTCATAACAAAACCAATACTTTTCCCAATGCCAGCACATTGTTTTAACCTCCATATATCAGCAACAACTCTAACATTAGCAGAGTTCCTAATCTTAAGACTAAGAAGTTTAAATCTAATAGTTTCCACAATAGTTTTGAACAAAACTTCATCAGACCTTTCCGTATACCTAAATAGTCTAGCATTTCTCTCCTGCCATATGAAATACACGACAGCTCCAAAAGCCAATCTCTGAATCACACTCCAAATACTATTCTTGGCAGTTCTATTAGCTATACTAGAAATGACTTCACCCCAAACATTAGACACCGTTTCCAGTTTAGTCATTCCTTTTAACCTTTCCCACAGCCTTTTAGAGTAACTACATTCAAAAAAGAGATGAGAATGAGAATCTTTGCAAACCTTACAGAAAGCACACTTCATATCATTAATAGTCAGCCATTTAGAGATCCTGTCTTGAGTTTTAAGTCTTCCTTTAATAGCCACCCACAAAATGAAAGCATGGCTTGGAATACATTGAGTAAACCATACATGCTTATGCCAAATGACCTTAGGTACATTATTTCTCACACCTTTCCAAACCTCCTTAACACTAAAAACCTTCTCCATACCTTTATTATTTATCCAGAAAGCCTTGTCAGCAATATCACTTCTAAGATTAGGGACAGGAACATCAATTACTTCCTTAAATCTACCATTCCAATCCCTTGGCCATTTCCATCCATTCTCATTAATGAAATCAGCAACTTTAGCATCAACTCTAAGTCTATAATGAAAAAGCACACCATAGTTTATGAGTTTACACAGAGGACCATTGTTATGCCATCTGTCAAACCAAACACTACAACTCTTTCCATTACCAATTTTTACACCTACAAACCTTCTAATATTATCTTTAAGACTCAGAATTTGCTTCCAGCACCAAGATAAGCCATTTGCATTACATTCCCATATGTTTTTACCTTTAATCCAATGGATATTAACCCATTTGACCCACATAGAATCTTTATTGGATATAATATTCCATAAATGCTTTGCCATAAGAGCCTTCATTCCACTTATGAAGAGGCTTTAAACCCAGACCACCCTGGCTTTTAGGCCTACACACCTCATCCCAAGATACACTAGCCTTACCAACACAATCCTTCCCAACTGCCCATAAAAACTTTTTAAACAGTCTTTCAATAGATTCACACACATTCATAGGCAAAATGAACATGGTAACCCAGTATACTTGTAAAGAACACAAGATGGAAGCAATAAGTTGTAGCCTACCAGCAAAAGTAAGAAACTTGTTCTTCCAATCATCAATTCTTTTCTTCACATTTTCAATTAGCACCTCACAATCTTTAAAGCATAATCTTTTAGCCACCAATGGCACACCAAGGTATCTGACAGGTAGAACTCCTTCTTTAAAAGGCATGACCATGAGAATTTCACACTTTATATCATTAGGAACATTACCAAAAAACATAGTACTTTTTTCCATGCCAGGATTAGGCCAAAGTAAATTCATCAAGTGCTCTTCTCAAAACAGCAGTAGACTTTAAATCACCATTGCATAAGAGAATTAAATCATCAGCAAAAAGTAAGTGGGTAATTTTCAATTCTTTACAACCCCAATGATACTTAAAAACTTTCTCCATTCTGATTTGTCTGACCACCATCATACTAAATACTTCCATAACAATTGTGAAAAGATAAGGAGATACATGGTCTCCTTGTCTCAACCCTCTTTTAGCCTTGAAAAAACCATGAGACTCACCATTAACAACCACAGAGAATGATGCTGTAGTGAGACACTCCATGATCCATTTAACCATCTTAGAATGAAAACCAAACTTAATAAGAACAAATTTCAAGAAATCCCAATTGACAGTGTCATAAGCCTTATGAATATCAACCTTAAAAGCACACCTTCTACCCTTGCTTTTACTATTCTAACCATTCATCAACTCCTGGGTAAGCAACACATTATCACTTATATGCCTCCCAGCAACAAAAGCAGTTTGATTCTTATCAATAATGTTATCCAACACCATCTTAATTCTATTAGAGATAACTTTGCTAATGCATTTGTAAATAACATTACAACATGCAATAGGCCTATAGTCAGACACTTTAATAGGAACTTTAGATTTAGGAATGAGAGAAATAAGAGTAGTATTTACCTCACCCAACATTCTGCCATTCCTAAAAAATTCTTTGACTGCATCAATAACGTCACTTTTAACAACATCCCAAGAGGCTTTAAAAAATTTAGAAGTAAAGCCATCTGGTCCAGAGGCTTTATCATCATCAATATCAAATAAGGCAGCCTTGATCTCATCATCATTCACTTCTCTCACCATATACTCAGAATCAAAAGTACTCAGCTTCTTAGTGAATAAACTATCAGGATCATCAATAGGGTAAACCAAATCTTCATAACCAAGAAAATTTCGGAAATGCTTCACAAATTGGCCAGCAACTTCATTACCTTGAAAACTATTACCATCTTCATTATTAATAGCTCCAATTCTACTTCTACTTTGTCTACGCTTGATAACCTTATGAAAATAAGCACTATTATGATCTCCTTCTTTGAGCCATTTAATTTTAGACTTTTGTTTAAGAACCTTTTCCTCATCCAATACAGCCTCATTATAAAAAGAAGTATAAACCATCTCTTCCTCCCTTAAGGCTGGAGAGAAGAAGTTGTTGATCCGTGTCTTTAGATTTAAGATTAAGAAATAATACTCAGTAGTGTAAACAATACATAAAGTGTACTTATTTGATCGTTTTCATTTGTGTCTGTCCTCATATAGCCACGATAATGTTTTGATCAGTTCTGATCTCTTCCTTACCTTAGATTTAAATACGATGCGTATGCTTTGAGGAGGTAATGTACTAGAGAGAAGGACTTGTTTACTGTCGAGGAAAGGGATTAGCACGTAGACTACTTAATAACTTAATACGTGTTACCTAGTTTAAGAGGATCATATAATTATAGATACCGGATTAAGAGCGTTTCTAGAAAAGTGCATGCTTTTTTGACTAACGGGAAATTGTTATATATTATATTAGGCTGTTGTGTGTTACTTTTGAGCTACTTGGTAGATGATTCTCTGTGACTATCGGATTCTGATGCCATTGTTTTCTATCAGGCTATGTCTGCAAGTGGAGTATGTACCTCAAAGCTGACATGGTTCAATCCTTTAATTCATGCAGTCTGTTTTCTATCTCTCTCTTATACCATATCAGATATAATATAACTTATATATGCCCAACTTACGGCTGCCTATTAGCAAATCGCCAAATCTTATGTTTTCTTTAAACAAATGCTAGCAATGACCCCCACCCACCCAATGTTATTTAACAATGAGCCATTTTACATGTGGATTTGCATCCTTTTATGGGCATCCTTTTGTTGGGCAGGAAAAAACTTCCTAAATACATGTTCATGAATCATATAGGATTTTCTAAATGAGACCCACATGATACCAGATTACCAGTTGTACTTGCTTTTTCTGTACACCCACTTGGTATTTAGATTGATTGTTTGCATCCTCCAATTATGCTAGATTCTTCTTTTTCTTTTGAATCTTTCCCCATATAGTTGGTCTATTCCCTCCATCTTTAGGCTTTCTTTGAATAATGTTTGACACTGTCTAATCTGTATGCATTTTGTAGGCCATTGTGCTTTTGCATCTTTTTGTAGCTCTCAAGATTGGAAGGCACAACTGAACATACCTGCTGCAGACACCCGTTACAGAACTGAGGTACATGTGTACCAATGTGCATATTTTAAGATGCGCTCTTTTTTACCTCTGAAATTTATAGTAATTTTTTATCTGAATTTAATGAATATAAGGCAAATATGATGCCCCAAAGAGCAAAAGATATAATGATTATAGTGGATATCAGATTGCTGGAAATCTGCATCTGCATTGAACTTTTTAATGAGATAGTTATTCCGCTGTTCTTTTACAAGATGTCACTGCCACGAAAGGAAATGAATTTGAGAACTATTTTCTAAAAAGGGAGCCACTTATGGGAATCTATGAAAAGGGTTTTGAAAGACCTTCACCTATACAAGAAGAAAGTATTCCTATTGCATTGACTGGAAGCGATATTCTTGCAAGAGCCAAAATTGGAACCGGAAAGACAGCCGCCTTCGGTATCCCAGCCCTTGAAAAGATTGATACAGATATTAATAAAATTCAAGGTTAACTTTTTACAACCTGTCCCTTTTTATCCACCCAATGTGTTGATAACCTCCGTCATATTTATAGCAGTTATTTGACTAAACGGGAATAGCCTATTAGATATCCTATCTGCGGGTCTTGTTTGAAGTAGGGCACTGGCTCAAAACATTAGAAAGCTTTTGAGCGGAGGCTCGTTTCAAGACCGTCAAAATGGCTCTTTTGCTGTATGGTATATTTGGCCAGGTTTTTTTTAGTAGAGGTGCAAAATGAGGGAGTTGGGCAACATGTTAAAAGGTGCGGGTTAAAGCATTATATATTTTGTACTTGTTGAATCGGGTCAGTCTGGTTGACCTACGGACATCTTTTTGTCCTTTTCGTTTAAAGATTATAAATTACTAATACATTAGATTTAGATTTGAGAAAACTTTTTAATCTAATTTTTTTTACACACCTGGTTCTGGTTGGGACTAAACAGATATATAAATTTGTAAGCATTTTACTACACTTTGGGTGACTTTCAACCCATTTGACCCAATTTTCTATGAAGTTCATTTCCCCACTTGACCCAGGCCATCATTGCTAGGCAAATGGTTTAAATTTCCACCTCTACGTCCTTATGACGTCATTGAATTATAAGCATGGTAGCCCTTTGTAGTTGCAAAATGAAATGATTCATGTTAAATTGTAATCCTTTGGGAAAGAGATGCATTATCAGTTATATGAATCTAAATAACATCAACTTTTAACAATATTCATATCAGTTATAGCTAATTTGTGTCTTAATTCATTGAATACAGTTGTCATATTAGTTCCAACAAGAGAATTGGCTTTACAAACATCACAAGTCTGCAAGGAACTTGGAAAACATTTAAAGATTCAAGTTATGATCACTACCGGAGGAACAAGTTTGAAAGATGATATAATGCGCTTATATCAACCTGTACATTTGCTGGTTGGTACTCCTTGAAGAATTCTTGATCTTACCAAGAAGGAAATATGCAAATTGAATGATTGTGCAATGCTAGTAATGGATGAGGTAAGCAAAGTTGTATATTCCATAGTGAAAATGTTATAAGTATTAAGATCAGGATTCATAAACTGCAAAATCTATGATAATATGGTTTTTTGCTTAACGCAGGCTGATAAACTGTTGTCCCCGGAGTTTCAACCTTCAGTTGAACAGCTGATTAGATTTCTTCCTGAGCAGCGACAAATTTTGATGTTTTCAGCCACGTTTGATTTCAAAGACAAAGAAGCCTTATGTTGTTAATTTAATGGATGAGCTTACTCTAAAAGGTATCACACAGTTTTATGCCTTTGTAGAAGAAAGACAAAAGGTCCACTGCCTCAATACACTCTTCTCCAAGGAACCTTGTCTGTACTGGTATACTTCTGATGCTTTTGTTTTATGAATAAGGCATTATAAAAACTGATATACCTTATTAACTAATGTATAATTTGTTTTGCCTTGACCCAGATTTATTTACCAGAGGTATAGATATTCAAGCAGTGAATGTCGTGATTAATTTTGATTTTCCCAGGAACGCTGAAACATATCTGCACAGGGTGAGTTGAACTTTTATTCTACAAGATAGTCATCAGTGTTTGAATGTTCATTGAATGAAATATGTTTACCTTCTGATTGTAGGTGGGTCGTTCTGGAAGATTTGGACATCTGGGGCTGGCTGTGAATTTGATAACTTACGAAGACCGCTTTAACTTGTAAGAAAATAGTTATGTTCATGTAACGTGTGATGGCAATGTATGCCTATGAAAATCACATATGCTAATGTGTTTTTGTGATGATACAGGTATAGGATTGAACAGGAGCTTGGAACCGAAATCAAACAAATTCCTCCGCTGATCGACCAAGCGATTTACTGCCATTGACCAATGAGAGATGCTTGATGTTGGTGAGTAACAAAAGTTCTTGCAATACGTGGTAGGATACAATGGCAAGCCTTGGAGGAACTGCTAATGCCAGTTCTAAAGTTGATGAGATATGCGGGTTGGGTAATAAGTTGAGATGGGTTCATGGTGAAGCGGGTCATTTTATAGCACGGGCTGGGTCTGGTTGGATTGATCTGCAAACATGTGTTTAGTTAAATATGATTACAGAAATAATATTGTCACAATACAAATCTAAATCTTTGACTACGGTCACAATATTGTTTTTGTAATCATATTTAACTCGATAAATATAGATAATAATATTTTCATATATCAGATTAAACACATGTTTGCGGATCAATTCAATACAAATCTAGATCTTTGACTAAATAGTTATTTAGGATGTTGTAGGCATAAAAAAGCATTATGGACGACTTCCAAGCCGTTTAACATGCTTTTTTTTTACACGTTTGACTAATTTTACATTTATCCGTAAATGTTTTGATTTCACTCATTTGATGGTCCACAAATAAGTAAATGGGCTTTCCACCACTACTCATTTTTAGTGACCAGAAGGTCATGGGTTTGAGTCATGGATACCACCTCCTTGCATAGCCTCCAGCCTGGACGCTTTATGCACCATAGTTGGTCTTTGTTATCAGTGAGTGTAACAAGGCCTTTTTTTTGCAGTACACTTCACTCTGGACGCTTTATGCTCCAGAGTAGGTCTTTGTGGAGAAAGAAGTAAAGCACTAACAATTCATGAGTCAAGAAATTTCCGGGGTTAGCGTAATTGGTTTAGCATCTGTTAGATACTAGCTCTGTTGTAGTGATTATCTTGTGTCTTCTGCATATCCCAAAATTGAAAAAAAAAAAAAGGAAAAAAAAAAGGGAGGTAAAAAAAAAAAAAAAAAAAAAAAAAAAAAAAAAAAAAAAACTGTCCGGATGTTCTAGATTTGTTACATTTGTTAGTTTGAGTTTTTTCTTTTCGTGTACATGAGTTAGGACCTAATATAGCCTGTATGCTATAAGGCTTTTTTTACGAGACTATACAAAGTACAGCTGCTGCTGTTTCGAGGACTTTTGATTGGAACTTGTGTGTGTGTATAAATATATGTGGGTATATACAAACGTACATATCATACACATACATCGAGGAGTATCTATGTGTATACATGTAATGCACATACGTTTGTGTGTAGGCACATATAGTCTCACAACATCTGTCCACGTGGAATACCACAACTTTATGGTATGTCCATCATGGAAAATCAAACTCTATAGATATTGTTTGATCCTTGATGACTTAAACTCTTTTACCTCCAAAGCAATCAAGGTTAGAAAATTGGATGTGCCATGTGTACACTCAATATGGTTCCAACCCAGAAGGAATTTAAGACACCATTGTATTATGGAATGGGATGAATCCCATTATGTCTTGATAGTAGTTCTGAATTTGTTAAATACCTTATAGTAAGTAATTAACAAACCAGAGTCAAGAACTAACGATGTATTTTGGATGGCCCACTTGAAAACAATTTATTGTTAATCAAGATGCTGAGTATCTAGAGATTAGTCTCCACTTACAAAAGCAAGTGGGAGCACCTTTAGATCTTGATATTATTCAAGACCTAAATACACAAACTTCTGAGTACACTTGCTAACGTCATACTAAGGTTGAACATGTATATGTTATACCATAGATTGATATCTCTCATTCATAAATCCGTGTGGATACCCCTAGCACATGAATGATATAGTTTTATATCAATGCTAAGGGATATAAGTTAAAGGATCATAGTGAACCTGCTAACTAAAGAGATGGATTATCAGATCTTGAATTTGATGAATAGCTCAAAACTATGAATGTTAAGATGCAGTCCTTGAAAGACAATCACTCATGGAGCTTGATTGATCTCTTACCAAATCAGTTAGACTGTGAGGTTAAAATTGAGTTTCTTCAACTTGAAGACTCATAAGGACAAACTTGTACACACATTTAATGCATGCGTAGTAGGAGTTTACTCGTACTCAAGAAATTGACTATGATTAAATCTTCATACCTACAAACATTAAATGTATAAAGATGATTAATTGTCATACATGTATTCATGTAAATGAAATATGACAATAGGACTTCAAAACACTTTTGATTACTTTTGCGAGGACGATGAGTAATCAAAAGGGTTTATGAATCTATATAATATTTATTAATGTATACAAGATATAAGAATCCAAGTGTGGATTAAATCATGCATCTAGGAGCAGAGATCTTAAGTTAATTATGAAATAATTAATTTGATTTTAATTAAATAAGATTACTCCGGAGTACTCTGAGAGCAAGTAGGAGCAATGAATTTATTTTCTTAAATCTCATATGTCGTTGACATATAAGAAACAATATTCTATCTAAGCTATATTTAATTCTTAGATTGGTATAAAGTTTCTCTTAAAGAATTTAGAAAATAAAACATACAACATTGTTGCATGTGTTTATTAGAATAAACATAAGCGGTTAATAATCTAAACACAATATGACATGTTATTGAGGGGAGTCTCAATGATCAATCTCACATGATAAAATTGAACGCATGAATGGAAACCTTAAGTTTAACTAAAGGATTCATTATGTAAGTCGTATTATGTACTGAATTATTTATATCATTTGCATGAATGCAAGATGAGTTGATAACAATAAATATCTAAGTGAAAGTCATTAGATAATTGTTAGATGAACAACCTAACGGACCTGCAAAGGACCAAAGATATGTTCAAACGTTTATGGATATTTGAGGAGCTCTGTTATGTTTGCATTCATTGATGCTTATTTAACGGAGATGATGCTCAACCATAGTCATGGTATGATGTCATCATGAATGATGACACTGCTGACTAGATGTGCTCGATTGAGAGCGTTAATGCATTATACATTAAAAGAATAAGAATACTTTACAGTTTGAGAAACTATTAAAATGATTGTCTATAGTAGGTGTTTTGCTAGCTTCAAAAACACTATGGAAAGTATTGTTGCAATACTCGTATTGTACTTGAATGCACACATACATAAGGACAATCATCATTCAAACAGTCGTGAATTTTGAAACAAGTATTCTCAAAGTTTACTCAGATGACTACTTGTTGTCTTGTACAACAGAATTTGATCATGGTGGAAACATCGGATTCCGATCTATATGTAGTCTTGTGCATATCTGTTTTTAGTATTTGGATAATGGAACTGTAAGCAGTCGTATTATATAATGAATTGATATACCGGGTATAATCGTCTTCATTTATACTACTGTGTTCTATATTTGCATGTTTATTCCATGAATAATTCATTTATTCTAAAATTGTCCATTGCCGGTTGAAGATACGGGAGTATCATCGAATTAAGGCAAATGTGAGCGTGTTGGTGATATTTATTTAGAATAAATATTAATTGATGATTCCACGAAACTCACATGTTGTTCATCGGGATGAACATTGGACTGACCCAACCTTCGAGTATTCACTGCATGGATCGGCGTCAATAGTGAATCTCGCAAATGGTTATGTCTCTTATCCTCAAACTTGAGATGCAAGTAGGTCTTGCATGCGTGGAACTTTATTCCTTGATATGGTTAAACGATGTCCTGAATAAGGTAGTTATAAAATCCATTTTCAGGAATGATGTGAAGTACATGAATGACACGTGCAGTCAAAATAGGATTTGTTCCTCCACATGTCATGGAGTTAGATACTATTGGGCCCCTCGATGAATTGAACAAATGTTTGTATGGCCGTACCCAAATGAGATTAAGATGAATCTTAATTCACTTGGTAATCTTGTTCAATATCTAGATCGAGAAACAGAATAGTTGAACAAATAGAATAACTTTGATCCATGTCTAGTGTTCAACATAGTATCTGCAACAAAAGGATAGATGACATATAAACCATTTAAAATGAGATGTTTAAGAAACTACCCTCGCATATTTCTAGGGGCATTGGCGTGTTGCTAGACGCTAACCTTTGCTTGTATAATTACTTGATTATTATGACGTCGCAAGTGGGAGCTGTTGGAGTATACTCGTTTCATAATAAATAATTATATGGCTAGACATATGTGAGTCTATGGGGTCACACACTTATACACAGAGACACCATTTTATAGATTGTATTTATTGTATTTACAATATATAAACGACTACGTAACTTGGAATCAATAACGGGCCATTAATCACTAAGCTTGTACTTAGTGTATTGGATTGGACATAACAAATGGGTAAGCCCATTTGTAAGCCCTTATGGCCGGCTTACGGAGGAAAGGGACAAGATGAGGAAATGCAAGGGGCTAAGTGTTACTTACATGTTGATAACTACTAATGATTTGGTCATTGGGAAAGTATCAATCACAATATACACCTACCAGCTTTCTCTCCTCCTTTCTCTCCCTAATAGCCACGAAATTAAACACTCCCATATTAGGGTTTGTGATTTTTGATCCCATCTAACCTTATTCTAGTGTAATTCAAGGCTAGATCGATTGTTACGAGGTCAAGACTAGCATCGGGTGGTGATCGGTGACGTGTAGTGTGTTTCACACATAAGAGAAGATCAACCTTATTGATCTTTTGGTTTCTTGATCCATTCTTGGGTGGTGATATTGGTGGTGACATTGTTGGTGACTCCCGGTGCACGCTACAAAGGTATAACCATGTTGTTTATATTTTAATTGATCATATGGCTATATGAGATC
Organism: Artemisia argyi; assembly: GCA_030686995.1. Lineage (NCBI taxonomy): Eukaryota > Viridiplantae > Streptophyta > Magnoliopsida > Asterales > Asteraceae > Artemisia > Artemisia argyi. The sequence continues at coordinate 187,232,764 of CM060696.1, read as the reverse complement.
CTTGTTGGTGATGTTATTCCCCTTCGTTTATATGTTTATTTTATGTTTATATATTCAACATCACCTATAGATTGACCAACATCCGGAGACACGTCAGACATTTTTCTTTACCCTTTAGAATGATCAGAGTCACTTGACGGTTTAACAACTTCAAGAACATGACAATCAGAGTCAAGATTAATGTTATTGGGCTCTGCACTATCTCCATCCATAACCGGTGAACTCGGTTCGGATCCACCCTCATCGTCAGTACCAGACATCGCGTCCACTTGATCAGATATCTTGTCACTAGGGACAGAAGGGTCAATCGGATGAAGTGGAACCAGTTTGCTAATAGCAAAAGCCAAGATCTTGGGCTCCCCTCCAATTTCATGTAATTTCCTTAGTTTTCAATGAAAAGTGATGGTTTATAATTAAAAATAATAATAATAATAATAGTAGTAGTAGTAGTGGTGGTGGTAGTAGTAGTGGTAGTGGTGGTAGTAGTGGTGGTGGTGGTGGTGGTAGTAGTAGTAGTAGTAGTAGTAGCGGTAGTAGTGGTAGTAGTGGTATTAGTGGTAGTAGTGGTAGTAGTGGTAGTGGTAGTAGTGGTAGTGGTAGTGGTAGTAGTAATGGGAAGAAGAACATGTTTACCTTGTTTATTCCGGTAATAAACGGGGATAAGATTTCTCATTCAACGAATAATAGCGACTTAGCCCAACCCAACAGAGGAACGGCTCCGAAAGCCTCATGAACGGAGCCTGGTTGGCGACCAAGGCAGCAACATCATTGGCATTATACTCACCAACTTCTTGTTCCCTATCTCTGGGAACACTTTGTGCAACAAAGTAAAATTAGCAGGACAGGCAAAACTGTCAACCCAAAAGAAATGTTACTGCCAATTCTTCAACGAATCTGACACTTCCATATAACACACCTTATCGGAACACTTGCCAAAAGACAACCAACCATTCTTCTTATTCTTCTTATAGAAACATCAGAACAGGGGAACGGCCACTTCAACACCACAAACACGGCAAAGAATCTCGAAATGAGACACCCTAGCCACACCAAGAGGATTAAGTCGAGAAATATTAATCCTATATGAGTAAGGATACTGACGAAAAATTTGGTTAATAGTAAGCGATACTGGGCATAATCACATAAAAGAGTGTAAACGCCTATTTTCCCCTCTGGAGGAAAACGAATCAGAGCATCCTTATCTGGTCGGACTGGCCATACCTTCGGTGGAATGTGGCAATCTCGTAAAACCTTTTCAAAGGCATCCTGGGAAAGATTGCATTTACAATTCCAAAATTCAACCATGATGCCGGAGATTCTTTTTGAATAAGAAAGAAGTTAAAGGCGAAGAAGAAACGGAAAAAACAAGAAAGATTACGGTGGCCGCAAAGTACAACAGAAAAGGAAAATACGGATAGTAAAAGACACTATTTATACGCATGGTACATTTAATTACGTATGAACTAATCAGGTGACGCGTGTCAAATACCGCTCCAACAGACAGCCAAGATCAACGGTAAAAAGATAAGGATGACAGCTAAGAATGAATCAAGCGGTCAAATCAAGTCAGAAGGTAAAACGGCCAAAACGGTCCACTTTCCCCTACGACCTTATCCGCTGACAAAACATAAAAACCCGCATGAGAAAAAGACATGTGACAAGAGCGGAGCGACTGGGAACATAATCTAGAAACATTCACCGCACGCTACAAAATCACGCGAGCAATGAACGCACTAGACTAGGGGGACATGATGACGTATAGTACAGACAGCAGGCTTAATGGGCCTGGACTGTACGATACGGACCGGGCTCCGGCCCAAACACTCAAACTGCGCTTCGGTCCAACGAATCAAACTGGGTTCTGACCCACAAACAGATTAAGGCTCCGGCCCGACAAACCCACAAAGCTGAGAACGACTGAAGCCCATGTCACGAGCATGGCAAAATCCGGACATACACGAGCGGCACTTCCGAAGTACGCTCACAGACCGGCCCCGAGTCCGAAAAAGCCGTCTACGTCCGCAAACATCGATTAAGCTACAGACCCTTGCTCGACAAGGGTCCCACTCCGGCCACCTCAGCAGTATTCCTACTGCCTATAAAAGGTGACCTCGATTCACACTTTTGAGGTATGACTTTCTCACTCATCTGAACACACAGATATTTCCCTAACAAACATGAGTACTTACTCTCACGCCGGAGCTTAATCGTGGGGTCCGTCCCCACGGTAAGGCTAACTGTTTACCTTCATTTGTGCAGGAAATACAACCTTTTACTTGGATTAGTGCACGAATTGTATAGCGGACGGCCCACCAAGGACGGGCCGCTCCGAACTAAGCCCAATTCTAACCGTTTCACACTTTTCGCACTAACAGGAAGTATAAAAGAAATAAGAACAAAAACATTTCTTATAATGGAAATTAACAAGCCATAGTAACATATACGTTTTTCAATACACTCAATTTCAATGTATACGTTTTTTCAATATTAGGTCAAAACAGCCCATTTAAAAGGTCAATAAAAGGCTTTGATATCACCATTTCAAAAATTGTAATTCATATTAATAATGCGCAATTTAAAACTTGTAACAGCCCGTTTAAGATTTAAGCACCAAAACCTCCTACATATAAAAACATATCACATCGAGAAAAATACTACAACCTAACCTACCACAATCCTCTTTTCTCTAAAGAAACAAAAACACACAAACCCAACATACCCTCATCCTCTTATTAGTCACGTGAACAATCGGTCAAAATGGTGTGGGCTCATCTCGAAAGGATTAGTATGGTGATTTCCACTTGCATGAATCTTTTATTGGGTTGTTTGCTACCATCTTTCGCTCTTTCTTAGCCTCCACAGATTTTGTTAAATCAGTCCTGAAGAATGAATGGGTGGGACTATGATGATGGTTCTGGTTTCCAGACGAAGGAATGTTTGAAGTAGAATGATGAAACTTAAAATAAAGTTTGAGTAGAGAGAGTATTTTGTTTTTTATATGTAGTATAGATAGCGGATAAATTAGGATTCTAATTTGAAATAAAAAAGTTGATGACCAAACTAAATTGGACATAATGAATTCACCAATCAATAGCCATACTCATCACAAAGTGCGAGGAGAATCGGAAACAAACTTTTTAATAATCAAGTAGAAAGAAAAATAGTTTTAATTAGGTTAAACTAAAACACTCATTTATTTCACTCTTTAGTAGTCGTTTGGCAAAGGAGGATTTAGTTTTTTTTATTTTTTATTTATTTTTTTATTTTTTTTTATTTTTTTTTAAGGAATTCTCATCCTTGAAATCCATTAGTCAAATAGTTTCGGGCCAAAAAAAATATAAAATAAAAGACAAAAATACACCGTTGGTCCCTAAACTTTCCACAAAACATCGCACGGCACCTTAACTTTTAAAAAACATCGCCTGGCGTCCAAAGATTAGGTTTTTGAGGCCAAATGCGTCCCTTGACCCACTTTCTGTTAGTCAACTTCTGGTATTTCCCCCCATGTGCCTTGCACGTGAGGGTAAAATGGTCATTTCATCGTTTTGGTTAAGTATTTTGATGATACAACCTTAGGGACGAACAATGTGTTTAATTAAAAAGTTATACCATCACTATCACCACCATCTCTTTATCTTTTTTTCTTGCTTCTTTCTCTAACTTTCTGCTTCTCTCTCTAAAATTAACAACATCACAATTTTTAAATCTCATAAACCAATACACTAAAAATATATATAAGTGCTATAGAATTACTACGATTATGAGTCAATAAAAAAGATGTTTTCCTTGTTGTTGCCAATCTTTTAATTATTTATTTTTTTAGCACCGATTTCCTTTAAATTAAAATTTTCCGTGTATTGTCCCAGTTAACTATTGTCTTTATTGATAATTTCATCTTTTGATGCATCAGTAGATAAAAAGAAATCCATGACGAATAAGAAATCAATGGCGATAATACATCTTATAAGATGTCCTTGTTTCAATACTTATAACACATGCCACTCGATGATGTGCATTATATATATGTCTCGTGGTACCCTCATGCAGTCATGCAATACATATTTATTCTCGTTATTATTCTCATGCAAATGATTAATTTAAACATATATATATATATATATATATATATATATATATATATATATATATATATATATATATATACACACACACACACTATAAATGCCTCGGAATAAGAACAGGTCTCTTAAACGAGGATTATTTACAAAAAAAAATTATGCAATTGTGTTTTCTTTTTTCTTTTCTTAATTTTTTTTGGCACTAAACGGATGAATCAGCGAGAGACCAAATATAAAACAAACAAGGCTTCTATAAACAATACTCGTAACTAGTATATACATAGACCATATTCATAATCATGAGCAAACCACATAAACCATATGTAACTTACTCTTTTAAATACAGGAAACATCTGACAAATTGTATATATTCTTTTAAATTTACTACTTTAACAAACGCCCAGACATCATTAAACTACAAAAAGAAAAAGTAGTAAATGATGTCTCTGTGTATAAGTCATTTAACAAGAATAACGGGATTTGTCAACAAAAAACGGAACATTGACTGAGGGAAAACGGTCAAAGGGACGCACTTGGCCTCAAAAACCTAGAGATGTTTTTTAAAAGTTAAGGTGCCGTGCGATGTTTTGTGTAAAGTTTAGGGACCAACGGTGTATTTTTGTCAAAATAAATAAAATTTGGGGGTCGGTACTAGTCATCCTAATCAACCATCACCATTCACCAACATATTCATTCATATCCTCCATCCGTGAGCGAGTTACTTTTTCAATTTCAATCATCAATTGTTTTTCATTTTTCTGTTTGTTTTATAATCATTCAATCGGTACCTAATATTCAAAATTAGGGTTCTGTTCTACCAATTACTTAGTTTTTGTCTTCCCAAAACAAATTATTATCCATCATACAATCAAACATCTATTACTAATTATTATCCTTTATTCATGCTTCAGTTTAGGTTTACTATTTAAGCCGATTAGTGAAAATCCGGGCCGAATTTTGCAACACTAGTATATTGATTGATTGTGTACCGTAACAGGTTATCAGTTGATTTATAACCAGTAGGATCGATGGAATATATACGATTAGTTAGTTTCTTTATTAGTTTTCAAAAAAGTTTGTTGTGCACTGCTGATCTAAGAATAACAAATATCACCATGATTCCTTTAAATTTGGTATACATAGTTTTTCTGTTTTAAAATGCAAGTTAAACCATCAAACATGGTAATACTTGTCTTCTTAAATTTGTGGGAATTAAGTGTGTACGCTTAGAACAAACATTATTTAGGTAGACACTAGATAATATGGAAATTAAGTGTATATGGAGGTAATGATATTAGCAATTACTATTTCTCGGTTTGCTTGCTCTAATACACACACACACCCCTTAAATCACTGCAAGGACCTACTAAGTTGTAAGTTGTAATGAGCCTTTCAATGGGCTAACCGCTATGAATGGAAGTTAAACTATTTTTAATGGTAGCCCTTGATGCTGGTGTAGTTGGTTTTTCTTCCTACTAAGTTGGGTTGGCTACATGCTATAGGAGATATATATGAGCTTATGAAAATGTACATGGAGTTAGCGAGATCTGTTATAGCTTGTGGGTCATGTGCAATTATTCATTGATTGGACTGCTCAATAGATCTGTTGGAATCACCGCAAAAGCCCTTTTTTGTTAGTTCTTATAGAGCTTCTCTGTTGGGTTTGCCTCTATTAAGTTTTTGATCTATTGAGCTGGCTTTTTACCTTAGTAAGTTCAAAATCACACTTAGATGTCACAAGCGTAATCATCAAGCAGGGCCTTTTTATGTTTTATAGACAAAAAATCATCTACGATTAAGCAATTTCTTAAGCAAATTTGTTTACAGACGTTAAAATTAAATAAATAAATAAATAAATAATGTATGATTATTCTCGCTGATGAGTAATATATGGTAATATAGCATAATTTGGTGTTTCACTCTGTTAAGTTCTAGAACGGCTTAGGTTTTCCAAAATTGCACCCAACATTTGGAAAGAAAATATAGGTTCACTAACATTGACAACTCTTTAGTATAAAATTAGTTGGAGTAGGGACCAATCTCATAATCTTTACAATATATTGGCTTATAAATGTTTATAGTTCTTGTTTATTCGATTTCTCAACTGGCTTGTCGTTTTGAGCTTTCTGAATTAGTGGTCACGTGTTGCCTCTGAACTTATCAAACTTTTGGCACTTCAGATTAATACAAGTGATTTCCCAAATCTGGATGTGAAGCACGGAGTCCCAAAATTTATTGCAAATAAACTTTCGCTGAGTGTGATGAACAAAGATGCTGATAATTATATTTTTGGGCTATCAACAGGTACATTCAAGCTTTTCTGATCTACACATGACTAATACAAATCTGTCAAGGCAATCCTCACTCTTCCGAATGCTTCAAGAGGTAATTGGAAGTTATTTTAGCGGAATATCAATGTCTTGTTTGTCTTTGTTAGAGAGAGGTTACCAGGATAGGTTTCACAAATCACTGGACTACAAGGCCTTAGGTGCGAGTAATATTAAGGAGCTCGTTGAGAAGATGCGCAACAAAGGCATGGTGTTTTTTATAGTGCGAAAGGAGACCTACGTGATGTCTGCTCGTATGGTAGAAATGAGACGACAAGTCCTTTTGAAGGACAGGGTTAAAAAATTACTCGACAGGTGTTCCGGTGAAATCACGTTCGATTCTTTTGAGGTTTCATATAAGGATCAGTTTACGTGGGAATTCAACTATGGTTACTTTGCTTTGACCGATCTTGATCATCTTTGTGAAGTCTTGCAAGATATTCTGGTGGTGGAAGTAAATCCCTCAGGAGAGAAGGTGATAAAGGCGGCGGTCGAGTTCTACAATTTAAGAAAAAGGAAGAGAAATGAATGAAAAGATAGAGGGTTGCCGGACATATGAAGAAGATGATGATATTTTACTTTCTCTCTCTTTGGGTAAAAGTATTTTTGTTGGATTGTTTCAGGAGCATGCTTTTATCTTAGTTTTATCGGCTCGAATGATTATTATTATTATACTTCCATGTCAAAGTTATCTGTTTATGTTTAAAAACCTCGTTGGATCGTTTCAAACTCTTTGTTTTGTTTAGTCAATTGCAAGTTTTATTTGGAAACCCGTGGCATCTTATTTTGGCAAAATCAATGTTTGTTTATGTGGTCATTAAACTGGCTTTACGATAATCACTATGGACCATTTGATCTGATTGAATGTTGCTATATGTCCTATCGTCCTTTACGATAGATAGTTGCAACCGTGATAAGGCCTAGCTACTTTTAGTTTACCATTCATCTGGTTAATGGCTCGGGTGAAGGAGTGTTGGTTATAGTTATTATCTCCTGATTGACTTCATGTGAAGGACTGATTTTTGCTGCTATAATGCCAACCCGTCGGAGATTTGATGAGCTATTGCAGTGTGTAGTTGGTGACAATGGGGTGTAATGTTAGCCGATCGGATTATGTTTTGAGGTAAGGTGGTGTTTCGTAGGGGTGTAAACGGTTCAAGATCGTTGATCATAGTCATATCTAGACCAGTACATGGTCTCAGAGAAGAAAATGACGCGCCACATAGATCACGGTTGTTCTTGTAACTGAACCCGCTGTTCAACCGCTGCAAACCTACAAACATTAAAAAATCAAACTGCAGGAAGAAAAAAAAAACATATACGGCGGCCGGGATCGAACCAATTAGCTGATTAAAGCTAAGATCAAGGCTATGTAGCATGGGTAACCCTCCAAGGGTTCGAGGGATTGGACCAGTTAGCTGATTGTGTTGCAGTGCTAAGACGTTTAGCTTCTTCAAATTTCCAATCTGAGTAGGTATGCTTCCATTTAAATTGTTACAACACAACTCAATGACTGCAACAAAAGTCACAAAATGTTACTTGAAACTAAAAGGAGCTAAGTTCTAAATCTTGATATATAAAACGATAAAGTACATGGGAGGGTTTGGGATTGCTTATTTCAAACTGCTTATCTGCTTAAATAAGCATATTGGTATTTTAGCATGTCGGCAGCTTTACATATAAGTAGCATTTTTTGAAAAATAAGGAGATAAGCACTAATATACTTACCTTTAAGACCAGACCTGTTGCGGATCTCTTGAGGTACTTCACCAGTGAGATTATTAACATTACGATACAACCCCGAAAGCTCAGTTAGACCCGTCATCTCTTTGGGAGTATCTCCCGTTAAGAAATTGTAATGAAGGTATAAACCCGACAAGCACTTCAATCCTGAGATAGCTGGAGGCAGCTTTCCAATAAGTCCTTTGCCTTGTAAAGAAATGTTAGTAACTTTAAGATACGTATGTGTGAAATCGATATGATTGGAATTGTAAATAGTTTACAGTTTTTTTAAATAGCGCCGATGTAAAGACATAGAGAAACATTGTAACGAGGCTCGATTAAAGGAAACATTTATTTGTAGACATCATATTATAGTTTTTGATTCTTTATTGTCAATGTTTTTCTCAAACGCAAATATATGAAGGCATATTCTTCACATACACATTACACATGGACTGAATAAACAATAATGGTCATGATTATCCAATAGTTTTAGTATAAGAGATGCAAAAGTAGTTAACCAAGATATACAAAAGTAGTTAACCAAGATTGTAACCAAGATATACAAAAGTAGTTAACCAAGATTGTTACATTGGCTAAATATGAGATTGGTTGGTGGCTTATAAAATTACGTGTCATTTTCTTTTTAAGTTATCTTTTTGGTGTGAGTTATACAGTTAGCTTGTGGCTTGATGTGACCTTGTATGGAATGAGTTTGTATCAAAGACTTCGCACATTCAGGTGATAGTGAGGAAATTTGTTTTCCAAAACAATTTAGGGTGCGTTTATTTGCGCGAAAACATCCTTGTTTACTATAAAATATTTTGTGGAAAACAAGAAAAACAGAGATCGCCTTTAAAAAAGCGTTTTCCAAACAAAATGTTTTGCAAAACACAAAATCCACTATTTCCTAACTTAACAAGGAAAATTACAAAATAAATTTTAGTTGTTTTCCTTGTTTTTCCTAAGTAACCCACAACCCTCCCTCTCTCATTTAAATAGAAAATAAAAACATCAACTAAATGCGTTTTCTATATTTTCAAGTATTTTATGTAGATAAATTTTCCTTCCAAATTTTTACAAAATTAGAGATAGAAAACAAAAAAAAAAAAAAATTTCTCCAAATAAATGCACCCTTAGAAATCGCAAAAAGACAATTTTCATAATGGTTATAAGATGAAGATGCGGATATATGTTATTTAGAAAAATCATTAAGAGATATATTTCATAATATTGAACAAAACCATATAATCCACTTATGTTATTTCAAAATGATTTCACTTTGATTTAATTGAGAATTTGAACAGCTATTAGATGTTTCCTTTGAGGCACGCACATCTAATCGAATTATCGAAAGGCTCGTCGTCTATAGATAATACATAACTTGAACGATATGTTTACCATTTATCCTGTAAAAACATTTAAACCAGAGCCTAAAACCAACAAGATTTGAGTATGAACCCATCCAACCTCCCCTTAATTCACTTATTATTATTAGTCAAAAGACTTCAATGATTATTCTTTACAAAACTTAAGAGAACAATTGAATACAAAGATTTCTTGATCAAAACCTAACTCTAACAACTGAAACAACTCTGAGAGAATATCACAAGATTTCACATAGTAATTAATCAGGTGAATACAGGTATAAGGCATTACTAGACGAATACCCGTGCATAGCAACGAGATTTTATAACGACAGATTGTTTAGTGATAAAAGAAAGTTTATGGGTTATAAATGAAAAATAATAAAAGTTAGGGGTGGCAAATCTTGCCCAATTTGTAATTTTTGGGCGATTTTTGACACTTTTTAAAAAGTTTGGGCGTTTTTTGCCCCCTTGCATTTATTTGATGGGCTCTTACAGGCAAAAGATAAAAATAGATATTATTAGATGGGCTTTCGAATCACACAATTCAACTTTCAAGCAATTACTCTCATTTTTTTTCGACCAATTCACTTGTCACTGGTAACTATAAAACATTCCGTCTATTTTAATTTTAATTTATCTCATTTATTAACTATTTTATGCTATTTAATTAGTTGCATTTTTATTCATTTAATACTCTATTTTTTTTTAAGAAAAAATAATTAAATATAGTTAAGACTTAGATGCTTGATCTTTTTTTACAAGATGAATTAAAGGGGTTTTTAGGACTGTTCCGAATGTTTTTAATAGTTGAATTATAATTTGCTCGTTTTAGCCCGTGCCCGTTTGGCCCGATTTATAATTTGTCCGTTTAGCCCATGCCCGTTTTAACCCGTGCCATTTTAGCCCGTGCCCGCCCGTTTTGCCACCTCTAATAAAAGTTTGAAGATTTAGGGATTAAATGTGTTGACTTATTGACTTTGTTGACTTTGTTGACTTATTGACTTTGTTGACTTTGTTGACTTATTGACTTTGTTGACTTATTGACTTTATTGACTTTGATACTTAAGCTCATGTCAACATAATGTTTTGAAACCCGGTTGAACCGTTCCGGTCGAAAAATAGGTCGATTTAAACCGAGTCATGCTTTTAATAACTGAACCCGTCGTGTCCAGTTTTCAAAACTATATGCAACATCAACTTGTTAGCTTGTATAAAGTTTTGTGTGTTTTATTAATTTGTATAATATGTATAATAACATATACTTTTCATTTTAGGGTGTTTTAAAAATAACATTAATTAGTGTGTTTAATTATTTTATATTTTATATTATGTTGTAGCTTGTTTAAATTGTATATTGTGAAAATTTTATTGTAGTTTTTTTAGTAAGGGGTGTTTTAATTGATTGTTTTTAATTTGATATAGATGCTTTTAATTGGTTGTACCATATGAATAAATTATTGTAATTTTAAGCTATAGGGTGTTTTAATAAGAGTATTAATTACACAATTCATTTTCTCTCACCCTTGTAAGGGCAAAATGGGGATTGACTGAAAATTCAGTTTTTCACTTTTCCCCTTTGACTAAATCTACATTATAAGTAGTTAAGATATAGCAGCTAAAACAAAAGTTCCATTTTAGCCCTCCATAACTTCAACTTGAGTCCATGCACTTCTTAGACAGTTGCAGCTTTAGTCCTTCTAGAATTAGGTGGGGACATATTTGGCTTTAACTATCTTTGAATGACTTTCAGCCCCATGTGCTTGAGCTTTTCAGATACAGCTTATATCTTCCAACACTCCCCCATAAGCTAAACCTGAAACACATTCAGCAAACTAAGAGCTGCACAAAATTTGTTATGGTCAGTAATACAAAGTCCTTTAGTGAACAAGTCTGCAATGTTATCTTCACACTTCACTTTTATAGGCTTTATAAAACCATTAGCAAATTTTTTCCTTTAGGAAAGACAGATCAATTTCAAAATGCTTGCTTCTTTCAGGTAACACTGGATTAGCATAAATTTGTATGGCAGAGTTGTTATCACAACTCATTTCTACAGGTAAACTCACATTCACTTGTAGATCAATTAAGATCTTAGTAATCCGCATTACTTCACAACAAACATTACACATTGCCCTATACTCTGCCTCAGTAGAGGACCTGGACACAACAGCTTGTTTCTTACTTTTCCGAGAAACAAGACTGTTTCCCAAAAACACAGAGTACCCAGTTATAGACCTTCTTGTAACCTTACACTTAACCTAATCTGAGTCAACATATACTCTTATATCAACATTATCACTTCTATTAAAAGTGATACCCAATCCAGGCTCTTTTATTGGATATCTCAAAACTCTAAATGCCAACCTCAAATGAGATTTCATAGGACTGTGCATTTACTTGACTTAAACAATGCACGTACAACATATGTCCTCGTGTGACCTGCACGTGAGGACGGAGATAACTGGAAAATTAACGAGCGTTAGAAATTTGGACCAACGGTGTAATATTTTCGAGATCGTGGACCAAACAGGCAACAATTCCCATTTTTGGATGTCGTATGAAATCCGGCATAAGTTTAGGGCCTAACAGTGTAATTTACTCTAAAAAAATTAGGGACTAAATTCGTTGTAGGCAACAAACCACAAGGACATTGCTTTTAAGGGTATTTATGTCATTTCAGTTCCACTTGACGGTCAAGCTAACGAAATAGTGGTCAAAGGACCAAACCCGATACGGGTCAGAACCACAAGGACATGATCCGTTAAAAAAATGTTTAGGGACTATTTCTGTTAAACTCGACAGACCACATGGACCATTTATGAAATTAACTATAGTATTTATGTTAGTAAACGGATGACCAGACCCGACCCGACCCGAGCCGGATGAAAACGAGACACACTCCAAACCGCCTATCCATCATACAAATTTCGTCACCCTGGTTTTTTTACAACTCACAAATCATACTCCCGAATAACAACCACCACCATTTTATTATATCATACTAACTGGTACGTATTTATGCAATTTTTATTAATTATCATTACACTGTTACATTTTTAATTTGATCTTCAATCCTTGTTCCACATCTCGATTACTCTTTTGATTGGTTCTGTTGTGGCCGAACATTGTTTTAAGATTAATTAGGATATCAACACATTTGTTATAGAATGAACCGTTAAACTTCCGTAAACCATACATATTCACATATGTCGTGACAGAAACCAATGCAATAAACTGACACAGGGACATAGATTCAACCCCCAACAATAACAGTATTTGCGCCAATAAGAGTTGTTAGTCGGGTCGGGTAAAGTCGTGTTGAGGCTAAAAAACCATACCCGACCTCGACTCTAATAAAATCTTAGGTTAGTCAGGTTCGGGTCGACACGAATATAAGTAAAATGATTTAAAAAATTGCCTAATACATTAAATACACATATAATTCATAAAATTATAAGAAACCTGTCAATAAAATCAACCCAAACTTGAGTTAGCCAAATATTTTTAGCTCGAGACCCCGACCCTATATAGTATTCGGATACTCAGGTTGACCCGACTAATCTGACATGAATAAATTATATAAAAACAATGTTGTAGAAATAACTCCCGCACACTTATATATATATATATATATATATATATATATATATATATATATATATATATATATATATATATATATATATATATATATATATATATATAGACTAAAGATCAAATGAGAAGAATCTTTAAAATAAGATGGATGAGAAATAACTATAACTACACATTAGAGATGCATCAATTTAAATTAGATGCATGCCTAATCTTTTAGATGCATCATAATATATTTTCTAGCTAAAAATTAGATGCATATACATATATTAGATGCATTTCGTCAAGTTAGACGAATCCTATGTATTTTTCATCATCTGTGGGTCAAATTTGTTGCTAGTACTAGTTTGCATCATTTTCACTTCAAAATCACTTTCCTAATTGTAATGCATCTAAATGAATAGACATGCATCTAATTCAAGTCGATGCATCTCAAATATGCAGTTATAGTTATTTCTTATTCTTCTCATTTTATGGTTTCTTCTCATTGGATCCTTACCCTATATATATATACTAGCTTCATAACCCGCCCGTTGGGCGGGTTCGCTTCATAAGTTTATTTGATAATGATAGAAAATACCATATAAACAATCATAAAGAATATCAACATACGAAAATTGAATTAAGAAACCTCAAATGTGAAACATATATATGAAAGAATTGTGTAGAAACTAAAAAAAAATAAAATAAAATAAATAAATAAATAAAAATAAAATAAAACATTAAACATTATACATTCAAAGTATGCAAGGAACTTTTATGTAAAGCACGCTAGTAGTGAAGTTTTTGTAGTTTCCGTTTTTGCCTCAAGTTTGCAATATAGAACCCTCCATCCTTTCTTGATCTTCATTCTTGAAATGGCCACAAAAAGCCGTTTGTGGGAAGAGAACACTCGAGTCTTGTTATTTTAAGCCCTTTTAAGATTTTCATGTCTTTAGCTCAATCATAGAATAAATATCACATGGAGCATCAATATATTATAGTCATTGAAAAATAGCAACGAAATGAAGACATGTTTCAGCAAACAAAACAATCAGCATATAAAAATCTAAGACAACACCACATAATTGCTCCGGTATACAAATATATTATACTAAAATATGATTTTGCGTAGCCGCATAGAAAAGTTGGCTTATACTCCAGACCCAGGCATGTAGTGAGATAAATCATTCTGACATTGAAAAAAGTTTACCTGCTACACCGGAAGGGATATAACAAATGGCATATAGCTTCGGAAGCGATTGTTAGAAAACAATATCTGCAAAAAACAAAGTCGGTAATTGCTACATGAACTCACAATCATAAAGTAACAACTTGATTTACCAGTTTAGCAAATGCTAGCAGAAGAGGAGAATAAATTTCTTGACCAAACGTGCGACGACACTTCGCTCCATCTCCTATGGAATAAATTTTGATTTATAATTTTCATGGGACCTGAAAAATACCAAATGTGAATAGACATCCGAGAAAGAACGGAAACACAACAAAAGACTACATATTTTGACTTCCTTTTCTGTCCTATATCTCAACTATTACTAAATCCTGTTGCTTTTCCATAGGTAAAGGTAGTATGTTGTTGTAATGATCATTAGTTGACAAATTTTGGACACCAAGTTAAATGAAGGATTACCAGCTCACTTAGTACACTTTTTAACACGTAATTAGATAGAAAATTAGTTAACAGTGAACACGCATAGAAATGTACCCAGTGCCATCATAAGAAAAATATTTGTATGTTATATGTTTGATGGAAGTAGCAGAGTCCCGTTGATAGAAAAATGTTTATACAGACACTTTCAATAAAGTTTCTCCCATTAGAATCAATATACTTGTCTTGTTAGTCTTGAAATCATTTGTTATCTTAGTTGTCATTTCTTTCCCAATACCATTATCTACAGTGCTAGGTCCAATCTAATACCAAATCACACAATATAGTTAGATAATATATGTACTCGCCAACAAAACTTACAGTAAACTCAACTTCAATATGTTCCTTATCCTTATCTGAGTGGTCTAAGAGAAGTTGTAAGTTGTTGATATTTTGCAAAGCACTATGTAAGTGGTCAAAGAGAAGGCACAAAAATATATCTGCAAACATTTGGATAATATGATATCAGTTGTCAACTCGCATATTTATAATTAAGTAGATAAGCAGTAAAGTACAAAAAATAAGTAATCCTAGACACCACCTTAGTACTTGTAGGCTAATCGGTTGATCAAGATTAGGACCGAGGGAATCAGATAATTATGTTTAGCGGATATGTAAATCCTTGTAAGCTGGTGTGCAACAGATTAAGCAATCACGTACACCCACTCTTTACTTGTAGTCTCATCCGCATGTCAAGTTTAGGTAATAGGAATGAGGGAATTGAATGAATTCATTATGTTTCTCACTTCAAGGCAGAAAGAATAAGTAATACCGAACACCCACTTTTTACTTGTAGGAGTATGTGCAGTTCAAGATTAGGACTGAGAGAATTAGTTCCAGTGGATCTGTCAATTCTAGCAAGCAGATGTGCAACAAAGTAGAAAGATTAAATAATCACATACCATCCCCTTTTTACTTGTAGTCTGAAAGGGGAAAGGTAGCTTTTGTCAATCAACATCATGCAAAACCTGAATGTAATGAAATCTAATTGTCCGTTAACAGGTTTCATTTATCAGATTTCAGTAAACTGGAAAGCAAGTACTCACTTGATCATAAACTCTTTGTAGAAAGACATAAACATAATTAGAAAGACTTACTATAGTGATTATTGAGACTGCATAAACATAATTAAAACCCGAATTTTCAACTATGGTGATGAGAACATGCTCCTTTAAGTTGAAGGGTCATGTGTTGAGTGAGAAAGAACATCATGTTTTCAGAACATGGATTGGTTTTGTGGAAAGACTTGTTGCCATCAGCTTCCCGAGTGGTGATCAGGTGCATCGAGCCCCATCTCCATCAAAACACTTTTGATCCATGGTTGCTATCATCACCAAACAGAAACTTTTTGTGGCTTATAAGCTTATCAAGCTGATGCTTATGGACGATTCCCTAAACCGGCTAAGTATGTTTTAATGAATTCAAAATTTGTATGGTTTATGAATTGAATTTGATTCCAACCTTATTAGTGGGGTTACCAGAACTAACAAATACCTTTGTCTTCCCTTTTTGTATTCCTCAAAGGGGAGTATGGCTGTATTTTTTTATTGTATATTATTCATATAAATTACTACGTTTCAAAAGGAAATAATTGTCTGAAACCATTCTCATTGAGACATGCATAAAGGGATGCAAATTTTCATCTATGCACAAAAACGAAATATTGAATCACTTTCAGTTACACATGGACACGGTCCTAACATAAAAAAGTAACCAACTACAGATACATACACTTATCTTACCTAATATATAAAGCTTTTGCTCACAAAACTTGTGATGAGGTTTCAAAAACATCCATATCCATGAGCTTCAGGTAGAAAATGATTGAGTCCGTACTATAAGGCATTTCAGTTGGTTATAATAGTAACATCTAGATATTGATCGAAAATACTGATGGTATTTAACGGGGGAAAAAGAGTCAATATAATAAACGTAAACGGTATACTTCACCTTGGCCTGTAGAAAGCCACCATCTCTGGTGTTGATGGGAAGTGGCACCACAACTGGCTGACTTTTGATCATAACCTATAACAACAACACGAATAATTAGTATTACTTGTTTAATCGTGATTCTGAAATTTTTCTTTTTTCACTTGTTTTTTGCTCTACAAATAGTCTAAGACACCATGCTTTTTCCCGGGGAATACGAACACTTCTTGACCTGACCTTGCAAGTTTTCCTATCATGAAAATTACACTATTGCTAGAACATTGCTTACCAACTATTATACAGGGTGGCATTCTTTTCAACAGTATCAAGTCCAACATCAAGTGCAATAGAACCGTCAGAGACCCATAGACTCCAAAAGTGCCTGTTGAAAAATGGATTTCACACATTAAAGCCTTGATTAAGGCAATAAAGACATATAAAATATATACAGACCTGTGGAGTTGCTGGAAGCTTGTAAAGGCTATTGTCGGGAATTCGATAAAAATAGATACTTCATTATCGATAAGATGTTTTGAATTGTTTGATATTTCAAAAAGAAGTAAATACCTGTGGATCTGAACGAAGCATGGTTGCAAAAGAAACAAATAGTCAAGTGCATATCCCTAAAATTAAATCAGATATACACTTATTCGTAAGCACTCACAACTGCCTTTATGGTCTCAAATAAGGAATCCCGAACACCAATACCTGCAATAAAATGGATCTGGTCATCTAAACATCATTTTACATATGAATCACTTATAATCAAACCTGACGATTCATAAAAAAATCAACTTAACTACATCTTTTGAACCATCGCCCTTTGCCATTGTTGCCATCACTTTTATTGTCCTCAACACGGCCACTGCTACTGCTACCTCCCACCTCCCACCTTGATAATGTATATTTTCACCAAACTTTAAGGATTAGTTTTGTATTCTACGCGTACATAAATAAATTGGATCCACATCTATATAATGTGAAAAAAGAGAGTACCTCATCGCCCATCTTGCGCAAATATATAATGCAACCGGTTCTCCGTGACCATGATAAGTTGCAACACAGACTCGTTTACTTTTCTACCTCTGTCATAGTTATACAAAATGGCGAAATATAACCAACATCATTCATAAAAGCAATATAATACACGCATAATAGATCACAGAATCAACAAATACCATCTTAGCTTCATAATCATTTCATCAAACATATGGTGTGCATAATCAAACACAAGAATAAACCATATCATAAAAACATATATTTACCTTCAAAGTTGCTTGAATAAAATGTATACTTCATTGGCCTTTGATTGCTAAAACTTCAAGCAGTAGAAACACATCAAACGATGAATCATACCATGAATCATCGAAATCTATTTTTTTGGCTTATAAGGTTTGATTATTCGAATGAAAAGAATGATTTAAATGAAGATTAAAGATCAAACATACCACACAATGATCGTGGATAGTATTCTGTTATTCACCAAATCGTGTGATGGTAGTGTGAATAGTGTAGCCATGCTTGTGAGTTTAAACTCTTCCATGGTTTCCTGTAATATTTTGAAAATCAAAAATCAAACCCAAAAATAATCAAGATAAACATGGTATCGATTGAGAGAATATTGCAATTTTTTAAGAGATGGAGTTAATGTGTTTATGAAGGGTTATAATTGATTAGGAGCGTCTAATTTGAAAATGCCGAGTGTGTAGGGGAGTTTGTTTTGAATTGTCAAATTTCAGTTTCAGGAGAAATTAAAGCATTACATGTTAGTTTTGTATGCTGTAAACCAAAAAACCAAGTTGCTCCGTTGGTTTAGAGCATGTGGAATTAGTCACCATGCCCCGGTTCGAATCCCACTTGTGTCTGATTTTTTAAATACCATCTGAAAATATGTTAAAGTACCAGCATGGATGTGCCAACATGGCGAAAGTGGTTGACTAGGCATATGACTCATATTATCCAGTCAGCATGCTCATGGGTACATCTTTCAAAGCATCAAGTACAACTCAAAACTTGTCTCATATATATGTAAAGATATATATTTCCATTATCTTCTTCTAGTAAACTTTTATAAAATATGTATTTTCTTATAGAAAGTAGTAAAATTTACTTGGTAAAATCAGCCGTGTTTGTGGTTTCGTTGGGCCAGCCCAATTGCTCATTAAATTCAAAAGTCGGTTCCTGTTTTATTCAACCATCAATCTGTAACACCCCCAATTTTAAAATATGTGCAGCGGAATTTAGATTGGGTGTTACTTCATTGAACAGCAGTTTAATAGTAGAAAACGATCATTATTTTAGTTGTTTTAAAAAATTTACCATTCGATTTTTTTTTTTTATAAATATCAGAGTTTTTAAAATGAGGTCCCGTTGGTTTCAAGGTTAAATAAATAGGTTTCGAATGATATTAAAATTTATAGTAGAAAACGATCATTATTTTAGTCGTTTTAAAAGATTTACCATTCGAATTTTTTTATAAATATCAGAGTTTTCAAAATGAGCTCCTGTTGTTTTCAAGGTTAAATAAATAGGTTTCGAATGATAGTAAAATTTGTAGCCTTTGTAAGAATCCGTGCTCCTCCGTACCATCTTTGCTCATTATGGACTTGAGATAAACACATGCTAAAAGTGTCAACACAAAGTTTGGTGAGTTCATAGAGTTTATAAGTAAAGTAGTTGATTTCCAAGAATCAAAAGAGTTTGTGAGTCCATAGTAGTCATAATAAATGATTTATTATCAAAATCAAAGTGTGAGTAAATCCATAGTGTTTATAGTAAAAAACAGTTGATTTATCAAAATCAAAGTTAATATAAAATAGTTCGTTGGTTTGCCCTAACTGGGTCGACACCAAAATAGTTATGATTTGCCAAGTAATAGTGATTTTGTGCTATATAGTGAACACAAGTTCGTCATTTGATAACATTAGTCATTGTAGTACTGTGCCATGACCACAACACTACTGCTCTATTGCCCTAAGTCTCATGACACGCAACGATTAACAGTCAATCATATAAATAATATGACGAAAAGTAACAGGCCCCCAAGATAGGTATTTACTAGTAACCTATATCATCAAATAAAGTGCGCTTTGTGGTTTTCTCCAACAACCAAACGGGGATTGTCAGTCCCTAATAGATCTATCCACAATTATTTATGTTCACCCTTCAAGTGATTAAGGTTCATGATAGAGGGACTTTTAGCAATAGCAAACTTAGGCAATGGATGTCAGGTATAGCATACAGTTGATAAGTCACTTGTAATCATGTTTATAGCATTTATTTCTCCATGAGATATAAAATGTATAAAATGGTGGGCTATGGTCCCACAGTAATATGTAAATAGTTTAACGAGTACTTGTAAAGTATAAAACATGTAGTTGAGCATGTATCTCTCCCAAAATATTTATAAACAATTATAAAACCAGTAAAAGTAGGGCTATGACTCACCTGAGGATTATGGCAGACAGAGAATAAGTAATGTCAGAAGTGAAATGACTTCACAAGATAACCTGGATAATAGAAGCTTGGGATAAGTTTGACTTATCGAGAATTGTGATTTGAATAGTGTCGGATGACAAAATGATTCTTGTGGCAGAGGTGGCTTGCGTGGCAAAACGTTTAAAGTTCAACAACAAAGTTATATACTATATAACTTGATTTTAGGTATAAAGTATCGCTATTATCTATATTTCCTTGTTTATGGAACAATTATAATATCAAAAGTTTAGTTGACGATAAATTATAGCAATTGCAAGTTTATGCCTGGTTAAGTGAACCGATGAGTTTTTGTAGGAATAATCATTTCCGATATGTATTCAAGTTAACTGAAAATAACGTCAAGTTATATAATTCACGTTATATATTATATATAGTCAAAAATAGTTATTTCATTTTGGTCTCACAATGTAGGTTTTCGATATATGTTACTATGATAACGCCGTAAAATATTACTTTGTCAAATGATATTGTTGGATTTCGAGGTGTAAAAATACATATACAATATATTTATTAAAGTCGTGATTAAATAATATATTATGACAAATATATTATTTATAGTTTACGCTGATGCGGTCGCCAAATAAAATAAGTGTTAAACATATTTATTTACACGAAAGGTGGTAAAATAACATAAGTTTATTTGCTTATAAAAGTTTTTAGAAAAGTCAATTGAGTTTAAAGTTGGAGGTTTAAATTGTAAATTTTTATATAAGTTAGTATAAGCTTATAACAGTTAGTTTTTTTTTTTTTTTTTTTTTTTTTTTTTTTTTTTTTTTTTTTAAGAAAATAATAAGTGGTGCAAGTTGAAGGCTTTGAAACTGATATAGTGCAAAAGTTGTGAAAATAACAAAAATAGCAAAAGTGGCCTTGCCTACGCTCGAACTCAAGACCTCTAGCTCACAACTCCACGGCACAACCAACTGAGCTAGTATTGATCTTCTGTTGCTCTTTGCGTCTAAGTATATTTAATTAAATCTCTAACTGTTTTAAATTTGTTGTTCATTTTATTCAGCAAAAACTGAATCGTGGGTTTTGTTTATGAAAAACGTTGATGTTTTCTACGTTGCTTGGCCACACATGCATTTGTTTTACGTTTCAAAGTTTTCACATGCTTTCATGCACTTATAATAAGCACCATGAGTTTCACGTTGAGCCTTATGGCTTATTAAAGGTTCGGTTTGGACTTGCGATAGTAGCCCAACAAGTAAACAACGATAAGTTTCTATTTTTGTTTTCAAAAGTTCCTGTATCATATAAGTTCAAGTTTATAACCGTTATTAGTATTAAACGTTTAGGACAATTACCACACAAGTCTTGACAATGCCACCTTAATTATTTTATATATGCATGAAGGAAAGCAATAAGATGGAATGGGTCCGGAGACTTATGAAATCAAAAGGTGGTGAGTAACGAGAGGAACAAAAGAGAACGAGGGGCTGAGCAAGGTGAGGTCAAAACTCCAAAGCTTCGAGCCTTTAAACCATCGCGTACTAGAATCAAAAGGACTTCGAAATTTAGAAACCACCACACTACTTGCTCCCATGGGTCTTTTCTTTCGTTGGCAGTAGCAAAAAAAATAATAATAATAAACGAGTTGTGTTTTGTTTTTGCTTTCTTAGCTTGATTCAAACTTTTTGATTTTTGCCAAAGCTAGCTGAACTCAGGAACCTTTGAAATACTTAGATAAATTTGAAATGTGATATGTTTGTGTGCATGAATCTGGTTCGATGGCTTTTTATAACTAGATTTGGAGTGTTCAAGTTTGCATTAATGAGACATGATGGAGGAGTGTGGTAAATATGGGTGGCATGTCGATACACGTAAGACAAGGAAGAAGAAAAGAAATGGTTTTAGAACACGTAAGGTTCAATAATTCTCAAACGTATTCCAACTTATGTAAATATATACTAGTCGACATATAAGGATGAATCACAAGACAACTCCCTCATTTCAAGCTCTCACATACCCTTATATGAGCATATTATATTTAAGATTCATCTCAATTTTCATGCATTCCCTGACAATATATAGTAACTTGTGTAAGTAGGATGATTTAGAATCTCCTTATTTAAATAGATTGGGACGCCTCTGTATTTAAATAAATAAATTGTAAATCACTGAACCATAAGTTTATGATCCCTTACTAACATAAATTTGGACGCTTCTGTATGTAAGTAATGAGTTATAAATAAGTGGGCTTATTTGTATCCGATACGACTCCTTAACCACAACCTTAGACGAATAAGAGTGAACACCACTATTTTAGAGATCCTGAAAGCCCGAATTCTCTTAGACACACCGTAAGTAGTTAACATCAACTGAACTTCGGGACGAAGTTCCCTTTAAGGGGTAGGTACTGTAACAATTCGCATTTTCGGGTTACTATTCATTTTTACTATTCAGTCCTGATACCCGCACCACCTTTTGACTAATACATTTAAAAATGACCTTGCCTAATCATATACCTAGTCATTAAGTAGATATTATTTAGATAATATCTTACAAAATATCTAACAAAGAGAAGTGAAGTTGAAATTTTCTTCTTAAATATCTTAACTAGATATTTAACAATTCCGGTTTAGGTTTTCACGACTTTAAGCATCCCGATAAAACTTATCTTATTTAATATGCTAATATAGATTATATTGATAAGATTTAATATATTTATAAGTTTCATATTTTTAGGATATCCGGTTTTAAGTTTTGTGACTTTACGACTTACTGTTAGCGATTACCGGGACTAAACAACCTTCGTAAAACAAGATAATGGCAAAGCAACCCATTTAGTCACTCACCACTCATTATGAACGACACAAGGGTGATTCACCAAGGCCTTGGTGGCTTGGTGATGATCCATAGAAACCTTATGCATTCATGTGTTACATTAGGAGCCATAGAAATACGTATGGTCCAAGATCAACCAAGTATGTGTCATGTGTTCCATCCTAGACCATGTCTTAGTATAACTAACCTCCTTAAGGCCCTATAAATACCCTCCTCCCTCGATCTCTTAGTCGTTCACTTCACCAATAACATCAAACACTCTTCATTTGATTTTCCAAGTTCCAAGTTATACATAGAAGATGAATACCTAGTTATTCCCTACATGAATCTAGTGTTACTTTGATGATTCCATGGTTGGATTAAGAGCTTTACAAGGTGATTAGAGCTGAGATTACAAGGCTTTTAGAAGGGTTATATCAAGGCTAGCAAAGGTTTGCAAGAGTTGTGTTGAAGGATTGGAAGCTAGGGTTTTCGATTGAAGAATTTAGTTCTTGTCATAGTTCATGTATCCCTTTTCATTAAGGCCAAAAGTTGTAAGAAAACCTAGCTCACTCTCATGATCAATATCATTTACATGTTTAATCTATGCTATATATAAGGTCACTATATTGTATCATGATGTATTAATGCTTAAAAACAAGTTAGCGAAACCTATAAAACTAAAACTGCCAAAAACCTTGCTGAATACGAATCTGAGAAATTTTTAGAGGCACTTCTATTTCGTTTCATCAAAAAGTTAAAACACGAAAGTTGTTCGAAATGATGTTTTACATCTACTACGAGGAAACTCGGCCTGAAAACAGCAGTTCTGCCTCAAATGGTAAGGATAGTTTTTGACGTCAAAATTTGGTTTTCACAATACAAGTAATTAAGAACCATGTAACCACTTAATCTATATGTCACTAGCCAAACGAATTTTTTTCCATATTGAAAACTACAAAACTAGGGAGGTTCATGTGAGGGGTTCATTTAGGTAAACGGATCGACGAGTTGCTGGATTGACGATTTAAAGTGTCCTGGCTCCTCGAACGTTTACTGCATGATGTCATCACCTATTTATATATGTGATTAGTAGGTGTTTTTTATATAATAGATCAAATCATAGCTTATTACTATTTCTTTATGCCTATTTATGCTTATTAGTGCTATTTTTGCTTAATTGGTAGTGTAGATACGATATGTGAAATTGAATTTGTGTAAAATCATATATAACATATGGTGGTTTGTTGTTGGTCAGTGATGGGCGAGATTATAAACATAAACTTAATATGTTCAAACGGGTCCAAGTCATCGGTTAGATTGAGTACTGTCGGATTAAAGGTTGCTGAATTTAAGGATTCAATGGCTCAAACCTTTAATCTTCCTGTTGAAGAAGAACTGACCCTGATTCATAAGAGGAATAATTTGGCAGGATGATCGAACCCTAGATAGCTATGGTATGTAATTGCTATTGTGTTTTAATGTTTTATATATATGATGCTGATATATATGATTATTCTTTAATGTCTAATCAATTATCTGTCTAGATTTATTCATTTGCTCTCTTGTTTAGTAACACCCACTTTTACTTACAGCCTGGCATGACATATATATTTCTTTGATCTCATGTAGGCGTGCTGGCACATAACACAGTTCACGTGGTGCATGTTCCACAGGTTGTGTGGGAGGATTCCAGGATCGAAATAATCATAACAACAATCATGTAATCATGCATACAAAGTTGTATAAAAATAGAGACAAAGAAGATTTGGTTTGAACCCTATAACTGATATTGAATAAATGAAAAGGGTTGATGTTTACAGCAAATTCTAAACCTATATATACAAGATGAATCGATGCTTTCATGAAGAGGCATACTGATTCAATAAAAGTAAATGACACAAACTAAAAACCTAAACATTATAACCCTAAAAGAAAATGTTATAATGTTTCCTAAATAACCGCCTTCTATTGGGTTTGATGGCCTGCGGATTTGCAGCCCATGACAGAAAGTTATGCGGCCTTTTCTTGTAAACAAATATTATTGGATTACTTTTCCAACAGTGCATGATCCTACCGTACCACTTATTAAAGGCATCGTTGACAGTAATCCCCAATTTGTGGAATTTAGCATCCTCCTGCAGGACCCTCAAAAGCATAACAACGTTGATTTGCGGAACTAATCTGGGAAGCAACCGATAATCTTGACCTTAGGCATCAATTACATGAATGTATGTATGAGGGGCTGCTACTCCAACTCCTTCAGAAACAACAATATTTTGGCTCTACGTGCTAGTGTTGTCCTTGATGTGGCCGGCCTTGTTCTTTTTTCTTCTCTTAAATTTAAAGACAACCGAGCTTTCGGGGGTGTGAGTTTGTGAATAATGATGAATCAGTATTATTCCAGTAGTTTTGCTAATAAAACACATTTGGATATTACTGTTTTCTTTTCTTATGTTAATGGTAGTCAACACCTGTTAGCACATGGTATGCTATTTGACTTGTAATTTCAGTATTTTGGTAGAGTATGCATGTTAAGCGAGTTGAGTAATGAGTCAAACGGGATACCTTTTTATGCAGGTAGTTGGAAATTTATTTTTTACATTTAACTTACAAGCATCTCAAATTAAGATGTGTATTATGTAACTTTTGTAACTGAAATTTCGTAATGATTATTCTCATGCCTTGAGCTTTCTCTAAAATTTTGAGATTTTAGGCTTATAAGTGTGCTTAATGACTGCTTTTATTCTTCTCTCTTATGATTTCTCACTTCAGAATGGGGAACAAATACCATTAGTCAAAATCATAAACAAAGAAGGAATCTTCATGCTTCCATTAGTTAATGTCACATTTTGTGGGCTCTTCCAACCCTTCCTTGATGGGAATAGGAACATGATCCAACAGCTTTGCAAGCTCCATCTTCTCATCTTGACTTACAGTCACCTATTTGAACTCCTCACTGAGAGAGAATAACCTACATAGCTCGATATCACCCATGGTCGGCTTTAAATGCTCATTGTAAGTGGTGATTGTTCCATGACTTATGAACTTGCAATTCGACCCAAGTCCGTGACCTGAAAGTAGCCACTTTCCTATCATACTTCACCAAGCTATTTTTGTCCAGTATTGTAGCAGCAGAATGGACCTGCAAAAAATAGTCAATGTCAAACAAGGAAAACTAAGTTCAAATATGCAATGAAGCATGTATAAATATGCACGTCATACATAGAAAAACAACTACGCAATGAGCTTAAGCTGTATGCACTCAAGTGGAAGCTAGACTAACCAAGCTAGTTTCTGCCCCGAGCCCAATACTACAGTTCGCAATTTCCAATATATTGTTGAACAAATTGCAATTCAAGCTTCAATCAATGGCACTTTATTGAGTAATAAATTTACCAATCATGAATGTCAAAGCAGCATACTTTAGAAACTCAACAAAGTAATGAGCCAACGCAGCAAATGATAACCCAATTTCAGTAACTAAAATGTCTAAACCACGAATGCTACAAGTCACCATCCTTATTGACCACATATAGCAAAATCAACACGAACTAGCATTCACTTAAGTCGCAAGGATAAGTAATGAACTAAAGCTACGTTTCTTAATAAAGGCGACATCGCTTCCAAATTAAGATGGCAAATTCAAGCTCTTAAATAACTATTCGCAGGGTTATTATGAATAATGTAATTATAGTGCGGAGTGCATTTGAGAAGTTAAAGACGTGCAATGCAAACCTCAGTGATTTACTAAAAAACGACGAAACAACATATAATGCGCATGAAACTTGACAGATTAAAAAACAGATAGACAAAGATTTAAGTGCAGTGAGAAACATACCAAATCAGCTCTCCTCTCCTTGAGTAAATGATCTGTCTTCAGAGCATCAGCTGGTAAACCATAAAGTGTAGGATTCCGCACCATACGCTCATATAAGTAAGTGTAACCAAGCCAATGTTGGGCTTCTTTTGCATTCTGGATAGTTCCAAGGACTATTTCTGCGTTCAACTGATCAGCCAACCTTTTTTTTTTTTTTTTTTTTTTTTTTTTTTTGGGTTAAGGGTTGATACCCGGTGAATACTGATCAGCCAACTTCGAAACAAACTAACTTTCAATAGGAAGCTGCTGATTCATCAGTGAAAGATAGTATTGCACCTCACTGTGACCAGTTATAATAATCCCTTCGCAAATTCACAACGAAGTCCTAGCACTAGTAGTTCTACAAAAACGGTTAGCTATCAGCCTCATTGACCCTATGAATGTTCCAAATTGCTCATAACATACCAAACGCTAATTCCATGTGATTGTTCATGCTTACAAAAAATACCTTTCTGTTTTGTCTCATGTCAACTTTCACCCAAAGTTTAATTATCTAGAACACGCCTTTTTACACATCGAGACGTTCAATGTTCAGCACATAAAAGATACATGGCCAAAATATTATATCTTAGAGAAGGGATGATTGGCTTTTGAGTTGATTTTCTGTATTTTTTCTTAGTGGTCTCCTCATCAGCATTGGTTTCAAGTTGGAGGATTCCGTATACGCCCGTTTCTGTACCGTGTATCTTTTTTTGAGCCGAACACTAAACATCACAAACAGGTAGCAACTCATATATTATCCGGCTGACAGAAGAGCATTAGAACCACTTTCTGCATGTAGATGATGCATTGACTTGTTCAGGTATTGTACGATCTTCCAGAGAAGAAAATGTCGCATAACTTGTTTCGACAGTGCAGGCATCTTACCTGCCATCTCATCTTCAACCGATTAAAAGAAAATGCCACTATTTCTTCGTCTAGTCTTTTAAAGAGAAATAAATTATTGAAACTAAGCTTTATTTAAAAGGATAATTTTACATAATATTAATAACTTACTATTACTAAAATAATAATTAGTACAACAATTTTCAGATATATTAACTTTATAATGAAAGCTAACGAACTTGTCGCTAAGGATGGCAACCAGGGGGGGCTACACGAGATGAACCTTGGTTTGGTGAATTGAAGTTGGCCTTAGGCGGGGCGACCATCTCTATCCCCAAATCCGATTACCAAAGTTCTCCCCAAACCTGCCCCGATCCCCATTGGGGATCTAATCGGGGCGCGATGCTCACCCAATCCCGCCTCGTACTATTCGGTGATCTTATCGGGGTGTCTCTTTGGGTGCAATTCTCGACAAACGCCGCACTATTTCACATTTCTGTACTATTCGATACAGCTGCTGGTTTTTGTGTATCCGATACAGCTGGTGCTGTCATTACAAGTATAAGAGATGTGAGTTCCTTATTACATATCAATCATGTTATATTAATGGTGGTATAATGGATATATCAAGCAATGTAATGGTCTTACGGATCAATGTCCGTATGGGATCCCGATAGGGGTGGAAATGAGCTGAGCCGCTCGTGAAAAGCTTGGGATCGGATCGGTAAAAAGCTCGAACGAGCCGAGCCTAAACGAGCTCGAGCCTAAGCTGCAGCACGTTTATTAATCGAGCTTGAGCTCGAGCTTTACATACAAAGCTCGTTTAGGCTCGCAAGCCTAAACAAGCCTAAATGACAGTATCATATTTTAAGCATTATAAATATATGCGAGCCGAGCTCGAGCTTATTAACGAGCTCAATAAAGATATATTAAAAGCCGAGCTCTAGCTTGAGCCAAGCTTTAACTTTTCATTGCCAAATCGTATAAACGAGCCGAGCTCGAACCGAGCCCGAGCCTATATAACATATCACGAGCTCGAGCTGAGCCCGAGCCGAGCCCGAGCCTATATAACATATCACGAGCTCGAGCTTAAAATTTAAGGCTCGAAACGAGCCGAGCTCGAGCTCAAGCCTTTTAAAACTTAAACGAGCTGAGCTCAAGCTCTGGCAGGCTCGGGCTCAGCTCGTTTCCACCCCTAGTCATCTGGAATACATTTTTGTCCAAATATGATATTTATATAAATAGTAAGGGGCTTTTGTAACAATACGATATTTATATAAATAGTAAGGGGCTTTTGTATAAGTTGATGCTTAACTGTGGTTAGATTTTGAATTTTGAAATTTTTGACTAGAAATTGTGGCATCATGCCTTGGTAGTCTTTCAATGAATATACTTATCACTAATGGATGTCTGCATTTGCCAATAATAATATGTGTATCATGTATAGTGAAATAAAAGGGAAGGTGGTGGAATATGATCATTAGTATGTTACTGATGATACGTAAAATCATTCTTCTTATGGGTTTTAGCCGCTTTGACCTTATCCCACAAGTGCATACCATGAATTTACCATCATTCTAGAACGTTGGTGACTTTATGAAAGATTATATGGTTATAATGATATTACATTGAATGGTACGAAAGATTATTAATATTTCTCGGGTGGCGATTCCCCTCAGGTAACTTCATAGTATCTATGTAGTTATACGCCATATTTCCGAGTTGGGATCGAATGATTTTGTTGGAAAGAGTTGTAGCTCGTTTGGGATGTTTTCCCTATATGTGCGATAACGCTTCCATATAGTATTTTTTAGAGTTATCCCTCTATATGTTTTGACACGTTTCTCTAGTACACCAAAGATATTTGTAGAGAAGGAAGAAGTTTTTCATTTGAGTTCTGCCCTTTCTTTCGTTCAAGATGCATGCTATTTATAGCATGAAAATGGGAGATTTGTAAGCAAGTGGATGATCATATTCGAATAATATCTGTTAATACAAATATCGTCTAAAAAACGTTATTTATATTTTACGATCTTTGCTAATATTTTGTTATAGACAAAGTATAAACTTTATTTTCTACCAAAGTATAACTATAGTATAAGTCTCACATATAGAAACTTTATTTCTAAGTAAACATTACACTTGCTACATGATTCATTGTTTATCTAACAATGTTGATAGCATATTAAGTGTCAAAACATATTTAGTAAGTTTTACTAAATATTGTGTCCTATTGAGTTATATGTTTTCAAACATCTTTAGTAACTCAATCACTTAGTAAAAACACATCATACCAGCATTAGTCCATATCGCCAAAAGAATACTTTTACAAGTTCACTTTCATATTAGTAAAAGTCTAAAATTAGAAATATACATCTACATCATGCATTGCATCATACATGTCTTGTCAAAGCTCTTTGTAAATCTTTCTAAAAGATCTCATGCATATTTGGAAAGATTCTTACTCAACTTAGTTGACTTAAAGGATCTTGATTAGGCTTGTCATTGATATGAAAAGATTTCTTCGAAGGAACTCTGTTAGCTCTGGCGGAACCCTGGGAATACAAGGGCGGAACCCTTGATTTAGTTCCGCCTGATCCGTGGCCTTGCTGTTTGGTTCTCCTATAAATAACAAGCCACATCCAAGAAATCTTTCATCACTTTTAGCTATATTACAAACATACACTCTCATCTCTATCATTTAACTCAGTTGTATCTCACTTGTGTGATTCTCTTGTGTAGCAAAGAAGTCATCAAGTTCATCCGAAAAGACTACAAGCTTCAACACAACATTGCAAGTCTTGGTAGCTTTGCATTGTGTAAACTCTTATAGTTTATACATCATTTGTTTGTATATTGTCTATGGTGATCGGTTAGTATTTAGTCCTCAAAATACATAAATTATAGGGAGTGGTTGTACCCATTCAGAAAGAACTCGACATCTAGCTTAGTGTCGTAAATATTGTATAGGCTACGTTAGGAGTGGTTGTACCTTTGTAAAAGAACCCGGTATTTAGCTTTGTACCGGATAAAGTGTAAGCGACGATTGTAAGGTTTTCTCCGCCGAGAAGGGAGCTTGTTGACTAGTGGAGGATACTCTTGAGTTGGATACTTGGGGCGTGGAGTAGAGCAAGGAAAACGAGTCCTTGTAGCCGAACCACGATAAACACTTGTGTTGTGGTTTGATCGTTTCTTACTTTACTCTTTTACATTACTTATTGTTTATTAGTTTTGATTGTTGGTTACTCGTAAAGATAACAAAGTAAATCAAGTTAAAAAGCGGTAAACTATTCAACCCCCCTTATAGTTTTTCACAATTGGTATCAGAGCTAAGTTACTCAAGATCTTTAAAATATATTGTATTTTAAAACTTGGATCGATCCTTGGATTTCAAAAATCTCAGAGAAGGGCAATCTACACAAAGACCACCGCTATTTGAAAAAGAAAATTTTCTTGAATGGAAAAATAAATTTGAAAACTATGTAAGATCAATATATCAAGATCTTTGGCATATCATTTCCATTGGTGATTTTAAACCAACAAAAACGAGTTTTGAAAATCAAGATGACTATCTCAAAATTGACAAAAACACTAAAGCTAAGATATTGATCTATAAAGCTTTACCAAGAATCGAATATGAAAGAGTATATTTTGTCAAACGGCTAATGATATTTGGAAAAATCTTTTAAACTTTCATCAAGAAATATGTCATGTCAAGAATGATCAATTTGATCTTACATATGAGTTAGTAGTCTTAGAAAAACTAATGGATAGACAATTAATTGAAGTAAATACAAGTACTAGGAGTTTAAATGTTTTTAATGAAGGTATTAGTGACGAAGAAAATATGTGTCAAGCTCGAAGAGGATTTGTTTACGAATCATGGAGCGACACAGACGAAGATGATTATTACTATCCAGTTTGTGAATGTCAATTAGATAAAACTACAAGTAAGGTACAACTTGAAACCGAACATTTGTGCTTTGACACATTCATTTTAGAATTCGCTAAACTAGAAAATAAGTCTAAACATTTTTGTAACATGAACCTAAAAACAATCTTTTACAATGAATCTTCAAGTCCTCTTGAGAACAATTTTGAAAAAAAAATAATGTTAGAAGATAAAATGTCTAGACTAGAGAGTAATGTTGAGATTGATCTAGAATGCAAAATATGTCTAGATTACAAACATGAAATTAAAATACAAAATGAAAAGGGAAAAATGTTAGTTAAATTTGAAGAAAGCTCAAAATCTCTTGAAAATCTATTAAATAGTCAAAAGTCATTTAAAGATAAAACCGGGTTAGGATTTAAATCAAATACACCATCAACTAGTAAATCAAAACAAATAATGTTTGTGAAGCCTAGGAGAGAAATTTAGAAGCAACTCATTCTTCAAAGAAAGTGATAAAAAGTCAATGAATATAAATGTTTTTATACTTCTTGACATCATTTTTATGCCGTTAAATATGTTTGACTAACCATCTTGGATTCCTGAGTATTTGAGTATCAAAGCTTTTCTACAAGATAGGATGATATGCATTGTATGTCATTCTTGGTAGCTTATCTATGAAACTCAAAAGGTACGATCTCTTTAACTCAATATAAAATATTGGTTCTTGTTTAGGATTTATCTTTAGTAGTATTAGTCGTCCATATCATAAGTAGTTTATCCTCCTAGTTGGTTTTAACGGGTATTGAGATCACTATGGTCAATGGATTTACACATGTCGACATACGGAAGACATAAGGTGTTTCATGTCATTAAACTCTTCGGTATAGACACTTGAGGGAGACTCACTTAATACTTGTCTACAAGTGAACTATCTAAGAATCTCCTAAGTGATAAGATGACCAACACTTTTGTGATGCTTGCAAAGTTGGTAAACAAGGTGTCTACATCCGCTATAAAAGTTATGAAGATAACTTCTGCACTTTGGTTGTTGATGCGTGGTTTTGCAACCTTTCAAAAGGTTTTACCTCTCAAGGGATCTTGAGAAGCTTGCAATCCCCACCAGGTAGTGTACCTGATCGTTGTAGTATAGTATAGTGACAAGTACCAGAGGATTGATCGTTCAACTCAGGAATAATGTCGCTAGGATTAGAAAGTCTCTTAAACTAAGTATAGAGGTGAGGGATGATTCTTTTTGTATTTTTATATTTTTAGGAAAGCAAGTAAAATCTCGGGTTTTGGAAGAGTGGGCGGAATTAGTTGCTAGCCAACTTGTTTACTTAGATGTCATTACTCCCTAGATATCTTTTACAGGTTAATCATTTGTTACAATTGCATGGATGACGGGTCATATTCCTTAATACTAGTCATAGGGCGTATACAATATTCCATAACTCTATAGGATCCTACTTCACTCCATGTCGAGCCGTTAGAAGCTCCTAACATGGGATCATTAGAATTCTCCTACGCATTAAATACAACCTAATATCGTAATACACCTCCGATCATGTTTCTTAAGACGTTCAAGCAAGTTACCAATGGAAGTCTGCCAGTTTTCTTAAGCCTAACATCGAATACAATCATCCGTAACAACTATAAACAAACAATCAACCCATAATTAACATCTAGGTTTCACTACATCTAAGCAAACACAAAAGAAATCTAGCCTAGCATGTTAAATTAAAGACAAGCGTAAGATATAGTCAAACAACACATAGACATATTGATTGAATTGAAAGAGTACTTATCTCAATTAAAACATGAAGGATTCAAATGATTGAAACCCTTGAAAAGGCTGGAAAATTCGACCTAGGGTTTTCTCAAAGTTGCACCCTCAAAGTTACACACTAATGAATAAAATTTGGAAAACTATATATAGATTTTACAAGGTGACGGCATCAAGAAGGAATCTGTGATGCCGTCAACTCGTAGCCTAAGATGAAATCGTATTGCCTAGATCCAATTGTGACGCCGTCATGTGTAATTTAGTTCTGGGCCATCACCAACTCTTGAACCATGACGGCCTTGGGTGACGCCGTCACGTTTTCACTGGACCGTCACG
Source organism: Artemisia argyi (assembly GCA_030686995.1). Lineage (NCBI taxonomy): Eukaryota > Viridiplantae > Streptophyta > Magnoliopsida > Asterales > Asteraceae > Artemisia > Artemisia argyi. Next base: position 187,199,115 of record CM060696.1, on the reverse strand, counting down.
GATTTTATCCCTTCCACCTCTTGTGTTACTCTTGACGCTGTCATTAAGAAATGTGTGACGCCGTCAGGTATTGTTCCCAACAAGGAAAATTGAGACTTTGCCATTTTCTTCACTTTTACGCTCCAAAAACGTCCAAAATGCTTCTTTTTCTGAATTTCTCTCCAAAAGTACCTAAAATGACAAAAGGAACAATTTAGGGCAATATTTGATCAAATAAATTCAAATTCGAGCTTAAACGACCCCTTGAAAGTGGTTCATTTTTCGCCCCATCAGTTGTAGCTGATGATTATTCGTGATATACTTAAACTAAACTTTTGAAAAATAAAAATGAAGCTTTTGACAAATTTGAAATTCTTAGTAAGAAAACTCAAAATCAATTAGGATCTTACATTGTATCAATTAGAACGGATCACGGTCGTGAATTTAACAATGAAATACAATTCGGAAATTGTTGGAATAAAAATGGTATAACTCATAACTTTTGGGCATCATGCAATCTAACAATGTTGTAGAATGTAAAAACCGGACTTTTTCAAGAAATGAGTAAAACAATACTTAATGAACAAAATATTCCACAAAAGTTTTGGTGTAACGCCGTTGACAAGTCAACTCACATTTTAAATCATGTCTTGATTAGATCATTTTTAAACAAAACTCTATACGAACTATATAAAGGTAAAAAGCCGCTGAAGTGGTCCAACTTATTGTCTCTACCATTCGGTTGAAGCTGGTTACCTTCAAGTTCAAGAAGATAACTCCTAGGTCTCGTCTATTGCTGGATGAATGGAAGATTCCACGTACTTGTCTTATTCACAAAGGGAGTGCCGGGTAAGGGTTATACTCTTTTTCCCTACTCCAAGGTTTTTCCCTCTGGGTTTTTCTTGGAATGGATTTTTAAGGAGGCAAACTTCCTGGGTTGCCTTGCTTCCTTCGTGCTTCTGGGTGGATGCGGAATGTTCGCTTGTTTCAAGTTTATTCTTGTTATTATACCTAGTCTGATGATTTGTAATTAGCTAGGTTTGTTTTGTGTTTATGGCCTGTCATAAACACTAGTTTATCAAGCGTTGTGCTTGAGGTTAATGTGGTACTTCAATCACATTCCATTTGTACTTAACATTTTTTGGTTATATATTTACCGGGGTAAACCCCTTTACCAAAAAAAAAAAGGTAAAAAGCCTACATTAGGATATTTTAGAGTGTTTGGGAGTTAGTGCTTTATTCTTAACACCAAGGATTATCTTACCAAATTTTACCCAAAGTCTTATGAAGGTGTGATTCTTGGATATTCACAAAATAGCAAAGCTTATATCGTCTTGAACAAAGAAACCTTAAGAGACGAGGAATCGTTGAACATAACATTCGACGAAAGTCCACCTCCTTCTAAGGCATCACCTTTGGTAGATGATGACTTATTCGAAAGTCAAACAATGGTTAAGACAAGAATGATTGGATAATGACAAAGAAAATAAACTATTAAAAATTGTCAATCTAAAAGTCATCTATTAGATAGTGTCATAAGAATCATTAATGAAAGAACATTAAAATGTAGTTAACAACTTTTGTTTTGTGTCAACCTTTGAGTCAAATCATTCTTGAAACAAAATGGAATTTTCTAAATAAATGAAGTTAATATAGTATCAAGAAAGATAACACAAGAGTATAACCTATAAAAAGCTCTTTAAAGTCTTAAGCAAGCTCCAAAAGCAAGGTATAATCACTTAAGACCTTCCTAGCTTTTCACAAGTACATGATGAATTAAGTATCCTTTGACTTATCACGAATGAAATAAGTGAATCCATAGATAACACTAATCATAGAGAAATGGTTAGAAGTCTACATGGTCTCACGGCTAATGGACATGTCATTATGATTAGGAATTTTCTGTGTGCTCATTGTGAAGAAGATTCTTCAATAATCCGTCCTGAAGCGGCTGTCTAGCTACGTCAAAGGCATTACACAACTTGAAATACGGTGTCCCAAAGGAACGGGAGTAGAAACCATAGTGTATGCCAACTCGGAACATGCCGGTGACTAAGTTGATAGATAAAGCACAAGTGGTACTTGCACTACTTTCAAACACTTTCTCGCCTCATGATTCTCTAAGAAACATAAGGCTCATGCTTTCTCAACTATTAAACCAAATGAGTACCGGCCGGAAAAGCATGTCAACAAGCTCCATTGGATTAAGGAAGTTCTTTTCGACAACGTAGTTCTACCTAACGACATCATCTCTCTTGATAATGAATCTAGTTCAACATAGTCACCGTCACCATTTCATTCATAATAATGTTCAAAAAGGAAAACGTCTCTATTGAGAAAGTATCCTTTTAAGGCAACATTGTAGATACTATCACGTAACCTCTTAAACGAGAACCATTTAACATTCTTAGACGTGAACTAGGACTTATAGAACCTACTTTGTAGTTTTGGACGTTAGAATAAAAAGCACAAAAATCAAAACAAGTCATTTTACTTTTTCTTCTGCTGATACGGCGGAACCCTTCGTCATAATGGGCGGAACTCTCTTTTTGGTTTTGCCTGATCCGCCAAACATGCAGGTTGTTTTCCTTTTTAATTTCAAACCAAACACTCCTCAACCCACAATTTAAACTTACAAATTGCTTCTATTCACACATAAACATCTCCACATACAAAAATTAGTGCTCTCCTGCAATTATCCTCCTTTTCAATCATCATTGTAAGTATTCTTTGCATAATTGCAGTTGTAATCTAAGCCTAGGATTTCCACTCATTCACAAAAACTAAAGTCTTAGGGTTTATGCATAAATTTGTAAATCCATCAAAAACTTTATTATGAACTAAACTAATCATGTTTTTACTTAGTTAGGAATTGCACCTTGTTAAACAATATCATGATTTACATACAACCCATATATAAGATTTTTAAAAAATTACTTCTCACAATTATGACAAAGAGTTTCCTCACATTGCTAACACAAATGAAAAACGTTAGGAAAACATCATTTGCATCATACCTCTTGAATACTAAAGGGAATACATAACCAATACGTATTTTTCGGGTACATTCAATCGAAGCTACATTGAATTATGAGCGTTTGGGTTATCTCTAGTTTGAGTACAAAATTTGCATAATAAAATGCTTTAAACATTTAAATGAGTCCGAGATAACCGCACCTCCACATTGTTGTCATATAGACACACACTAGAACATCAAATCTTAAATTGTCACTAACTTGGTCTTAAATGTGCTATTTTTGTTTATAGGAACCATCATGCCTCCCGCAACATTCTCTGGTCATAAGGACACTCTTAAGTACCTACCTAAACATCATATGACCAAAGGTCTCACTTCCGATCAAATCAAAATCTTTAAGGGTTTAGAAAAACGCTATGTTCATGAAGGTAGAACCATTGATCCATCCTTCCTAGAAAGAACATCCATTCGATAAAAACTTTGCCACCATCAACTTCGATTGTCTTTTAGACATTGATGAACAAATTTGCCGTTGGTTCATTCTAGAATTCTATGCAACTATTGGTCTTTCTAGCAATGAGCATGGTGAAATATCCTTAGTTTTCAAAACTAACCAACAAGAAAATTTCGTGCCTTTAAGAGATTTTGCTCAAATTTTCGGTATCCCGAATAATGGTACATGTCTCTACACGGACAAGTGGCCACTAACGTTATGCCCCTTGCCCGATTTGACCAACATTTAAAATTTTTACGCGAAAAAGCTTTGACCCATTACTGACTCCTGTCACTCATTTATAAACTGACTAAAACAAGTTACAAAACAAACATTGAGACTATTTTTAGAAAAGCTAGACTCCAATACTTTTAAAATGAGTGGTGGCACCCTAAAGTGCACTGTGACCCCTAAAGTGCACTATTTTTCTCAAAATGACCCGTAACACTTTTTAACTATATTTAAATACATGTAATCCACATTTAATTAAAATATACATTATAGCTTGTTTCCCAAAATTCTTGACCCGTTTGACCCAAAACGGGTTAAAATGGACCTTGTCCCAAACACCCCTTTTTCTGCATGACCCTTTGGTGCACTATTGACCCATTTTCCAGAAAAACAACTTCTATAACACGACATTACACCAAAACTTCCAGAAATCATTAGGACATTATAAACATCAAAGGTTGAGAAAGAACTCGACATTAGATCTTATTTTTTCAACTTTAAGGTTGAGAAAGAACTCGACATCTAGGTTAGTGTCGGAAATATTGTATAGGCTACGTTAGGAGTGGTTGTTTAACGAGACTTGGGTACTGAGTGAACCCAACAAGAGGAAGAGAGATGAAAAGGAAGCTTATATTAATGAAAGAAACACACACTTACACACTCAAGTACACACCTCAAATGAGCTTTGAGGTGTTTATATAGTGACATACATGTTGCCCTAAAGGATTTCTATGGGCTTGGGCTTGGGCTTGGACTTGGTTTACATAAACATTACAAGGCTTAAATAACATAACACTTAACATATTAGATTTACCAAGTCCATAGCCCAATCTCTATTACTAACACACGACATATAAAGTTCTATTTATGAGAATGACCATCACTTCTTTTTACATGTATTTAATGCTAACAATCTCCCCCTAAGGAGTGGTCATTCGAATGATGCTCCACGTGATTAGATATTCTGTCTTCATTGTCTTGAACTTTGTGTGTCATTGTAGAATAGTCTTGATTCTTTGTTCCTTCATGCTTTGTGATCTTCAAAGTAACGTCTTTTGATCTTTCTTGCCTTTCATCAACATCTTCACAGGTTTGCAGTGTAGTCATTTCCAACATACTTATACTTCTTGGTAAGACTTTGAACTTCATAATTAGCTCTTAACATTCTTGATTAGCTCTTTGACTTTGATGTAATTCATTGTCTTTAATCTTGATATTTTGTCTTTCACCATTGTTATTTTGAGCTTGTTGAGGATGAACTTCATAAGTATAAGTATGTGGAGGTGAAGATGTTGATGATTGAAATGATGGTGTATGGTCTTTCTCCAAGGGGACTTTCATCAGTACCTGCAAAAGACAGTTAGTAATAAAATATCTGGTACTTACAAGTTTGGAATTAGAGATTTTTAACAGCATAGTGTGAAAACTCTCTCTAATCCTAGCCAAGGCCGTTCCTGAATCAGATACCCCCAAAAGGGCTTACAAGATCCACCGAAGTACATCAATGATTCAGGTGAGTCGCTAGAGATCACCCAATGACTGTAGACCATTTGAGACATAGTTACCACCATAATATGTAAGGCAAGATCCGTAGATCTCATAAAAGACTCTTATACACCTTGTGTTCTTTATGGCGAACACAAGTGTATGCATTTGGAAATGTATCCTAAGAGATACTTTGATGAATCTCATGGCTCTAGACTCAATTATGTGCGTTTTCATTTTAGTTGTCGGAGACATGGAGCAGATTGCCACCTTTTTGAATATCAACACATCTCGGAGTGAGAGGCCGATAGATTACGCAAGGTTCTCCGTGAGAATGAAACAAATATCTTTTAAGAGATACCTGAGTGGCTAGGAGGGTTAAGTGCAGTGCGTCACTGGGTCCATGACGTCTTGTCTTCAATACCGGTGTTACCTTAGTAACAACTAGTAGCATATGAATTGAACCCGGTTTTTGCCCTAAGGTTGAACTTTTGGAGGGCTATTTCTTTTCACTCTTTCATTAACTTTTCTTTTTAATTCTTCAACCCCTTCTTTCTCCATTCATTTCTTTACTCCTTTTTTCAATCATACCTAAGGACTTCTAATTCTAATCTATTGGAATTGTCCTTGGGTAGATCCCTCCGGCTCTGGCGGATCATAGGATATAACATAACCATAATCACCTTATAACTCCATGATTATCCTAGATTTATTGATCACATGCCATAAAACCTTTTGTGAAAAATCTCTCAAAGGGTTTACGATTATAAACACATTTTGTTAACACTTTGAGAGTATTGCATTTTCTGAAACACCCCCCTTCACATGTGCTTATGAGATTTTAAGATAAATTTGCACATGTTGGGTAGAGTTCGCACTTTTTGAATTGATCGATTTTCAGTGAACATGACCGATTCAAGACACGCTTACATCACTAGTTAGACTAGCTTGAAATTATTACCCGTCCTGGTCAAGTCCAAAGAAAGTCTCTCGATACGGTACATTCTACTTAGACAAGTCCTATTCGAGACACACTTACGTCACTAGTTAGACTAGCTTGAAATTATTACCCGTACAGGACAAGTCTTTTTGTGAAGGATCTAAACACACACCTTGTGTTAGATAGATACTTTGAGTAATGTTAACTAGCAAGTGGAATTCACTAGTAAACACTTAGAAGATGTGTAAGTATGATGTGTATGAGAATATGTAAGTATGATGAACAATGAATAAACAAAATGCTTCAATATTATTATCAATAATACGAGTGATCAACTATATCACTAGGGTTTACAACCTTGAAGGTTTCACAATTCGTATACTAGAGTTTTCCAAGAGATATATCAAAACCATAATCTAGGATCTCCTTTTATAGACACAAGGAGTCCTTTACAAGTAAACAATATACGTATCAAACTATTACAATAAGATATTCACCATATATTTTCTATTCTTGCATTACACTTCCTTCATATTCTATTATTGGTCTTGGAATGATAAACAAGATTTTTCACAATGCAAATTGTACTCTCATTGTCAATGTTGATAAGAGTATTCTTAAAATTGAATCCATAATCCAAGAGCTGATCTGCAAGCAAAGTACTTGTCCACAACAAGTTGCAGCCGCAACATATTCTGCTTCAATAGATGATGTTGTCGCGATTGTTTGTTTCTTACATTGCCATGAGACTAATCTCCTTCCAAGATATTGGCATCCTCCAGTGGTTGATCTTCTAGCATAATTATCTCCTGCATAATCATTGTCTGAAAAAGCTTCCAAGTGAAAAGGTGAATCCCTAGGATACCACAGGCCTAACTTAGGTTGTTGCCTGAGATACCTAAAAATCCTCTTGACTGCATTCATATGAGAAACATTGGGTGTGACTTGATGTCTTGCACATAAACATATAGCAAATGTTATGTCAGGTCTAGATGCAGTTAAGTACATAAGACAACCAATCATTGATCTGTAAAGTTTAACATCCACATCTTCTCCATCTTCATCTTTTCCTAATGCTTTAGTAGCATCAATAGGTGTGGTGGCTGGCTTGACAGTGTTGAAGTTAAACCTTTTAAGAATGTCAGTGACATACTTATCTTGACTAATGAAGATTCCACTACTTGACAGTGTTGAAGTTAAACCTTTTAAGATTCCACTACTTTACAGATCAATGATTGGTTGTCTTATGTACTTAACTGCATCTAGACCTGACATAACATTTGTTGTATGTTTATGTGCAAGACATCAAGTCACACCCAATGTTTCTCATATGAATGCAGTCAAGAGGATTTTTAGGTATCTCAGGCAACAACCTAAGTTAGGCTTGTGGTATCCTAGGGATTCACCTTTTCACTTGGAAGCTTTTTCAGACAGTGATTATGTAGGAGATAATTATGATAGAAGGTCAACCACTAGAGGATGCCAATATCTTGGAAGGAGATTAGTCTCATGGCAATGTAAGAAACAAACAATCGCGGAAACATCATCCACTGAAGCAGAATATGTTGCGGCTGCAAGTTGTTGTGGACAAGTACTTTGGTTGCAGAATCAGCTCTTGGATTATGGATTCAATTTTAAGAATACTACTATCAACATTAACAATGAGAGTACAATTTGCATTGTAAAGAATCCTGTTTATCATTCCAAGACCAAGCACATTCAGATTAGGCATCATTTTATTCGTGATTGTTATGAGCACAGGCTTATTAATGTGATTAAAGTCCACACAGATGATAATGTAGCTGATTTACTCACAAAGGGATTTGATGTTTCAAGATTCAACCATTTAGTGGTCAGTATTGGTATGATTAATTATTAAGCTATATTTGAGGGGAGGAGTTTGTTTAGTTTAGAATACTTTCTTAAAGGCTTTTTGAAAGTATTGGTTTTGTTAAGGTAAATTTAGTACCTATGTTTTGTTTGAGGGGAGGCAATAAAGTTATTCTTTTGAAGATTTTGTGTATCTGCATGTGGAAATGTTTTATAAAAGAAGATGGAATGTACTGCTTAGTACTTGATGGAAAGTAATGCTTAGTACTAGATGGAAAGTACTACTTAGTACTAGATGAAAAGTACTGTACTAGATGGAAAGTACTTTTTTTCGTCGGATATTGTTCAACGGTCAAATACGGAGGGGATAAATGCCAAAAATAACGCTAAAATCATTAATTGGGCCGTGATTTTTTAAATCTTACCCATTTATTTATGCGTTAATCTCTTCCATCCATTTTTACTCTCATCTTTATTCCCTTCCATCCATTCAATCTTCAACAAATCCACCGCCGACGAACATATTCTTCCACAAACAACCAATGGCTAATCGTGCAACCTATAGTAAGCATAACATGATCGCTAATTTGGACAAGACGCCGTTGAATGTTGATTTTCATGCTATTATTGATTTCTTAATTGGGTCGTCGATTAATTATGCTCTTCTGGTCAATCTTGACATTATTGGACCATGGATTCAAGAATTTTGGGCTACTGCTAAATCTGGTTTGCAAGATGATGAATCTTTTATTCAAGCTGTGGTTGCTGGAAGGCTAATTCGAATCACTGAGGCTACAATTATGGAAGACTTATTGTTTCATGATGATGAAGATACTGTTCACTTTGATAACCAAATACTGTGGGATACACTCAGAGATATAGGGTATGAAGGTGATCTTACTAAAACTACTTTTCAGAAGCAATTATTTAGTCCTCATTGTAAATATCTTATTCATGTTTTACTTCACTGCTTGAGTTCCAAAAGTACTTCATGGGATCAGTTTGGTACAAAAATAGCTTCTGCATTAGTGGGATTAGCTAACAATCAACCTTTTAATTTCTCATTCATGATTCTTGATGGTATGCACTATAATATCAAACATGGCTAACCGTTTTTGATGTACCCTAGATTTGTTCAGTTGTTCTTGAACAAACAGCTTGAGGATCTTCCTAAACCTCCAAGTTTTTTACCAACTATTTTACTTCCTTCAAAGGTGTTTACCTTCATGGCTAAAAAGAGTGCCAAGTTTTCTAGGCGCAATACAACTTTGACTGCTCATATCTTGGAAGTAGCACAAGCTGTTAGAGATGAAGCTGATTCAACTAATGATACTGAGCATTCAGATTCAGCAAATACTCAATCACAAGCTCATGAATCTTCTCAACATACTACTTCAAGAGAAAGTACTGCTTCTTTGCAAGGTACTGTGCATGATGATTCAGAGCAAGGTGTGAATCAACCAATATCTCCCAATGATTATACTTCCACAGATGGGTCTCAAACATCTGGAGAAGATGAGGGAGAAATGGATAATTATGCCTTGACAAGGGAATTGGGAAGGCTGAAGAATGAGAATGCTGCTCAAGCTGCACATATATTGAAGTTGAAATCTAAATTCAAGAGATTGCATAGATCTGTTTGGCCACTAGTTAAACATCACAGGTTATGGGTGAAGCAACAGAAAAAGAGTGGTCAGCAAACTAAGAAGGTCTCTAAGTCTAAGAGAAAGAAACTCAAAAAGCAATCTTCATTCACATTGGGGAGGAATTTGGATAATGAGAATCTGACTGAAGATGTTGAACCTCATGAAGATCAAAATGAAGCTCATACGATGCATTATGAGGATACACCACTTTGTGAAAACATTGCTCATCAAGATACTGTTGATAGAAAAAGTGATGAAACTGAGCAAGTTAATCTTGAAGATGAGACTGTTACTATTGATGTTAAGAGTGGAGATACAGAAGAAATAGATTTGGAAGGTACTGATGTTCAAAGTACTGGTGCTCAAGGTACTGTTGCTCAAGGTACTGTTTCTCAAGGTACTGCTAGGCAATATCTTATTACACCAAGATCTTTAGATTTTGATGAGGAAATTGGTCCTTCAAATCTGATTCAGCAAGAAGAGATTAGAGAACATAGTGCTAGTGATGATGAGACCATTGCTAATATTATTCTCAACATCTCAAGACCAAGAGGTATTAGTATTCCTGGAGTTGAACAATCTCAAGTCTTACAATCTTCTTCTCAACCTACTCAAGAGTTGGATCCAAAAGATAAAGGAAAAGGAAGCATGATAGAATCCAAGAAAAGGAAGAAGAAGCACACTTTAGCAGAGTTAAGAGCTATTGAGGAAGCTAAAAATGAAGAAGCTACCAAAAAGTTGCAGGCTGAATTGGATGCTGAATTTGAAAAATCAAAGGAGCCAATTGTTCAACCAAAAAGGCCACAAATCATTGCTCAACACAGAAATGCCATGATGAGTTTTCTGAAGGGTCAAAGATATAAAGGTTTACAGAAGTTAAGATATCCAGAGATGAAAAGCCTATATGATGTTGTTCAAGAGTCTATTCAAAGAGATCTTGATAGTTTTATTCTTATGAACTCTGAAAAGGAAAAGCAGATTATGGATGCAAGAAAAGATAAAGCTGCCAAAAGAAGTTCAAAGAGAAAGAGGACAACTAATGATGAACAGCCATCAAAGAAGTTTAAGTTGAGAACAAATACAGTTGATGAGCTGAGAAATTATTTAAGAGTTGTTGATTTTGAGAATCCAAAACAATTAGAAGTTGTTGAGACAAAGTCTATGATTTCTACATTTTCTGTTGTAGAATCATCAGAAAGAGATTATCTTATCTTTCATAGAGAAGATGGAAGTTTTAGAGTATTCAACTTGTTATGGGACATATTGCACGTGATAGACAGAGAAGATTTATATCATTTGTATCAACAAGTGCAAGCTTATTTTGAGCATATTCCGCCAACAGGAGTGGGATTAGTCTTATGGGGTGATCTTACAACCATCAAGGAAACAAAGGAAAGAAGTAATGACGCTCTCTGGAATACTCAAAAAAATTAGGAAATCACAAGATGGAGATTTTTTGAATCATCAGGATTGCATTTACTTGAGTTAGAAGATGGTACCATGATTCATATGCTAGCAGAAAGGAGATATCCTCTTACAAAAGATCTCATGATTAGAATGCTAGATCATGGTATGGAAGTTGAACATGAGAATGAAACAGCACTTATAGTGATTCAATTGTTTATCAAATGGACAACTTCAGATGATGATGATGCATGATTACTGGTATGTTTTTGTTATATAATTTTTTTAAAGAATAAGTGCTTTATTCAAAGTACTGCTAGACAAACAGTACTTTATCAAAGTACTGTTTGCAGCGCAAAACCAGTAAAATCTTTTGTTAAAATAAAAAAAAAAAAAAATTGAAAATGACAGCAACAAATTGTTTTGAGAGTAACACATGGTGTTAGTACTTGTACTACACAACAAATGGTAATCAACTCACCATGTTAATAAACAAGAAAGAGTTGGATTCATCATGAGGGTACGGCTCTGATATGATTATCAAATCCGTTTATAGTTGACAATTTACTAAAAATTGTATGGTTTTCAACTCACCATATCTGTGATAGTGAAGAGTTGGCTAGCCCACAAGATAATGGCTTGTGGTAAAGGCTGTGGAAAATCCATTTGTATGATAATTAGTTTACCATGGTAGTGATTGTACTAAAAGAACTCGCTAGTCCAAAAGCAAACGGCTTTTGGTAAAGACTTAACAAATCCGTTGATAGCCGATGATTTGCTAAAAATCATATGGTTATCAATGTACCATGGTTTTTAACCTAAACATTGGCTACTCCAGAGTTAATGGCTTTGGTAAAGAGACATCTAATCCATTAATTTTCAATGATTCACCTCTCATAGGAGTTAACACACCTAGAAGTGATGAGAATAGTATGAAACTTTATGATCTGGTGTACATTTTGCCATATGTTGCTGAGTAGCTGAAAATTTTAGTTGCTAATAAAGATTACTTTGATGATGACAATACAAACATGTTGAGAACGAGACAGACAGAAGTTGAATATACAATCTTTCCTTGAAGACAAAGATGTTGAAGTTAAAGAATCACAAAGGAACTTGAAATCAAGCAAGTAGAATTCAAGTTAGGGGAGGATTGTTGGGATATAAAGTCAAAGTACTGTTGAAGATCAAAGTACTGCTTGTGTGAAGAAAGTCAAAGTACTGCTATTGTTAAAGGACTAATATGCAAATCGTTAAAGGACTGTTATGTAAAGTTATGATTATTATATTAGAATATTCTAGAATTAGTTTACTTAGAATTAGTTTACTTGTCGTACAAGAATTGTAAACCGACTAGGGTTTTCCTTATGTCTATAAAAGGACCCCTAGGGTGGTATTAGAGATATACGAATATGACATTAACGATTATAGATTATTAGAGATAGAAGTATGTACGATATTAGAGAGTTTTTTAGCGATTAGGGTTGTTAGTGAATCTGTATAATAAGCAGCTTCAAAGTTTGGTTTTAATATAATCGTTGAAAGTTTTGTTATTCTTCTTAGCTTTGTTGAAGTAGATTCCGCATACTTAACAGAGTTATATCAGCATTTCATTATTAGTAGTTTTGGATTTATTCAAGATTGCTAAACCTTTGCAAGCTACATAGTTAGTTTGGTCAGAGTATACATGGATCCAACACACTATAAGTAAAATAGCTTGAAATCTTTTTGTACTATAATGTATATTACGTTTTTAGGCTATGATGACATAAATCCTTACAAAACTAAGATTAAGTAATGACAATCACTGAGGTAGCATGGTCTGTAACTATATAAAGGTTTCTGTGTAAACCACTATTAGGTCCATAGATAAATCCTTCTCTTTAAAGTGAAGAAAGGTAAAACCGAATCAATGAAGTAACCATCCTAGCCTATTTGTTTGAAGCATTGTTGCACCTATTCTGAACCTAATCAAACGCCAAACAATTAAATGGACTACAAATTAATTAATATCTTAAATTGACAATAAGCATGATTGTGAGACACTAAAGTAGATCTTTCTATCATTATGGGCTGTTCTATTTTAACTATGACTAAGCATCTAAACAGTGTTTCAAATGAATCCCCATAAGTTGGTGAAATCCAAAACTTTGAATAAAAAACGATATCAAATGTAGCTATATAATCATTTTGATTCTTTAGATTAATAACCTCTAAAACAATACATAAACATTAAAAACATAAGAAAACAAAATACCTTGACCCTCGTTGGATAAAGGATTGTATGACCCCTAAGTGAAGGCCTAAGAAAGTTATTTCCCCTCTCGGGCATTTCAACTTTCAAGCAATGTCACTCCTCTTCAACTTGGTTGTTGTCGCAAGAATCCTTTTGATTGCATTAATTTTCAGTCGGTTGTTCTTGCTATGTTATGTTTAATAAAAACCAACATTAGTTACATATAAACCGGCTAACTTTATGACTTTTAGGGTTGAAAAATTAAAATCAAATCACCTTTAGTGGTCATCGCAGCAAGATGTACCTTTCAGTAGGCAATATCTCCTGGCCAAACAATAGCAACTGGCATAATTCCAAAGCTGATTCTAGCCGACGAAAAATAAGAACTTGTGAAAGCTTACCTGAAAACCAAACTCTTCAAGTATTTTATTCAAATAATCTGAATCTTTCTTGAAATAGTTCATACAAAACAGTTTAGTGAAATGACTTACATATGCTGATAAGCTTTAAATTCTTTGACACTATCTCAACCCTCGAAAGTGCAAATCAGTTGAATCAGAAACTGATAAGCTGTTTTAATAAGGTAGCCCAAAGACTGCATACCTAGACCAAAATTTGTTGCAAATACATGACACAAATCCTAAGACCTTAAATCTAGCTAAATAGCTAATAATCACCCTATAACCTCATAAGCCTATAAAAGTAACCTTATCTCTAATTTTTTTTTAACTGTTTCATACCTGTCTTGTGTATCTTGTGTAACATGTAAACAATGACTGAAAATTTGCTGATACATTCATTGTCGTCATCACCTATTAAAAGGGAGGTACATCGATGCGAATCAGTTAACCAAAGTTATTTTAAATACGATCACGAATAAACCATATCTTCAATAAGGTCTGTCGCACTGGTTCTCACTCGAAGTCTCTCCTCCGCTTTGTTTCCATTTGAGCTTCAACTTCATCTTGCCTTGGAGCATTTGCTTTTGCCTATGTTGTACTGCTCGCAGCCGGGCCTCCTATCGACCATGCTTCTATTAGGATATATAATATATACAATTAGTCAAACATAAAATCAAAAATCATGTTAAGTTTGCAAAATCTAAAATTCAACATTAACAAATACCCTTTTGGACCGACTTGGCATCAACCACTGGTGTGCCAGCAAAGGGATATGAGGTAGCTTAGTTAACCTTATGGTCATTACACAACTCAAAATACATCTTTCACACGAACATCATCCATCTCCACGTACCTAAACACACAAACCACAAAACTGTTACCAACAATCCAAACAGTAAAATAAACAATCAATGACTAAACATAGCTAAATTTCAGCAACCCTGCACCAAAAAATTAAAGCTACTACCCTTGGGATGATCTATCAGTCTCAAGTGCCCACAAAAAAACGTAAACCAAGATATGAAGTTCAAATATGATAACAAACAACAAACATTGCAAGGCAGTAAATGTCATGAAATTTAGAGCATAACCTTTTAGGCTTCCATTAGGTTTGCCTAATTCAACGCTAGATGTTTGCTGGATTTCTATGCGGTAAAAATTAAAAAGTCTTTTAGGTTCTGATATTTATGCAGAATTTTCTATATTTGTTTTTCGCCTTATACGTTGGTCGAATCAGTTAAAATAGGACTTTGTTTGCATCAATATTGGTGTATCGAGTTTCATGGGCAACTAATGAAAAAAGAGTACTACTAAAGGGTAAAAGTAAATATTTGGAGTAAAATGTTCCAAGGTTACTCCTCGGAGAAACGGTTGTTCCAACATCAATAGTTATAATTATGTCATAAAATGGCTTGCACGATATCTAAGAAAGTAACGACGATAATAAGAGCATACTTCTTTCAAGACCAGAACACTTTACCATTACTTTCTTGAAGATTTCTCTGACGGCGACTTCTTTGAGGATAAGCTCACGAATACGACACGGAGCTGAAAAGCATATAGAACCATTAAACATCTTGAAAAAGTTACAATACCACTCATTAATATCATAAAAAGCTACAATACCACTCATCTAACATTGATTAATTCAACATCTTTTATGTGTTAATAGCACAAAACTTAATGAATTTTCACATTTATGTTACTGTCACTTCATCCAAATGCAAAAGATTACATAAGAAACAAAACTTAATGAATTTTCACATTTATCTGGTGTGAATCACCGGACTCTGGCAGAACCTTGTAGAACCGAAAGATTGTAGAACGATCTGGAGAACTCCAGATATGGTGCGTGCGTATACCTGTATTTGTTTTTTGTTTTTTTGGGCCTTGGGTAAATAATATATATAGTAATATAGTAATAACCCAATAAAATAAGTGAAGGAACTGGTATATCTACCAAAACTATAGGACCAAAAAGAAACGCTAAGTAAGTCGGTTGGTGTGTGTATATAAACCCGGATTCCCAACTCCATCGCTGAAGCTGCATCTAACATATCGCTGAAAACTCACAGTCACAGGTTGTCGATTACGTTATTAATGATTGATTTTGTTCTTTTATAGATAAGATAACTATGATAAGCTTAATCTCTGCGTTTTATTTATTTATTTATTTATTTTAATGTTATAATTATTGATATCTAGATTTACAACTTGTTAGCTAGATTTGATTATTTTTTAGATTTTGTGTGTTGATTTTGCTATTAATGATGTTTAGGTTGATTGTTTTATAGATAAGATAACATTCTTTTACGACTACGTGTAATGAGTATCAATATGTACTTTTCATTATTCAAACATATGTATTTTAATATTTGTATGCTTTTGGTTGTTGAAATCTGTTATTCTTGTTTAATTTGGTCTTACATTTTTATTTGTTATCAGACAATGTCGACTTCTTCTACATCATCAAGAAGACCTCGGGTTCTAAGAGTAGAAATAGAAGATCTTCTTAATGAATCCCTAAGACGTAGTTTTCCTGATCTATGTGAAATTGCTGATTTTATTACTGTTAAAGGGGTTGCTTTCGAAATGTATGGTGATGATTATCAATGGTATGTAGTAATTTAATTTCTTTCTTTGGTTTGTATGCATGTAATCTGATTTTTTTTAATACTTTTGAATGATGAGAAACTTACATTTGCTAATAATTATAGCCCTAATCTCCTCCACATATGCGAAAAATTAAGAGCCAATGATCCATTTCTTTTTCGCAAAAGAGGAACTGAAGATATTGCAACGGTAAAGTATCATGTGAAATATGCGGAAGTTGTTTTTAATGCAATTATATGTTTAGGTATGGTATTTTATTATTGCAGGTAATCATGAACAACCTTCGGAATTCTGAGATGGTACAAGAAGCGTCCTTACGCGGTGGATGTTTTTTATCTTTCAAGCTATCCTGGAAATGGTTGGCTAAGGTATTCTTATTTTCTCTTCTTTTCCCGATTCACATGTTCAAACTCTCACCTCGATTCTTTTTTTTCTACAACTTTTTGTTTGCAGAGGATTCAAAACATGCTAGATGATGGTATAGATACATGGGCACCGGTGTATCGTTTGAGAAGGGCATATTTAACATCCCCTACAGGGGATATGCACTTGGATGAACATGCAGATGTTTTTCGCTCTCAATATATCAGCAACGTATTAGATCGTATGCTTGAGTATTCAGGAGTTGATGTGATCAGGGGTAGTAAGGAACAACAGAGCTTGAGCCGCAAGACTGGCCCCTATGTTAAGGTATATTTGAATGTTTGTTCATTTAATTTTTCTTCTTATTATGTTAAGGTATATTTGAATGTTTGTTCATTTAATTTTTCTTCTTATTCTGAGATGATGTAAATAAAGAGGTTCTTCATCAAAAACAAAAATAAAATCACCGAAAGGTATTGTGATGATGAGATCAACCGGTTTGACTTTTGCAGAGTGTGGTTAAAGAATGCTTTTTAGCAGAACAAGGGGAGTTCAAAGCGAGAGGAAAGCACGGACCTCCTCTTTTCGTTGGGACGGCAGGAGAACGAGGGTATATCAATGCTGATATAGATCTCAGTCGTTTGTGGTACTTTACTGAGTTTGCAAATTTGTTTACTATTATATAAAAATTCGTGTATGCCTCCTTAAACACATACATTTCCACTAATGATGTTTGTAGGTCTTCAATCATAGAAGATCACTCAGACTTGATATTATATATTACACCTGTACGGCGACGAGTGTATGTGGAAAAGCTCATCACTGTAAGTAACTTTCACACAGCAGCTTAACTTGACTTAACGTAACTGATAACATGTTCAAAAATAAAGATTGTAAGAGAAATTGTGATTTTTTTCCTAGGCTGCTAAAGTTGTAAAGTGGGTCAAAGATGATGGGAAATGTACAGTAGCATGTTGTGGGTACCGGACTTCCAGTAATGAAAAACAGAAGCTGGCTTGTGTATTAAACGAGTTTAGAAATTATTCTGATGCTACCTCCCTTGTACAACTCGGTAATATTGTTCATTTATTATGTATTTTTTTTTTTTTTTTTTTTTTTTTAACTTTGAAGTGCTAAAATTATTTTATTGCGAAAAGCAATCTAAGCTTTCAACCCGTTCTACATGCTTAGTTTTTACTTAAAACTTGTATCTTTTTCTTAACCCATTGGATATAAAACATGTCCCAAATCCTTACTATCTTAACGCTATTGATTTAAAATAACTAAATTCCGCATTTTCTTCTTATCAGGCAAGGCTGCCGGGTATACTTGTACTGCTGAATCGTTTTTTCAAGGTGCTTTGCGGTAAGATTTTTATGCTTTTGTTATAGTTTTTACCCTTAGTGAACTTCATTATCATTAATAGTACTCAGGTTTTTATTTACAAATTCTTTATGTTGAATTCAACCCTGCAACACAAGCTATTTCCTTTGTTTCATAAAATGAGGCACCCTACTTTTAGGTTGAGTTTGTACTTATATTTAACGCTCCGTGTTTTGTGTTCTTAACAGTTATACTTACTTGAGAACCCCACGACTGGTTGATGTTACATTGAGTCTTGATGAGATGCTCGATGTAAAGGTATTGGATGACGTTCTTCCATTCCATACTATTGATATTATATATTTAGAATACCCTATCGATTTGAAATCTTTACACGGGTCTTGGTTTTGATCTGCTAAAATTTTATGATAAATAGGGTAACACTCTTGTATATATACTAAATATACAAGCTCTTAATAATTCAATTATACAAGAATCTTCACAGAGGCAGAAGAATCCTCACAAAAAGTTCAAGTTAACAAAGGTATGACTTTCTTTTCGTTTCAATGTTACAACTTTCTCATATTTGCCCTAATCTAATTATTGATTTCTTGTGTTTGGCCCCAACAGGTGTTGGTTGCTAAAGAACGCGAGTTGGGGTTCCATCTAGTTCGGTTTACTGATGTAAGACTAATATCAATTAAGTTTTAAAAACCTTAGTTTATAGTTATAAAAGCTTTGTTATTGGAATCTGAGTATCATTATTTAAATATACAGGTTATTGAAGAGGCTTGTACAACGGTCTCACCACATATGGTGTGTGAGTACCTATACGATTTATGTAGGAAATTTTCGAGCTGCTACGGCGAGGTATATTTACTTGCATATGGTTTTTCTGAATGTAATTTTTGCTTCTCATAAACCAAAGCTGATTTTCAATAAGTGTGTGTGTTTTAAAAGGCAAATGTGAGTATTTTTTTGTCCCAGTGCATAGTTTTGAAACTTTCACTAGGTTAGTGGGTATGCTATTGGAGAAATTGATATATATATATATATATATATATATAGTTACCAAATACTTTCTTTCATACAATATTGAATTGAATTTTTGGTTATCTTAAACCAAGTTAATTTTAGTTAACTTGATTTTTTAAGAGACATGTGATTATTTTGGCAGGCCAAACCTTTTGAGAACAGACTAATGTTGTGCAAGGCAACTGCAGTCGTAATGCAACACTGCTTTCATCTCTTGTGTATAAATCTGGTAGGCTTTCACCTATTTTTTTTTTTTTTTAATTTGGTTTTTGGGTCGTGGTTTTTATTCTGTTATGCGGGGCTATCTTTTTTTATTTTATTTTATGGAGTTTATTTTTTCTGTGGAAGGCAGTATATAAGATCTATTTAAGTTTTTGGGTTTATGTTCTTTAATTTAAATTGGTTTGGGTGTATAATGATGACATTAAAACTCAATACCATACTAATTGAATTGAATTAGTTCATTTGTAAATAATTAATTTGCTATGAAGAAGTTAAGTATAAAAAGATCCTTTTTATTTTCAAAAACCAAGTCAGCTGTTTTGATTGGGGATAAGGTAGCACATGCAGCAATCATCCTAAGAATATGTTGTAGTGTCTAAGCCAAGAACAACTAGTTAAATAACTTGCAAGCATATGATTGTTACCATAAACATTATAAAACTCAATCTATATCGTATAAATCGTGAAGTTCTATGGACTACATGTATCCATGCACAATTCGTGGGGTCAATTATAAATGTAGCAACTTGTTTATAACGTTTACTTTTTCTGTGAAATGCAGAATTGTAAACCCTGTCCATCCCGTCATGAATACCTTGGAGACCAACGACCATTACGTGAGGTAGAAGAATTCCTATCCTCAGAAGGAGAGGTGGCGATTGTGACTTGTTTCAATCCTTGGCCAGTTTTTGATACCAGGTAACGGATATTTTCTATGCTAAGTTTATTTCATTTCCTGTTATTTTAGTAAAATATATGGTTGGGTCACTTTGTAATGTGTAACTTAACAATCTTTATCAATTTAACAATAACAAAAGTTTAGGGTATATAATAGCAAAAAATAAAAAATGAAACGGATATTTTCTATGCTAAGTTTATTTCATTTCCTGCAATTTTAGTAAAATATATTGTTGGGTCACTTTGTAATGTGTAATTTAACAATCTTTATCAATTTAACAATAACAAAAGTTTAGGGTATATAATAGCAAAAAATAAAAAAGGCTACATGCAATTAGAAAAAGTGATCAGTTAAGATACATTTCTAGGTAATTATCCCTTTTATTAGGTGTTGTTTGTGTTGAACCGTATATTTACATTGAAACTGTGTGTCTTTACCTTTATTGATAACCAATATTTATAGATTACAATAAACCCTAATGTACCCTAAGCCCATAGATCGGGCTTGGGCCATTCATCAATTATATCGGTTAATACTCCCCCGCAGTCCGAGCGGCGAAATCGCGAAAGCTCGGACTGAAGATACATAAAACAATAAAGCTATAACTATTGATAACCAATATTTACATTGAAACTGTGTGTCTTTACCTTTATTGATAACCAATATTTATAGATTATAATAAACCCTAATGTACCCTAATCCCATAGATCGGGCTTGGGCCATTCATCAATTATATCGGTTAATAGTTTGGTTCGCAAAATTTAAAATCTGGAATTTTGAAAACTCACATAAATTAAAATCTGGAAGAGTTTAAAATACTTGAATTTGAAATACCCCAATTCTATTTATTTCGCTTAATACAACTCAACCCATGATTATCAATACCTCAATAATTGGTTTAGAACAATAATTACCCAAAACCCCCAATCTTGGGTTTAATCAATTCAACTTAAATATATGATTACTTGCAAAGGATCATAAGTAGGCTTATCTTTTTACATGGGACACCAAACCTTCATCACAAGAATCATCAAGCTTATGGTTTCCCTAACTTTTTCCTTTCTCTATGTCGACACACACAAACACCTAAGAAATCACAAAACATTTTGGAAGATATGGGAATTATCTTAAGTTTTAACTAGTTAGTTATATCTTTGGTTAATTGACACCTTTAGTCCCTCAAGTCTTTTTCCTTCCTATTTGTGACACATAATTCTTTCTAAAACCATTTACACTGTATATTGACTTGTGGGTTGACTATCGGGTTTGACTAACCAATCACATAAAACCTTCAACTTATAGAAGTCGTAGTTAAACTTGTCCGATGACATTCTCGTAATAAAATACCTAAAACCCGATTTTGGGGTGTTACATCTATACCATGTTAACGAGTGCTTTTCATGCTTTCTTCTGTATACATAACCATTGAAAACCAACTAATTTCTCGATCCTCTCTATATCCATGCTTATTGCTTTGTGTTTTGTTTTTCATCAGGACTGAAAATCCCAGATTTGAGATGTTTTCTATGTTTGTGAGCATTTTAGATCCTGATTTTGAAGAGGGTTATATGTCGGGTTGCATTAGCGTAGCAGATACCTATGGATTGCTGCCAGATGGTTGGTCTAGATTATTTGCAGGTGATATAGGTCATGTAGCTTATTTCTCGCGTCATTGGAGTGATCCATTAAGAATCAGGAATGAAGATTTTCAATTCTTTGGCAATCCAAGCTCGCAACATGCAGTGGCATTTTCTTCCTCTCTTGAGATTCATGTGGGTCTCACGATTACTACCAAGAAGAAGAAGGATTGTAAGGATGCATGTTATCATATTTATAGTGAGCAAGATAAGTTGTTGTCTTTTTGGAAAGAGGACAAGAAAAGCAAGTGTGACACCTTGTCCTACAACTCTAAGGACGGGATATTTGAAATACACTACATCCTCTTGAAGGATGCAGTGGACACCACCATAGATATTAGGTTTGAGTCATGTGTTCCTGGTTTAAAGGGTTTGAAAGTAAGCGGGCATGTGATCGCCTACTATGGTGATGGTGTGTTGGATGAGATCAATGAATCTATGCAAGAGTTCTTCAAAGCTATCATCTATAAACCCGAGGGTGCATGTGTATCAACGGGTGAGAAACTTCAACTGAAGAGATCAGTCCTTTCCGTACCCGCCACAGGGTGCCTAATGATTGAATCGTATTTAAAAGATGAATCGGGAGAAGTGATTGTTGATAAAACAGAACCGTATCACGCAAAACCAACAGGTATTAGCGAGTGGGCAATGCATGGCAAAAAAGGCACCTTCTATCTTACAGTGAATTGGAGGAAAGGGTCGGGCATACATGGAAAATCTTGATGCAGCATTCTTCATGTTGAAGAGGACAAAAAACCTGTTCGTCACAACATTCTGCATCTCTTGTTGGAGCTTTGTGTTCTTTAATGAGAGCCCGTGAAATCAGCAAATGAACTACTTATTTCACCTCAAGGTATGCAGCTTCTTCATGTTGAAGAGGATAAAAGTGTTGAGGTGTCTTTCTAGTCTTAAAGGGATCTTGTCTCTTTCTTTTTCTTTGACAAAGGTGAATAGCAATCTGGTGTGTGAACATTTTAAGGAAAAAGATTTGGAATATTTTGCTAATTTGGTTATCTTGACAACTCTTGACAAACATGAAACTTTTCCTCGTTTTGCAATATTTTTGAACTGTGATGATGAATGCTTCTTCTAAATTACATAGTTACGTTTTTGTTTCTTCAACTAGTAAATAACCATTTTACACACTATGTAAACACTTATACACAACTATTTTTACGTACAAACAAATATTTACTTCACTTTCTATTTTTATTTCCTTATACAAACTATATAAAAAAAATGTCTCAACAACCAAATATTCCGTTTTCAACAATCTTTTTGGTATATCGCAACAGTTATCTTCGTCGAACCCTCCTACACCTTAATCCGGACACTCAATATCTTCCTCACAACAACCCACTTTTCTGGCGTTTGGTAGGCAATACACTATGCCGACATACACACTTGAATAACTATTTCATCAACGACAACTACTTAACCGAAAATTTCAACATCTTCAATGAAATCCACCGCATTTCCAAGAATAACAGCAAACACAACTACCGCCGCTACCACAAGAAAACCGTGAAGAAAAACATGCAGAAATAACCATTTTACACACTATATAAACACTTAGGGCACGTTTGGTAGAGAGAATTTTAGAAACTAGAAATGAAGTAGATAATAGAATTTAGAGAACTGAAATAGGTCGAGAAATTAAAATTCAATTCCCGTGTTTGGTAAAGAAAAACAATTAACCATTGCTTGTGAATTTTTTTGGTTTGAAGGGTTTTAGAAATTAGTTTGGAATTTGGGTTGTATATGATTTTGATTTTGGGGAAAAAAGATGGACACATATTAAATAGATGGATTTGGATAGTTAAAAGGGACCACAAACAAAAAGACGAAAGTACCCTCTAAATATTACCAACTAACAGATAGGGACTAACAAGTGTTAGTGTCAGGGACCAAATTGATCAAAAAGTTTCGTCTTAGGGAGGTCACCTGTACTTATTCAAGACCATGGACTTTTTATGCAATTTTTGCAAACTACAGAGATGATTTTTGCAATTTACTCTATATATATTTAACAAGTTACTTTATAACTGACTAGAGTTTTTTAGAATTTCGGTGTTACACAAACTACAAGGATCGACAGATATAAAAGTATTAAAGTTTTGGACCTAAATCTAGCAAAATCAAACCCTTTACCAATCGCAAATTTTTGGGAAGGAGCCTCGTTTTTATTATTCACCATTCCATCTTAACAAAACCCTAATACCTTTTCTCTTCACAGCAACGATCTTTCTTAGCGGTTTTCTTATTCTATTTAATTGTTGTTGTTGTTCAGGGATGGATGAGGCCGAGCTTACTATGATATTTCTCGACACTTTTTATTGGTTGCGCCAACGGCATACATCATGTTGGTTTCATGATCAAATCGATGCTGCTCAAATCTATTGTGAAAGAAAACTCAAAGTAGGTCGTTGTATTATTATTATTTTTATTATACATAAGTATTAATTAATTTATTAATTGTTGTTACAGGCTCATCCCGATAATCTTGTTGGCATAGTTATATTTGGTAAAATAGTTTCTGATGTTGTGGTTCATCCTACTAATGATCTTGAAAGCATCAGGAAGATACTTGCTTGTCTAGGCACTGAGGTGCCGCAACCGCCAGACTTATATAAAGGGTTCGATCTTTGTCGTTCTGCCTGGGACCCTTACCAACAGATGAGAAAACGGGTTCTTGTGTTTTCTGCAGGGTATGTTTTAACTACTTTGTACCTATGTTTACTCTAATTACTTTACTTTTTATTATATCCTCTTCTTTTCTTTTTTCAGTCCTCTTTTACCTGATGACTCTGATGTGGGGCTATTTGTTCATTTCTTAAAAAAGAGCCGTGCGGTTGTTGATGTTGTCCACTTTGGTTACCGGCCCAAGGGCGAAGAAAATCTCAAGGCATGGGTTAAGGGCGAAGAAAATCTCAAGGCGTTGGTTAATGCTATGAATAATAATAATAAAGAGAATGAGGACAGCTGCTTTTTCTTTATTGAAGACGATGGATTCTCTCTCTCTCACCACATATCAAGCTCTCCAATCCTCCACAGCCCCAGCAAAGCAAAAATACACACTTCTGTTGGAGAAGAAGTAGTTGATTCTGATTGGTATGGAGAACAAGTAGTTGATTCTGATTGCTATGGACAACAATTATTTGAGTTTGGACTAGTAGCATTTAATTCTGCCTGGTATTGAGAAGAAGTAGGAGAGAAAGTATTTGATTCTTATTTCGTTCGACAAGAAGTTATTGACTGTATGTAAATGTTTGTCTGTTTTGGAACATTTATGTTTCTATCTATTTAAATAAAGCTCTCCGTTGGAGAGAAGAAGTTGTTGATCCGTGTCTTTAGATTTAACAAAGATTAAGAAATAATACTCAGCAGTGTAAAAAATACATAAAGTGTACTTATTTGATCGTTTTCATTTGTGTCTGTCCTCATATAGCCACGACAATGTTTTGATCAGTTCTGCTCTCTTCCTTAACTTAGATTTAAATACGATGCGTATGCTATGAGGAGGTAATGTACTAGAGAGAAGGACTTGTTTACTGTCGAGGAAAGGGATTAGCACGTAGACTAGTTAATAACTTAATACGTGTTACCTAGTTTAAGTGGATCATATAATTATAGATACAGGATTAAGAGCGTTTCTAGAAACGTGCATGCTTTTTTGACTAACGGGAAATTGTTATATATTATATAGGCTGTTGTGTGTTACTTTTGAGCTACTTGGTAGATGATTCTCTATGTGACTATCGGATTCTGATGCCATTGTTTTCTATCAGGCTATGTCTGTATGTGGAGTATGTACCTCAAAGCTGACATGGTTCAATCCTTTAATTCATGCCGTCTGTTTTCTATCTCTCTCTTATACCATATCGGATATAATATAACTTATATATGCCCAACTTATGGCTGCCTAATCGCCAAATCTTATGTTTTCTTTAAACAAATGCTAGCAACGACCCCCACCCACCCAATGTTATTTAACAATGAGCCATTTTACATGTGGATTTGCATCCTTTTATGGGCATCCTTTTGTTGGGCAGGAAAAAACTTCCTAAATACATGTTCATGAATCATATAGGATTTTCTAAATGCGACCCACATGATACCAGATTACCAGTTGTACTTGCTTTTTCTGTACACCCACTTGGTATTTAGATTGATTGTTTGCATCCTCCAATTATGCTAGATTCTTCTTTTTCTTTTGAATCTTTCCCCATATAGTTGGTCTATTCCCTCCATCTTTAGGCTTTCTTTGAATAATGTTTGATACTGTCTAATCTGTATGCATTTTGTAGGCCATTGTGCTTTTTCATCTTTTTGTAAACTTACACATTTGTGCATATTTTGTAGCTCTCAAGATTGGAAGGTACAACTGAACATACCTGCTGCAGACACCCGTTACAGAACTGAGGTACATGTGTACCAATGTGCATATTTTAAGACGCTCTCTTTTTTACTCTTGAAATTTATAGTAATTTTTTATCTGAATTTAATGACTATAAGGCAAATATGTTGCCCCAAAGAGCAAAAGATATAATGATTATAGTGGATATCAGATTGTTGGAAATCTGCATCTGCATTGAACTTTTTAATGAGATAGTTATTCCGCTGTTCTTTTACAAGATGTCACTGCCACGAAAGGAAATGAATTTGAGAACTATTTTCTAAAAAGGGAGCCACTTATGGGAATCTATGAAAAGGGTTTTGAAAGGCCTTCACCTATACAAGAAGAAAGTATTCCTATTGCATTGACTGGAAGCGATATTCTTGCAAGAGCCAAAAATGGAACCGGAAAGACAGCCGCCTTCTGTATCCCAGCCCTTGAAAAGATTGATACAGATATTATTAAAATTCAAGGTTAACTTTTTACAACCTGTCCCTTTTTATCCACCCAATGTGTTGATAACCTCCGTCATATTTATAGCAGTTATTTGACTAAACGGGAATAGCCTATTAGATATCCTATCTGCGGGTCTTGTTTGAAGTAGGGCACTGGCTCAAAACATTAGAAAGCTTTTGAGCGGAGGCTCGTTTCAAGACCGTCAAAATGGCTCTTTTGCTGTATGGTATATTTGGCCAGGTTTTTTTTAGTAGAGGTGCAAAATGAGGGAGTTGGGCAACATGTTAAAAGGTGCGGGTTAAAGCATTATATATTTTGTACTTGTTGAATCGGGTCAGTCTGGTTGACCTACGGACATCTTTTTGTCCTTTTCGTTTAAAGATTATAAATTACTAATACATTAGATTTAGATTTGAGAAAACTTTTTAATCTAATTTTTTTACACACCTGGTCCGGGTTGGGACTAAACAGATATATAAATTTGTAAGCATTTGACTACACTTTGGGTGACTTTCAACCCATTTGACCCAATTTTTTACGAAGTTCATTTCCCCACTTGACCCAGGCCATCATTGCTAGGCAAATGGTTTAAATTTCCACCTCTACGTCCTTATGACGTCATTGAATTATAAGCATGGTAGCCCTTTGTAGTTGCAAAATGAAATGATTCATGTTAAATTGTAATCCTTTGGGAAAGAGATGCATTATCAGTTATATGAATCTAAATAACATCAACTTTTAACAATATTCATATCAGTTATAGCTAACTTGTGGCTTAAATCATTGAATACAGTTGTCATATTAGTTCCAACAAGAGAATTGGCTTTACAAACATCTCAAGTCTGCAAGGAATTTGGAAAACATTTAAAGATTCAAGTTATGGTCACTACTGGAGGTACAAGTTTGAAAGATGATATAATGCACTTATATCAACCTGTACATTTGCTGGTTCGTACTCCTGGAAGAATTCCTGATCTTACCAAGAAGGAAATATGCAAATTGAATGCTTGTGCAATGCTAGTCATGGATGAGGTAAGCAAAGTTGTATAGTCCATAGTGAAAATGTTACAAATATTAAGATCAGGATTCATAAACTGCAATATCTATGATAATATGGTTTTTTGCTAAACGCAGACTGATAAACTGTTGTCCCCGGAGTTTCAACCTTCAGTTGAACAGCTGATTGGATTTCTTCCTGAGCAGTGACAAATTTTGATGTTTTCAGCCACGTTTCCAGTTACTGTCAAAGATTTCAAAGACGAAGAAGCCTTATGTTGTTAATTTAATGGATGAGCTTACTCTAAAAGGTATCACACAGTTTTATGCCTTTGTAGAAGAAAGACAAAAGGTCCACTCCTCAATACACTCTTCTCCAAGGAACCTTGTCTGTACTGGTATACTTCTGATGCTTTTTTCTTTAATGAATAAGGCATTATAAAAACTGATATACCTTATTAACTAATGTATAATTTGTTTTGCCTTGACCCAGATTTATTTACCAGAGGTATAGATATTCAAGTAGTGAACGTCGTGATGAAACATATCTGCACAGGGTGAGTTGAACTTTTATTCTACAAGATAGTCATCAGTGTTTGAATGTTCATTGAATGAAATATGTTTACCTTCTGATTGTAGGTGGGTCGTTCTGGAAGATTTGGACATCTGGGGCTGGCTGTGAATTTGATAACTTACGAAGACCGCTTTAACTTGTAAGAAAATAGTTATGTTCATGTAACGTGTGATGGCAATGTATGCCTGTGAAAATCACATATGCTAATGTGTTTTTGTGATGATACAGGTATAGGATTGAACCGGAGCTTGGAACCGAAATCAAATAAATTCCTCCGCTGATCGACCAAGCGATTTACTGCCATTGACCAATGAGAGATGCTTGATGTTGGTGAGTAACAAAAGTTCTTGCAATACGTGGTAGGATACAATAGCACGGGCTGGGTCTGGTTGGATTGATCTGCAAACATGTGTTTAGTTAAATATGATTACAGAAATAATATTGTCACAATACAAATCGAAATCTTTGACTACAGTCACAATATTGTTTCTGTAATCATATTTAACTCGATAAATATAGATAATAATATTTTCATATATCAGATTAAACACAAGTTTGCGGATCAATTCAATACAAATCTAGATCTTTGACTAAAAAGTTATTTAGGATGTTGTAGGCATAAAAAAGCGTTATGGACGACTTCCAAGCCGTTTAACATGCTTTTTTTTTACCCGTTTGACTAATTTTACATTTATCCGTAAATGTTTTGATTTCACTCGTTTGATGGTCCACAAATAAGTAAATGGGCTTTCCACCTCTACTCATTTTTAGTGACCAGAAGGTCATGGGTTTGAGTCATGGATACCACCTCCTTGCATAGCCTCCAGCCTGGACTCTTTATGCACCATAGTTGGTCTTTGTTATCAGTGAGTGTAACAGGGCCTTTTTTTTGCAGTACACTTCACTCTGGACGCTTTATGCTCGAGAGTAGGTCTTTGTGGAGAAAGAAGTAAAGCACTAACAATTCATGAGTCAAGAAATTTCCGGGATTGAAAAAATGAAGGATAGCGTAATTGGTTTAGCATCTGTTATATACTAGCTCTGTTGTAGTGATTTATCTTGTGTCTTCTGCATATCCCAAAATTGAAAAAAGAATAAAAAAAAATTGAAAAAAAAAATAAAAAAAGAAGAAGAAGAAGAAGAAGAAGAAAGAAAAGAAAAGAAAAGAAAAGTGAAAAAAAAGGAAAAAAAGGGAGGTAAAA
This sequence comes from Artemisia argyi, assembly GCA_030686995.1. Taxonomy (NCBI): domain Eukaryota; kingdom Viridiplantae; phylum Streptophyta; class Magnoliopsida; order Asterales; family Asteraceae; genus Artemisia; species Artemisia argyi. The sequence goes on along the minus strand of CM060696.1, from coordinate 187,169,997 downwards.
AAAAAAAAAAAAACACTCTCTGGACGTTCTAGATTTGTTACATTTGTTATCAGTTTGAGTTTTTTCTTTTCGTGTACATGAGTTAGGACCTAATATAGCCTGTATGCTATAAGGCTTTTTTTACGAGACTATACAAAGTACAGCTGCTGCTGTTTCAAGGACTTTTGATGGGAACTTGTGTGTGTGTATAAATATATGTGGGTATATACAAACGTACATATCATACACATACATCGAGTATCTATGTGTATACATGTAATGCACATATGTTTGTGTGTAGGCACATACGTATGTGTGAAATCGATATGATTGGAATTGTAAATAGTTTACAGTTTTTTTAAATAGCGCCGATGTAAAGACATAGAGAAACATTGTAACGAGGCTCGATTAAAAGAAAATTTTATTTGTAGACAGCATGTTACAGTTTTTGTGGCTTTATTGTCAATGTTTTTCTCAAAAGCAAATATATGAAGGCATATTCTTCACATACTACAACATTACACATGGATTGAATAAACAATAATACTCCGTAGTTGCCAACGCTTCACGCATTCCATATATTTAGATGATCATATTCACGGGTTGCATAGTCATAGCATGTCAAGGCTTATATGATCTTTTGAAAAACAACCATTACGTTTAACGCGAGAGTATGTCATTTACACAACTATAAGTCCGAACCCAACATACAGATGGTGACGCCATCAACATCTCTCAGGTATTAGCTATTCATGGCAGTCAATTGATAAAAGACAGAAACTAGAACACTTACAGATTTCTTGATGCTAAAGGAGTAAACTTGTACCAGGAGTGGTAGAGCCGTAAATTACATCGAAACACATACGGTTCCAATTTTCAACCCCGTAGCTATGCATCCGCCATTAAGTCCGTTTTTCATTATGTGTGTTTCATACACGCATCCCCCACTAAACCCGTCACGAGCATGTCCAAACGGCACTGTACATCCGAACGACACAACATATCCGAACGAGACAGTATATTTGAATGACTAGACCGAAGGAAATTATAACGGACAGCCCTTAGTCGGTTCGTACTGTCCGTCTATACTTGACGTCCATACCGGACGTTTAACGAATGTCCATAAGCGGACTGAAAATGTGACCGTCATTCTCAGCTATCGATAGATTGAATAACGGGTCCCACGGATGTCGCCAATTTGTTGAAGCATATTTCTGTCGGGTAGATCTTGACGGCTCTCACGTGCCATCCATTCTTGTCCCGAGCTTTGAAGTGTGCTACAAACATAAAAGAACCTGTTAGAAGGGGTCCCGAGGCCGAAGCCCGGGGAACCACCCTCCGACGGTCAAGTCAGTACCTCGTGTGTAGAGGATTTAGTATGAATGTATGAGTATGTAATATATGTGTGTGCGAGATGATTTAAATGAGATGAGGGATTAGTGTATATATATATATATATATATATATATATATATATATATATATATATATATATATATATATATATACTAGACTTCTAAGCCCGCCCGATGGGCGGGCATGACTTGTAATTATAGTTTGGATGGTTTTAGTTAACGGAAAATTATGTTTTAAGATGTTTGTTTTATTTTATTTGTTAGGCTATTAGTTTATGATTGAGAAATTTTAAGAGAAAGTTTAGTATTATTTGTAGCAAAAACAAAATAATGTAAATCTAGTACATTCAAAACACATTGGTAATTTAGTTTGTGTAGTGTCCATTTTTATCGAGGCTTAAAACTTTCAGTTTTGCTTTAACATTTTCACATAAAAAAACATATTCATTACCCGTAGTTTTCTTTTCTTGAGCTTGTTCATGAACGAAATTTGCTTCGGTCTTCCTTTAACAGTTTCATCTAATGAAACATTTGGTGCCTTCCTGGCGTTTTCGGGATGATCTTCAATAAATTAGAGAAAATACATAAGTTAGAAATGTCAAATACTATTATGTATCTCATGCAAAAATGCAAAATAGTAAAGTGGGGAATATAAAACTAATAGCTAACGTATGAAAGACAATAAAGATTCTAGCTAAATATAATAGAATTTAGTTATTACCAGTTTAGCCGGTACGGTAATTAGAAATGTGATAGAAATTAATGACTTCACATGCCCAAACTCTTTAGGAATAGAAATTAATGACTTCACAGTCTCACTTTCTTTCATCACCTCACATACGTCATCATTGACTAAAAAACGATCAAATAAAACAATAGATACTTTTGTTAAGATGGGGAGTAATTGTTATTAGGAGTTAGAAAAATAGTCGTAATTGTATTTTCGATCAATGTTTAAGTTACAAAATGTGATATCAAGTCATTTGCAATTTAGTAAAAAAAGTGTGTTCATGTTATATGAAAAGCATGAATTTGTTGTGTGTTTGAAATTGTACTCTAACTAAGAGTCACAATAGTTCCTTTAGTCTATCTAAAGAGTAGGTTTCTGCAATTTTATAACGTAAAGGAAATAGTACCACTTCCTAGAAAGTTGTAAACTTGTCCCAAAAGTTACGAATTCATTAACTGAAGTATGTACCATCAGGTTACTTAAGAGCATCGAGACATCTATGGAGCTGTAATATAACATCTTCACATGAAGAAATCTTAAGTCCCCATTCGTTCAACATTTCTCGAATTTATCTGCAATAAAGCACAAAATAATCATTTATTACTCCCGAAAAACTCGTAAACCATAATATCCGCAACATAATAAAATGAATCAGCATTAGAAAAATACCCATTTTCAAACACACCATTTTGTGGCTCGCTCGTCCAGCCTTGATAATTAATATCCACAAAATAATAAAATTATTAAGGCCACTCACGATAGATTGACACGTACCAAGGTTCACCCGTTGACAGTTAATAGTATTTGACGGTAATGAAAATCACATTGAGAGACTTAAGAATTAGATAGATATCTGGTTATTACAAAAAAAATATGTTAGCCACTTCAAAACAGCGTGAGATGATGCACCAATAAAAACTTATTGAAGATTGTCATTTACTACTGAGTAATATTTCAGAAACAAACTTGTTTTCAAAAACCTCCTTTGAAGGTCTTAATAGCATGAGATTAACACATTCCATCAAATCTCAAACATTGTTTTATTGCGTCCTACACTTGTTGTGTCCTTCAAAAGTATTCTTCAATAAGGATAATACTAAGTGGACATAAATAAATATTGAAAAGCGGAAACCATCATAACTACAAACGATAAGTCGCTACATGAAACACCTTACTACGCCATATCTAGTATAATCATAGCACATTAAAGTGGATAAATGATTACATAGACGTTTCATTAGTTCTTATGCATAAGTCCACATTCAAAGGACCATTATGAGCTTAAACAATTTGAAAGTGCATTAATAACTGCTTGCAAATCTTAACCAAACAAATATTGCTTGACAAAATCTATTGCTTAAGCTCACAATGGGCGGGCTTGCTTCATCATATTGCTTGACAAAATCTATTTGGACGTGAACAAATATATGAAATCTAAGGAAGAAAAAGAGATCATTAATATACGAAATGTATCAGTTAATAGCATAAGCCTCGAGCTTTTTTTTAATCATGCTCTTTAAAGTAGAAGTTGTGATCAATTGAGTTGTACTACTTTCGAAGATATGTATTTCCCAAACATTATTATTATAAATCACATCTAAACCGATCATCTTGTTTTGTTTGGACAGGTTACATTTGTGGCAGAGCATGATACTACTACATTCTTTGACTCACACACTGGTTCTTAGCCAAGTACTTCCCACTCGTATGCATCCCTTATGTAGCCTCTTTAGATGATTTATATATAGGTGAGAACAACCAAATGCGAATTTGGGAGACCTTGTGGTAAACTTGGTATTTGAGTTATTGAAAAACAATATTTTCTTAGACCACAAGAATTAAAGTCATTATTAGTTAGACCATTTGGAGAGGTAACACTTGTTCTATAATAATAATTGTCACTTGTCCTCAAAATAATATTATCTTCCTCTTTGATCAGTAAGTTTATTACATTAACATACCTCAAGAAAGAAGAACAACATATGTACCATTTTAACATGTACAAACTTAATTAATTTCCTCATTAAGAAGGAAAAATCAGCGAATAATGAATTTAAACTAAGCAATACCAAACAATATATCATGTTACACTATTAGAAAAACATACAAAATGTCAAGGCCATAAAGCCTCGGGAGTTGCGGTGGCTTTGGTGGTTCTGATCATCTTCTTCTCATCACCCATTCGACATGTATTCCTTCTGCACACGTTTTAAATACAATTGAAATCGAGTCTATTAGAGATCACCGATATAAAAAATTGCATAAAAACTTAGTTTTTGCTTGTGATCTTCTTCTTATTGCCATAATTGTTACTATTAGCTTATTTCGCTAATATCTTAGTGGTGTTGTTTCAAGCAATGACATCATTACATAATCACTTCAAGTCTAAATTGAATATTTGAAAATATGGACATTTACTCAGATAAAAGAACACAACCTACAAATACCTACAAATTATAGGAAATTTGATATTAACAATTTGACATTAGTTGTCATACTTGATTAGTTACTTCTTCAAAATTCATCCGTAGCAGCAAGCAATGGTAGGAAGGTCCGCATTCATCAACGTTTCATGAATCAACTATAAGGTGAAACTATAACTAAAGTCCAGAGACAGAGAGTATGACTTGGAAGTTAAGTTGTGACCCAACATATGTAAATTTAACACATGTGAGGTCCAAATCCCGTCGGCTTCAAATTCAGTTTCCTCTCTTTAGCCACGTGGTTTCTAATGACTATTCTTCTAAGTTTTAGACACTCAATGATATAAAGATCTTTTTTCTAAAGCATGCATTATTTATAGCTGCGGTGTGCTTCTGTTTTTTGTCCTATATAAGCAAGCTTGTAAAAAGAACATGTACATTGAAAACAACTAATCAAAGTATCTACTAAACGTGCAATAACAATTAATAAGTAAAAGAGTTGTCAATATGATTTAAACCTAGAGAACCCTGAGCACGATAGCAGTTATTCCAACGCCTTTGTGAGCTGCCACTTGGAAACTGAACTTGTTGTGCATACTTAATCCAACAAATCCTCAGGCTAAACAAAGTTATTTCTTCCTTTCTTGGGATTTCTTCATGATCTCATATTTATATTCTGCATTGCATACACGCACAAAGTTTCAGATTTAAAATATTTTAAAGGTGACTGTCAAAAAATACTTATTTTGACCCATTGCCCTACCGCCCATTGCCATTGTAAGTGAGCAACAAACACTTGCCAGGGAAGACTCCAACAAAACCATCGTCCTTCTCGATTAGCTCCCCAATTGGGATATCTGCGATATTTGAATCTTTTTTTGACCAAGAAGTGAGGACGATGGGTACATGTTTGTTCCCATTCCAAGCCAGCGACCCATTTCCTTGGGTTGATTTGATCATTATCCTTAACTTGACAACATGTGTATACAAAACAATAGGAGATATATAACAAAGGTCAAATAATTCTTTGAATGATGATAATTAAGCTGTAACACCCCCAAAATTTGATACAGCGGAAGGCTCAACAAGCTTTCGGGGTGCTACGGGGATTGGTATCCAACACAAGACAATATAGAACGAGATAAAGTAAACAAAATAAAAACACAACCAAAACGGGGTTTTAAGGTTTACATTTATCCCAACATCATTCAGAGTCAGGCCCAAAATAAAATAACAATAGGTCCAAATGTAATTATCAGAGTTTAGAAAAATAGATCCATGAACAGTGTGCCTTGGCCGAGCCTTCCATTCCAAGCATGCATCTCAACACTTAATTACCTGAGAAAACGTGCTAAAAGTCAGCTTTCGCTGGTGAGATCATAGGTTTAAATTCAACTAACAATATAGTGGACATATACGCAAAACGCTTGCTAGCTAGACTAAGGATTCGCTAAAAGCCTGCGGATACCCTCCGCTCTCAACACAACACACGGATACCCTTCCGTACTAACATAGATATTCGGGTAACCCCCGCAATACCAATAAATACTCGGATAACCTCCGAAGTATTAATAACCTATAGGTGCACACTATAGTATCTAAATAAGTCAACCTTGAATAGTACACACGAAACTATGTGACTAAAGCTGACAGTCCAAATAAGCCAACCTTGAATAGTACACACAACCAATATGTGACTAAAGCTGACAATCCACCAATAACCAAATAAGCCAACCTTGAATAGTACACACAACATATATGTGACTAAAGCTGACAATCCAATAATAACCACATAAGTCAACCTTGAATAGTACACACAAAACTATGTGACTAAAGCTGACAATATATCCTAGTCCATACGCATAGCAAGTTTAGAAAGAATATAAAAGCGATAATAGTCCACGTAAAATGATTTGCACGTTTCTCACCCCAATCATTGAAAACATAGTTCAAGAGTAAAAAGTGGGGCTATGACTCACCTCAAGTCCAGAAAATATCAAGTAGAAGTCGGTAGAAATAAGATGTATGATAACTCACGAAACAGCAACTACGGACTTGGCACGACCTAACAATATTAACTCTTTCAGAAATCATTTCCTCAAATTTATAATATTCCCAAACCCGGACGAGAATCCGTTTTATTTCCAAAAATCCATTTCGTATTAGTTTGGTGTATTTGCGTTTGGTATCCATACGGGTAGTGGGTTGACTCATAACAAACCAAAAAGATCACATAAAGAATAATAAATAAACTATGGATCTAATAGTAGCCCAATATATCATTTAAATAAATCGCCGAAGTTTACCAAATCCGTCGATTTGATAATCCTCATATTTATTTACGTAACATACCGTTCCAAGATTACACCCAACCTAAAGCACATAGCTCATAATTACTATATAGTATATATCATAGTTTAATAAATTCCTCATATATATCGTCAAATTGGCCAGATTTCCCGATATATACACTCGCAATCTATTACACTTTACATATACTACAACCTATGGGCGTCGTAGGATACGATGCCCACTAATATATTCATTTTATATAGCCAAATAACCCGGTTCAACCTTACGGTTAAGTGGTTATTTAGTTATAGAAAACGTCTATATTAATCGTCATATATCCGTGACAACACGAACGTCACAAATAGTAACTTACCTGGACCCGAGTGACAACGATTTCGCATAACTCAATAAGTTTATCCGTTATATATCCGAAATGACATTTTATTAACCGTTTAATAATTGTCGGGAGTTTCCCGTTTTATAACAAAATTTTATAATAATAATACGTTCGATAACATTACGCCACTTTCGTAGCCTAATATATATATCTAATTGTATTATTTATAATACGACTCGTGATTATTATTATTATTAATATACGCGCCTATATAATTATATATACATTATTCACGTATATATATTCATATAAACGTTCATATTATCAATAATTATTATTACGAGTTTTATTATTTATATTTTTAATTGTAATAGTTATCGAGTTATACGAAATGGTCACATGTCCGAGTCATGACTCTCGGCTCATTGTCCAAGTCCAAAATAATAAGTAAAGTCATAATATAACAAATCTCCGTCCAATCACAATCTCAATCCACGTGCTACAACAATAGGGTCCGACTACGGCACCCGACTAACCTATCTCCATCAATCTAATGACCGTCTCACAATCGGTCCCCAATCACTCTTTTCGTCAACAACTTCACAATATCACAATAATTCCCTTGTCGAGACCACAAAAGGTCTCGACCCAACAAGAGCATTCGGCCGAAAATATAATGCCACAACAATGTCCAAAATTAAGTTCACAAATCTTACAAGAAATAACATCAACAAGGTTAATGTTTGGGTCGGTTTACCAAGTCAAACCCGAGCCCTCGACTCACTTGAGTCACGGCTCGATACCACGAGTCACAAGGACTCGAACCAAACATACAATAATCACATAGCTCCCAAGAGCACAATAGGGTAACCATTCGACCCATTCGACCCATATGGTCATCGGCAACAACAATAACTACACGGCTAAAAGCCGCGACCCACAAGGGTCGAATCACAACAAATCTACGAGCTCGAGGCTCGAACCACGACCAAACGAGAACCCCCATACGGGTCTCGGCTGGTTATACGAGCATTCAACGGAAACCCCGAGACCTCATGGGTCTCGGTTAGCTCGGATCGAAGAGCACAACACCATCGACAATAACCAAACTACAACACCAAGGAACCAAAGCCTCACCAAGGCTCGAATCAAGATAAGCCGAGAGCATAGCTCTCGGTTCCGAGTCATCCACAACCAAAACCAAGAAAACCCGGATACCAAACGTAATATTCGTCATTAAAACATCATTTCCCATTAAAAACCAATTCGATTCTCAACGAAACAATCCGTGTAGCCACGGATTAGCACCAATTCGTGGCACCCAAAACCCGAAAATAACTCCTTCTCACCTTCTTGGACCTCCAAATGAACGGATCTAGTAAAGGTAGTAAAAATTCGAACGAATTATTAAAAGTTTGGTGGTGGTAATGGTGGTTCTAGGGTAAGTAGGATATACCAAATGAAAGAGGATGAAGAGAGGAAGAAGATGGTGGCAATTATTTTGTTGAGGGGTCGATGTAGCGGCGGTGGTGGCCGGATCTTAGATTCGGCGGCAAGGTCAAATTTATGGGGAGAAGATGAGTTTGAGAGAGAATAAAAGTGGTGAGGGTTTGTGTGTTGTGGGTGAACCGGACCAAACACACCCTTTTTATATATATATTTTTTTAATAATAATAATAATAATAATAATAATAATAATAATAATAATAATAATAATAATAATAATAATAATATTACGGTGTGGAGCGGGTAACGCGGGTAAATGTAAAAACATGTGGCCCGAACCCGAACTCGTGTTAAACTTCAATATCACTCGAGAACATCTCGTAAATAATTAAAAATATAGTCGGACTCGTTAAGACGAATCATAAACTTTTGTTAGGTAATCTTAGTGCCAAAGTCAACGTAGTACCAAGTGAGAATTCAAATATATATCACCGAGCATTTAATCAAAAATGAATTATGAACATAATTCACGAATTCCATAACGACTTTAATTAAAAATATCCATAAAATAGGTCTTACAAGTTCGTTGTGAAATGAAAATTTCAAATAAAAATTATAAACGAACTTAAATTGTAATGCGGGTTTTTAAAATAGCTCCCTAAACTGCCGGTTGTCACATCCTCCCAGTCTCAGAAGGAAACCCGTCCCGGGTTTCACTCGGAAAAATTCATCTACGAAGTGAAAAGCTTCGGATATCTCTTCCTGAACTCGTCCTCACGTTCCCACGTAAATTCTGGTCCATGTCGGGAATTCCAACGAACCTTGACGAGCGGAATGCGACTTCTCTTGAGTCGTTTAACTTCACGATCTAAAATCTCAATCGGTTCTTCCACGAAATTCAGTTTCTCATCAACACGAATGTCCCTCATTGGAATGACGGGCATCTCATCTGAAAGGCATTTCTTCAGATTACTCACGTGGAACACGTCGTGAACTTTACTCAGTTCATGTGGTAATTCCAACCTATAAGCCACGGGCCCAATTCTTTCTAAGATCAAGAATGGTCCAATGTAGCGTGGGTTGAGTTTACCACGTTTCCCGAAACGTATTACACCTTTCCAAGGCGAGACTTTCAGCATTACTTTGTCTCCAACCTGGAACTCTAAAGGTTTACGTCTCTGATCGGCGTAGCTCTTCTGCCTATCTCTAGCCGCTTGCAACCGATCCCGAATCTGAGCTACTTTCTCTGTAGTTTCTAAAATAAGCTCAGGGCCTGTAAGTTGGCTATCTCCAACTTCTGCCCAACCAATAGGTGAACGACACTTTCTGCCATACAAAGCTTCGAATGGTGCAGCCTTAAGACTTGTGTGGTAGCTATTATTATATGAGAATTCCGCAAGGGGTAAATACTTCTCCCAGCCTTTACCAAAGTCTATGATGCATGCACGAAGCATATCCTCTAACGTCTGAATGGTCCTCTCACTTTGACCATCGGTTTGGGGATGATATGCAGTACTCATATCAAGCCTCGTCCCCAAAGCCGTTTGAAGTGATCGCCACAAAGCTGACGTAAAGCGACTATCACGATCCAAAATAATAGATATCGGGACTCCATGACGCGAAATAATTTCCTTCACATATAACCTCGCAAGCTTATCCACACTATCATCTTCACTAATAGCTAAGAAATGAGCAGACTTTGTCAGACGATCCACAATTACCCAGATAGTGTCACAACCGCTAGCTGTCCTCGGTAATGTGGTAATGAAGTCCATAGTAATCCGCTCCCATTTCCAGACTGGAAGTTCTGGTTGCGTTAGTAATCCTGACGGTCTCTGGTGTTCAGCTTTAACCTTAGCACATGTCAGGCACTTACTAACGTACGATGCTATATCTGCCTTCATATTTGGCCACCAATAGAACTTCTTAAGATCCTGATACATTTTATCGGAACCAGGATGAATGGAGTAACTTGACTTATGCGACTCATGCATAATCAATTCCCGAATTTCTCCATGCAAAGGTACCCAAATTCGATCTCCAAAGCATAACAATCCATCAGAACGCTTAATAAATCCTTTCTCATTATCAGCCATCCCAAATATATTCTCGGCAGATCTATTTTCTGCTTTCAACGCTTCCATTTGAGCTTCGAGTATTTGGGACGGTAATGGCGATACGATAGTCATTCCCAATGACCTAACTCGTAATGGTGGTACTCTTTCCTTTCGACTAAGAGCATCAGCAACAACGTTTGCTTTACCAGGGTGGTAGCGAATTTCACAATCGTAATCGCTTAGCAACTCAATCCAACGTCGTTGTCTCCTATTGAGCTCTTTTTGATTCAAGATGTGTTGTACACTTTTATGGTCAGTAAATACAACACACTTTGTTCCGTACAAGTAATGTCTCCATATTCTTAAAGCAAAAACTACAGCACCGAGCTCCAAATCATGGGTAGTGTAGTTTTTCTCATGCTTTTTGACCTGTCGGGAAGCATAAGCTATCACCTTCTCTCGTTGCATTAACACGGCTCCCAATCCTTTATGTGAGGCGTCACAATAGACGACGAAATCCTCGTTACCTTCCGGTAACGCTAAGATAGGAGCACTACACAACATTTTCTTAAGCAATTGAAACGCTTCCTCTTCTTTATCTCCCCATTCATACGTAACACTCTTTTGAGTCAATTTGGTCAATGGTTTAGCTATCTTCGAAAATCCCTCAATGAATCTTCGGTAATAACCAGCTAAACCCAAAAATTGACGAACTTCGGTTGGGGTTGTAGGTGCAGCCTAATCTTTTATCGCCTCAATCTTAGCAGGATCCACATGGACTCCTTGTCTGTCAATCACATGACCCAAAAATTGTAACGTCGGAATCCAAAATTCGCATTTCGAAAACTTGGCATAGAGTTTCTCCTTCCTGAGCAATTCTAAAATGAGTCCTAGATGCTCCTCATGCTCTTTCTCACTCTTTGAATAAATCAGAATGTCATCGATGAATACAATCACAAACTTGTCTAAGTAAGGCTTACACACACGATTCATGAGATCCATGAATATTGCCGGTGCGTTAGTCAACCCAAACAGCATCACCTGAAACTCGTAATGCCCGTAACGGGTTCTGAAAGCCGTTTTCGGAATATCTTCCTCGCGAACTCGAAGTTGATGATATCCCGATCTCAAATCGATCTTCGAATACACACTCGATCCTTGAAGTTGATCGAACAAGTCGTCGATCCTAGGTAACGGGTATCGATTCTTCACCGTTAACTTATTCAACTCTCTATAATCAATACACATACGAAACGATCCATCCTTCTTCTTCACAAATAAGACTGGGGCTCCCCAAGGTGAAGAACTTGGTCTTATGAATCCTTTTTCGGCTAACTCCGCCAATTTTTTCGACAACTCTTCTAGTTCGGTAGGTGCAAGACGATAAGGCGCTCGTGCTACAGGCGCAGCACCAGGTATCAACTCAATCTGAAACTCCACTTGTCTAGTCGGCGGGATTCCCGGCAAGTCATCGGGAAACACATCAGGAAAATCACGAACTATAGGCACATCTCCAATGCACCTTTCCTTTTTCTTCGTCTCTCCCTTCTCAGAAATATGAGCTAAGAAAAGGTAACATCCCTTCTCCATTAGCTTCGGTAACTTTGTGCAAGATATAACTGCTAATCGGGATGGGCTCCTAGAATCCTTTCGGTCTCCTAATATGTTTAGGACTTCCTTTCCATATGGTACACGCACGATCTTCTCGTCGCAAAGTATGTGAGCACGATACTTCGACAACCAATCCATACCAATGATGATATCAAAACTTCCTAACGTGACGGGTAGAAGATCTATGTTGAAAGGGTGGTTCAAGAAATTTAACGTACAACCGCGAATGATGGTATTAATCCTTTCTATGTTTCCATTTGCTAACTCAATATCATATCCAATTCCTAAGGCCATCGGGGTTTTCTCTAGTAAGGGTGCAAACGTAGTGGACACAAAACTCCTATCGGCACCAGTATCAAATAGTATGGAAGCATAACGATTATTGAGAAGGAACGTACCAGTAACGACGTTCGGATCCTCTCCTCTCTCGTTCCCGAGTGCATACACTCTTCCCTGAGCAGCTCCAGCTTCCACACGTTGGTCCCCATTATCTTGTCGTCCACGGTTTCCTCCAGCTCCACGGTTTCCATGATTGTACCCATTACCACCCGTGCCTTGGTTTCCACGATTCCACGATTCTCTACACTCATTCCGATAGTGTCCCTTCTTTCCACACCCATAACAAGTAACATCTGCCTTGTTTCTCATTTCAGGAGCAGCCTGAACCATAGCAAGAGTTCGGGCTCTACAATCCCTAGCTGTGTGTCCTTTCCTTGAGCAATTCTGGCATTTCACACTACACCATCCAGTATGACGCTGGTGGCAACGATCACACTTGGGTGCATCACCGTTCTGATTCTTCTTATCTCCATTCCCAATAGCATAAGCCTTAGCTTGTCTCTTGCTTCGGTGATCATTACTCTTAGAGTGACGGTCTCTCTTTCTCTTTCCATTCTTCTCCTTATCAGCTTCTTCTAATTCCAACGAATCCATAAGTTGTTGAGCAATTGTAATTGCCTCATGGATGTTTGCAGGCCTAGCAGAAATCACATCATTCCTCATAGCTACAGGCAACCCATCAGTATACCTCTCGATCTTTTGAGTCTCAGTTTTCACCATATCTGGGCACAACAAGGCTAATTCCTGGTAACGACGATTGTAAGTCGCCATGTCAGTACCTTTCACCTTGTGGTTCCAAAACTCAATCTCTAGCTTCTTGACCTCATTCCTTGGGCAATAAGTCTGAATCAGCAAAGACTTAAATTGCTCCCAAGTCATAGCATACGCTACATCACTCCCAACTGCATTTCGGTAGTTGTTCAACCAAGTCAAAGCTTCATCCTTGAAAGTAAAAGAAGCAAACTTTACCTTCGCATTCTCCGCACAACCGCTGACATTAAACACTGACTCAGTCTTCTCAATCCATCTGACTAAGTAAACCACTCCTTCAGTTCCACCAAACTCAATGGGTCCACAAATCTTGAATTCCTTGTATTGACATCCATTAGCACGGACAGGTGGAAAAGTTCCAACAGAATTGTTGGATTGATTTGACTCAGCTAGTAGTTCAGCAACTCTTTGCTCCACGAGTTGGTTGATCATTGCTTGATCCACAGTAGGTGCATTAAGTGGAACATGATCATTGTCTCCCTGAACATCAACATTTTGATTCCTGTTGTTGCGGTTAGTGGTGTCCAGATTGTCAGGAGTAGGGGTTTCAACATTTCGAGTAGGTCGACGACCTCGGCGACCAGGAGTAGTCACAGCAGGACCAGTTCTGGTAGACCTAACAGGGCTTCGACGTGGTGCCATTGATCTGTAACATCATACAAGTTCATGAGTCACCAATAGAACTTATCAATAGGCTCAACAAAACATCTCAACGAAATCAAGTCATGGAAAGAATAGCAACAATACACTACGTAACAACAAATAAGCGAATAAGGACTCAATTTCCTTAACACCCAAAATCACATAATACCATATACTAATAATCATCAACCATACAATAGCGATCTAACATCGTTCCAACTAACGGATAACACAAAACATACTAATCGTTCCAAAAGAGACGAATACTGAGCAAAATACATCAAAATATGATAAATAGCTTTTCTAACCGAACACTCCTCGGTTAAGAAAGCAAAAATATAACATAACCCCACCAACTAGCCACGTGGCTGGCGGAGGCTCCTCATCTCCTGCCTCAAGCTATCAAGATCCCTCCATAACGATCCTAGCTCCACGCTATGGGTGTCTCGGTCTCTCTTGAGGTCAGCCACCTCCTTCTCTAGCTCGGCATTCCTTTGCCAAAGCTTGCGGTCGGCCTCACGAGCAGTAACAAATCCTCGCTGCAAACTATCGATATGCTCGTGGACATCCATCAAAACTCTCCTCAGCTCAGTAGTCCTGCCCACAACGACAGTCAAGTCAACTCTCAAATCTGCTAAAAACTCTCCAATAACCCTCTCAAGTCGATCCGATACACGTGCAACTCTCTCACTAAGCTCAGTAATCCGAGCCCACAACCTGCCAATCTCACCCAACTCTGCATGCTCAGCAGAAACCTCAGAAGATGCATCCGACTCAACGGGACTACCAGGTGGCAACTCAAACAAAAACGGATGATCAGGTGAATCAGGCTCAATCGGGTGTACAGGTGAATCAGGCTCCTCAGCCTGAGCTGGTGGTAATAACTCATCATCATCATCATCAGGCATCTCATCCTCCTGAGGGTCATCCTCCTCCTCAGGGTCATCATCATCACCCTGCTTAGCCTCCTGAGGGTCATCCTCCCGCTCAGGGTCATCAGCCTCATCCTCACCCTCGTACTCCTCCTCCTCCTCATCGGAAAAGTACCTCATCACTCGTCGTCTCCTACTAGGTGAACCATGTGGAGATGTAGTAGGTGATCTAGGACGACGACGCAATGATGTGGGTGGCGCCTCAGACAGAAGAGAATGAGCATCAATCTGTAAAGGTGATGGAGTAGGGCGTACCGACATGCGTGCCGTAGCTCGGTGGGCAAAGCGTGGTGCCACACGAGCCAAAGCCTGATGAAGAGTAAGCTGCCTCGATGTACCAGGGAGCCCTAGAGAAGATGAGGGTCCCTGCGTAGATGCAACAGGTAGTGCTGAAGTAGAAGCTGCCTGTGATACAGTAGCTGAAGACATGGCCATCTGGTAAGGGTCATCAGATGCCATAGTGAACTGTGCAGGTAAAACCGGTGCAGGAAGAATGTCCTCGACGACATCGGGCATATGGGAGGTCATAGTCTGTGACAACGACGTAGGGTAGGTGTAAGTGTTTCAAAACAACTAAATCACAACTCATAATACCATACCAAATATACTCATCAAATAGTTCCATATATAATCTCAATAAAAGAATTTCAAACACCGCATTACTAAAATGTTTATAAAAACATATAGACCATATAAATCCTCGAGAACGCCATCTTATTGCTAAAATCCATAAACCTCAAATCATCTCAATAAGTCCCAATCTAACAATCATCTCAAATATCCCATAATACCTCAAATAATAGAAGATGCTTCAGCTTGGCGGGCTGGCGGGCGGTGGTCAAGGATCATTTTCTATAAAAATACGGTTATAGTTTAGGCGTTTATTTACCTAGTTCTCTATAACCTTGGCTCTGATACCAATCTGTAACACCCCCAAAATTTGATACAGCGGAAGGCTCAACAAGCTTTCGGGGTGCTACGGGGATTGGTATCCAACACAAGACAATATAGAACGAGATAAAGTAAACAAAATAAAAACACAACCAAAACGGGGTTTTAAGGTTTACATTTATCCCAACATCATTCAGAGTCAGGCCCAAAATAAAATAACAATAGGTCCAAATGTAATTATCAGATTTTAGAAAAATAGATCCATGAACAGTGTGCCTTGGCCGAGCCTTCCATTCCAAGCATGCATCTCAACACTTAATTACCTGAGAAAACGTGCTAAAAGTTAGCTTTCGCTGGTGAGATCATAGGTTTAAATTCAACTAACAATATAGTGGACATATACGCAAAACGCTTGCTAGCTAGACTAAGGATTCGCTAAAAGCCTGCGGATACCCTCCGCTCTCAACACAACACACGGATACCCTTCCGTACTAACATAGATATTCGGGTAACCCCCGCAATACCAATAAATACTCGGATAACCTCCGAAGTATTAATAACCTATAGGTGCACAATATAGTATCTAAATAAGTCAACCTTGAATAGTACACACGAAACTATGTGACTAAAGCTGACAGTCGAAATAAGCCAACCTTGAATAGTACAAACAACCAATATGTGACTAAAGCTGACAATCCACCAATAACCAAATAAGCCAACCTTTAATAGTACGCACAACATATATGTGACTAAAGCTGACAATCCAACAATAACCACATAAGTCAACCTTGAATAGTACACACAAAACTATGTGACTAAAGCTGACAATATATCCTAGTCCATACGCATAGCAAGTTTAGAAAGAATATAAAAGCGATAATAGTCCACGTAAAATGATTTGCACGTTTCTCACCCCAATCATTGAAAACATAGTTCAAGAGTAAAAAGTGGGGCTATGACTCACCTCAAGTCCAGAAAATATCAAGTAGAAGTCGGTAGAAATAAGATGTATGATAACTCACGAAACAGCAACTACGGACTTGGCACGACCTAACAATATTAACTCTTTCAGAAATCATTTCCTCAAATTTATAATATTCCCAAACCCGGACGAGAATCCGTTTTATTTCAGAAAATCCATTTCGTATTAGTTTGGTGTATTTGCGTTTGGTATCCATACGGGTAGTGGGTTGACTCATAACAAACCAAAAAGATCACATAAAGAATAATAAATAAACTATGGATCTAATAGTAGCCCAATATATCATTTAAATAAATCGCCGAAGTTTACCAAATCCGTCGATTTGATAATCCTCATATTTATTTACGTAACATACCGTTCCAAGATTACACCCAACCTAAAGCACATAGCACATAATTACTATATAGTATATATCATAGTTTAATAAATTCCTCATATATATCGTCAAATTGGCCAGATTTCCTGATATATACACTCGCAATCTATTACACTTTACATATACTACAACCTATGGGCGTCGTAGGATACGATGCCCACTAATATATTCATTTCATATAGCCAAATAACCCGGTTCAACCTTACGGTTAAGTGGTTATTTAGTTATAGAAAACGTCTATATTAATCGTCATATATCCGTGACAACACGAACGTCACAAATAGTAACTTACCTGGACCCGAGTAACAACGATTTCGCATAACTCAATAAGTTTATCCGTTATATATCCGAAATGACATTTTATTAACCATTTAATAATTGTCGGGAGTTTCCCGTTTTATAACAAAATTTTATAATAATAATACGTTCGATAACATTACGCCACTTTCGTAGCCTAATATATATATCTAATTGTATTATTTATAATACGACTCGTGATTATTATTATTATTAATATACGCGCCTATATAATTATATATACGTTATTCACGTATATATATTCATATAAACGTTCATATTATCAATAATTATTATTACGAGTTTTATTATTTATATTTTTAATTGTAATAGTTATCGAGTTATACGAAATGGTCACATGTCCGAGTCATGACTCTCGGCTCATTGTCCAAGTCCAAAATAATAAGTAAAGTCATAATATAACAAATCTCCGTCCAATCACAATCTCAATCCACGTGCTACAACAATAGGGTCCGACTACGGCACCCGACTAACCTATCTCCGTCAATCTAACGACCGTCTCACAATCGGTCCCCAATCACTCTTTTCCTCAACAACTTCACAATATCACAATAATTCCCTTGTCGAGACCACAAAAGGTCTCGACCCAACAAGAGCATTCGGCCGAAAATATAATGCCACAACAATGTCCAAAATTAAGTTCACAAATGTTACAAGAAATAACATCAACAAGGTTAATGTTTGGGTCGGTTTACCAAGTCAAACCCGAGCCCTCGACTCACTTGAGTCACGGCTCGATACCACGAGTCACAAGGACTCGAACCAAACATACAATAATCACATAGCTCCCAAGAGCACAATAGGGTAACCATTCGACCCATTCGACCCATATGGTCATCGGCAACAACAATAACTACACGGCTAAAAGCCGCGACAAATCTACGAGCTCGAGGCTCGAACCACGACCAAACGAGAACCCCCATACGGGTCTCGGCTGGTTATACGAGCATTCAACGGAAACCCCGAGACCTCATGGGTCTCGGTTAGCTCGGATCGAAGAGCACAACACCATCGACAATAACCAAACTACAACACCAAGGAACCAAAGCCTCACCAAGGCTCGAATCAAGATAAGCCGAGAGCATAGCTCTCGGTTCCGAGTCAACCACAACCAAAACCAAGAAAACCCGGATACCAAACGTAATATTCGTCATTAAAACATCATTTCCCATTAAAAACCAATTCGATTCTCAACGAAACAATCCGTGTAGCCACGGATTAGCACCAATTCGTGGCACCCAAAACCCGAAAATAACTCCTTCTCACCTTCTTGGACCTCCAAATGAACGGATCTAGTAAAGGTAGTAAAAATTCGAACGAATTATTAAAAGTTTGGTGGTGTTAATGGTGGTTCTAGGGTAAGTAGGATATACCAAATGAAAGAGGATGAAGAGAGGAAGAAGATGGTGGCAATTATTTTGTTGGGGGGTCGATGTAGCGGCGGTGGTGGCCGGATCTTAGGTTCGGCGGCTAGGTCAAATTTATGGGGAGAAGATGAGTTTGAGAGAGAATAAAAGTGGTGAGGGTTTGTGTGTTGTGGGTGAACCGGACCAAACACACCCTTTTTATATATATTTTTTTTTTAATAATAATAATAATAATAATAATAATAATAATAATAATAATAGTAATAATAATAATATTATTACGGTGTGGAGCGTGTAACGCGGGTAAATGTAAAAACATGTGGCCCGAACCCGAACTCGTTTTAAATTTCAATATCACTCGAGAACATCTCGTAAATAATTAAAAATATAGTCGGACTCGTTAAGACGAATCATAAACTTTTGTTAGGTAATCCTAGTGACAAAGTCAACGTAGTACCAAGTGAGAATTCAAATATACATCACCGAGCATTTAATCAAAAATGAATTATGAACATAATTCACGAATTCCATAACGACTTTAATTAAAAATATCCATAAAATAGGTCTTACAAGTTCGTTGTGAAATGAAAATTTCAAATAAAAATTATAAACGAACTTAAATTGTAATGCGGGTTTTTAAAATAGCTCCCTAAACTACCGGTTGTCACATAAGCTATCATAAAAGAACCAATAAAATATATAAAGATTTTAACACACCTTCATTTCCATCACGTGTTTGTACATTTTCATCATAAACGCGACTTAAGTTTATTGGCTGACGTTCACTCGAATCCGCAATAATCAACAAACATTGAACACCAATGAAATATGAATATCATTTAACCATCGAAAAAGGTCTCGTCTTTGCTAGTGATTCAGTCAACGTGACTGTAGTGGCAACATTGAACTATGTATAATTATCGGTAATAATACATACGTAGTACAAATTAATGGTTTTTAATTGAAAATTATCTTTCACTGTTGAAGTAAGTTGACATGTTACAATATATCTTTTAGTTGTGTTGTGCTGATATTTAGAAAAGAAGTCTTTATTAATATTTTAAAGATGATTTTTAACGTGCAAGAAAGGTTAGTAATAATAATTCAGGTTGACTTATGTTAGTTTGTATTTTTGTGTTACACATTTGGTCACTTGGATCGAAAATGTTTTCTATAACCATTTGTTACCATAAAACTTCGTAACAGCCTAGTAACTATTCCAAATCATTCACAACCAACATTCCCTTTGTTCCTTTATAAGAAATTTACAGATGTCACATTTGCAATTAAAAAAAGTTCAATGAAACCAGCTGAGGACTAAATTTTGTCTCAAATATGTGTTTCACTTATGTTTAAAAAAGATGATGTTTAAGCTAAGTGTTGAGTTTCTCTCTTTTTTATTTTTGGAGCAAGATCCTCTAATATTTAACTCATTCATGTCCATTTCATGTTAGTGATATTGTGAGAGGAAGTAAAGATTGAGTCCCTTGTTTAAATTAGCTGTGGTCTTATTTTATTATTTTCTTGTTTAAAATTGGTTTAATACGACAAACATGAAAGATTAACTTGAGATGCTTATCTATTTTTAGTGCAGCGATAACAATTAACATCTAGTCAGTAGTCCATCAACAATTTGAATGATATATTTTGCCCCTTCACATATTAAAATCCCAATCACCTAAATCTAAAAAAAATCATGTACAGTTCTGTATAGAGAGATCTATAAACTATATATATACTTAGGTTACTCAAAGTACTGATGACTTTCCAATCACCATACTTGTATTTTGGCAGCAAACAAACATACATGTTCTTGTGCAAAAATGTTATTAACAACACCACAGTTCTCAAGAATGAGAACTGTTGGACCAAAAGCACATAATAGTATATGCCTGCTTGTAAAAGAAAGTTCATTTTTGGGAATTTATGTAAGAATATTAGGTTGTTTGCAACGAAAAATCAAGACAAATGAAGCTTTTGGCTCTCCTTGTGACCCTTAAACTTTATATTAGAAATGGTTAAAGAGAGCTATTCTTCAGCCACCTTTTCAGCATTATACCACCCTTTTGAGTCCACTTCCTTGATATATTTCGTTGTCCACGAAATCATCTTGTTATAGATGTTTCAATATGAATAATGCATTATCAAAAGGTATTTTAACTCATTTCTGTCACAATAAAAAGATGCACTTACACGTCTAAGAAAATTAAAACATAACTTCTCGAGTCTCTGATAATAGATAGTATATGATTCTACACGGATATGTATTGATGTTGCTTTACAGAAAGACAATAAAGTTAACACATCTTGTATCACTTTGAATCAGATCATCACTTACATCCATCTTGATTTTTTTTTACACAAATGCTACTTTCCATTTTTTAAGAAAAATATATGAACCATGTGGAATATTTGATGAAGACAAATTTCTTAAATGTTTTGAACAATATCAAATACATATTTTGAGAGGCAAAATAAGAAAACATACTTGACAGATGTGAGCAATCCACCCATACTCACTCCTACTTAACTTCTCCAACATTAGTGACCCGTATAATTTTTTCACTACTTGTGGCTTTTATGATGTATCTTCTGACTTCCTGAGTATAAACAATATATTATTAAATAACATATGCAGCGCAAGAAAATGGATGAAGCCTCAAGCAACCGATTAACAAAAAATTAAAAGTGACTACATGGGTCGGTAACCTTCTCTTTCAAGTATTTGGGTATGCCCTTTGCTGTTCTTGATGAAATACATTTGTTCATCACAACAGACCTCACAAAAAATGTAAAAACAACATACTCCACACCTATAATTCTCCCGTTTAACAAATCCCTTTTAGTAATGTGAAACATTAAGAAAGTATATATACAACAAACTGGTCCAAATTGGAAGATCGTCTTCAAATCGCGTATTCAAGTTTGAAGTACATCATAAGGCGTGTAAAAAGAAATGGGTGCATGTAAGGTTACACGGCTTGATTTAATCAAGGTCAACTTTAGCCAATCAACATTTATAATATTCTTAAATGGTTCATGGATTATATATATAATAGTTATATTTAGTTTATCAACATTTATAATATTATGATATGGATGGTTCATAGCCGTCTTGCGCACATTGACATATCTTCTATATTTGAAACTAAAAGCAAATGACACCAAGTAGGATATCTACAAACGGGAAATGATATATAACCTTGAACATTGAATTTAATCGTATTCTCATATCGATGTTCTTGATTGCTCTTCAGGAAGCTATCTAGTAATGTGAAACATCTTAAAAAATAGTGAAACTCTTGTATACATATGTAATGCACACTGGAACTTTGCATATATAGTTTTATACAATTAGTTACCTAGATATAAGAACTCACAACAACATCATGTCACATACCTCTCGTATGTGCATCCCCATCACCTGATATTACACGATCTTAAAACAAAGTTTTCCTACTAATGATGTAATAAACATGTAATGCAGGTCTGAGAAACATAATAACTAAGCTTTTGTTATATCTGAAAGTGTAATTTGTCATTTTTGTGATGAATTTAACCAAGTTACGTTCTGCAAATTTTTCTTACTAATTGGTGTGTTGGAAATTGGTGTCCTATTACGTCTGAGTTCATTAGAGGGAGTAAATATATCCTCCTTGCGATTTGAGACTACCAGGAAAATTCACTGCAGAATATAAGTACTTAAAGATCAAAGAATCAAAAGATAATAAATTAGACATACTTTTTAGACGTCCCCATTCTGTGTGGCCGTGAAAACAGAAGATACATAATTGCTTCATCCTGTATTTAGATAAGAGATATCCTCTAAAGGAATGTTTCATTCAAAATAGTAATAACAATGTAAAAAACAATCAATCCGTATCCAGTTATTCCCAGAATGATCTAAACATGCATTGAGATAATATCATGTAGTGACCACAATCTTATTAGTCAAAGTAGGATTCATTTACGCAAAGGTCGTGTTCAGATAGATGCAATGTATTAAGTACACCTGTAAACATGTTTGGAAAATTAAACTAAGAACACATATAACTTCTGATATTAACAATCAATTGTTTTAAATTTTTATAAGTTTAAAACATAATAACTAATACTAATATGATGATTCATGTACACACGGAACATGAAATTCATGTTTAGTTAGCACCCAAATGACTAAATCTTTCCTAGTCAAGAATGCATCGACTTCCCTATTGTTGAACAGGGCAAGAGAAAATGGTTGTAATTTCTTACATTGTTCTATTCCAAGTGACACCTGTCGTGAAATCCAATACCTTTGGTCCACGTTCATTGGCTTGAAAATAAATATACTCAGTAGCTTGATTAAAATGTATTTGTTAATTGCAGGTGTGATGGTTTAAATAACATTAGGTACACATGCCACACAAAGCTGAATAAAATATACCTCGTATGATGTCATTGTAACCAAGGTAAGTGATTACCAAAAAGCATACCTATTAAGGCTCTGTCGATCATATCTGGAAGCATATGTAAGCCACTGGCGGGTCACAAAGAATGGCTGCTAGAATGAGAGTGAACACAAAGAACTTACCAAGAAATAAGCTTTTCGAGAATTGTTGCTACCAGACTTAATTTCGTTGCTTTTCTGGGGCATGATGTTTTACCTGGGGCTGCTACGTGAATATGCAATGTCGCCATTACTATTGGTGCTATTTTTACAGATACATATTTTTAAAACTCTATATTTAAATAACAATAGTTATGAAAAATATGCAGACCTTAAGCGGATGAAACACGACCATCGTGCAAGAAACTGGTTTCTTTAACTCATCCTGTACTACCATCATTTAGCGCACACACATTTGGAGGAACTATAAAATAAAATGTAGCCTATTTAATTTTTTTGGAACAGAAAAGGTAGCCTATTTAATAATGTGACACGTAACAAGGCAATATATAGCCTCACTTCTATCCATTAATAATGTGCCAAGCCAGAGGGTAGCCTACATAACAAAGCACGTTGTCAATCAATCCATGTGTAAAAAGCGATCTTGGACACCATTATACAATAAAGAGTACTGCAATTCATAAAAAAGAGCCATATCACCAACCTTTTCAAGATCAAGGATCCCTTCCCAAACTATGTTGACTGAAGAAAGTCCATGGTCGTGACTGTGATCATGATGTTGGATTCGTACACAAGTTCTATGTGCAAGGATTCTTGGGGTAGAAGCAGTTTTGCTCGGTGTTTAATTGAAGTGGGTTCAATGGATGAGCTCGTAGAAGTTATCACTATTGGTGTCCCTTCTCTTACAGGGGATGGTTTTACTAAAGAATCTATCCGGGTTGAATATGAATGGAGGCCTCCTAGGTGCACTTTATGTAAGATTTTTGGGCACATCTATGAACATTGTACTAAAAAAGAGACTACTCCCCCTGTTGTTACTACTTCAAATGTGGTTCCTCCTGCTTATGATGGTTTCCATAAGGTGAGTCGTAAGAAGAAAAAAGGTAAAAGCCAGCCTGGTATTGTTGGTACTTCTGTCATACAGACTATCAGGTATGAGCCAAAGAAGACTACTAGTGAACCTAAAAAGGTAGCTACTAGTAGTGTGCCTACATCGTCATCTAAGTTGAAGTCTAAAGGTCTCTCCTCTAAGGGGGGTGAAGTGTCTACATCCAACCCTTATGATGTTCTAGCTACTGATGAAGATGGTGAAGATGATTGTGTTGATAACATGTTTGATGAATCAGCTAATTTAGCTGCTGGTTAGCTTGATTTGTTTTTGGTCTAGGTTCATTTTGTTTCTAGAGTTGTCATGAGCTTTTGGCATGTCAGAAGCTCTAGGTTAGTTGTCTATCAAGCTGTATTTGCTTGAGGTTAATGTGGTATTCAGCCACATTCCATTTGTACTTAAACGTTTTGGTCTTAATATATTTACTAGGGTGCAGGATTACTCCCCTTTACCCCAAAAAAAAAAGGAATAAAATCCGTTGAACGAAACACACGAGAAAAGATGAAGTACAGAAGCACATCTATAAATTATGGAAGCCATGAAAATAAACGTAAAGAGTAGCCATACAAATTACCTTCCATTGGTTTGGTCCTTCAGCAAAAGTTTTGATATTAATTAGGGTTTTGCAGTGATGATTAAATAAAAGCCGTATGTGTTTTCTTTTGTGTAAAATATACGTATTTTTTTTTTCTAATAATGGATAATATGTGTTATATTGGATTATTGTTGTAGATTGCATAGATTTAAACACATAGATTTGCAAAATATAATAAAAAAAACATGTTGTCTCATTGGTTAACATACATTCTATTCATTTAAACAACCATGGTTCGAATCCTTATAGATATTTTTTTTAATACAAAAACCATGCGGAAATTATTAAAACAAATTGCCAACGTGGACAAAAACCGATGACATGGAATAAAAAACAACTGAATTTAGTTATAAAATTGCTTACATAGTCAGAATGTGATGACATGACTGCGAATGACAATTACTGGGCAACGAGGTGGCGTTTTCTTAATTTATCTACGTGTAACGTCTCCTGTTTTATATTTATATATATATATATATATATATATATATATATATATATATATATATATATATATATATATATATATATATATACTAGTCGCATGACCCGTCCGATGGACGGGCTAGCGTCATGTAAATTTGATAATGTTATTACTTATGAGGTCTATACTTTATAAGGATTATAACTTTATCATTCATAGTTATGAGTTATTAAAGGTTTAGCAATGTGTCTCACATATAATGTGCTCAATATTAAGTTATTATGTTGTAACGATACACAATGATACCATGTTACTATTGTCCGATATTGGACAGCACAAGACTATTGTTGTTGAAACATATCTAATAATAGTGTCAAACATTATATTTATTATAAAAGTACTACTTATTGAACAAACAAATGTAATGATAAAATCATAATAGAAAACTAATTAAGATAAAAGAAAATTTTGATATTCGTATTAAGGAAATAGGAACATGTCGACATCATTTTAATTTGATACTATTATTATTTTAATTTTAGTTTGTTTCTAATTTGTTATAATGTTAATATGAGCATCCATAGTTATGATGTATTAACATGATAATAACTTTATCATTCATAGTTATTAGTTGTTAAAGGTTTAGCAATGTGCCTCACACATCATGTGATATATATATTAACAAAGATGTTTGTTTGCGGGTTACTTCTAAGTTCAAAGTTACATATTTATTTTGTTCATGACCCGGCCGATGGTCGGGCGAGTCTCATGTAATATATTGTCAAATAGTGTAATTTTGTTTCTTACAAATTTGTTATTAGGATTTAAATTGTTTTGTTGAATTGTATAAAAACAAATTTGCAAAAAGTGTGTCAAAATGTTTATGATGTTCAAGTAGTGTGTTGTTATAAATGTTTGAAATTCATATTTGACTTATTTTTGTAAAGTTGTTACATTTTATGTCGGCAATATTCTTTCGAAATAATAACATATGAAGTTCATTTTTATTTTTTTTGTTGAAAATCCAAAGTTGTTAAATCAATAGGCATAATTTCAGTTAATATTAATAATGTTCACTTAAAAGAAATGCAAAGTATGATTTTAAAAAAGTGGCATTCATAATTGAAACATATCATAAAATGATTAAGTTCTTAATATTTCTAAAACTAAAACATTAAAGAAAAATAAACCATGCTTAACAATCTAAAAATTAAATTTTGATGCTAGATGCAAATTGTCGTAGTCAACGTTCTCAATTTCGTCAATGTCAATATCAAACTCATGAAAGTCCGAATGATAATCAAACAAATTCAGCTTTGGCATCGAAGTGAGTTGTTGTGCATGGTCTTTAGCAAGTGCATCCCTTCGTTGTTTTTCGGCCTCTTTTTAACAGTGGCATATGTTCCCATTCATGGTCAAGACCTTCCATTAATTCATATATGAACGGGCATTAAATCAGCTGCAATGCATGATCATGTTAGTAATGATAATGCCCAAACAAATATATAAAGATATGTAAAGGCCATATACCAGTTGATCTTACATATCCATGTGCACATGTTGGTTCATTTAACATGTTAAATTAACATATGTAAGTTAATGTATTTTTGGAATGGGTCAATATGAGTTATTCTGGTAACGCTACTTTCTGGTACGACAAACACCCATTAATAGAAGGTATGCATAGATTGTATCGTTTACTAATGAACTATACCAAATAAACACCACTTCGAGTACTATTAGGTATTAGCAATGTACATTTTTATTATACCAATTTATCAATTAATCTAAATATAGATAAAAGTGCAGATTACCAACAATAAAATAAGCGTGCCTTCAAGCCTTTTCTAGTCAATCCCCCTTCGTACATGGTGTCATCAATGTTCTCTATAACTAATTCTCCTTAAGCAAATTAACTGGTTTTGCTTCAACCCCATTACTATTTTAACCATTTCGGCCGATAAAAGTATAGGAATGCCATTTTTACATTTATTCTCCATTTACATAACATTAACCTTTTTCTTCCAAACATTGATACATAACATATGAAAACCTATGCCTTACTATCATGAAGTTGAGTAAGTGTATCTCGCTTCACAATGAATAATCTAGAAGAAATCAATGTGTAGTTTTTAATAAGATCCAAAAAGGCTTAGAAACTAATGTGCTAATTGGAAGATGTAGTTCTGCATATTTTGTATAATAAACCACGTAGCTCCTGACCCGTCTTGATGATTCGAAGCTATAAATTGAATCCAAATTCGTTTGTTATTATGCACATTAATATTAGAGTTAATTTCATTTTTGGTCCTTATGGTTTGGACAAATTGCATGTTTGGTCCCTAAAATTTTGAAAGTGCAGCGATAGTCCCCATTTTGAAGTTTGGGTTGCATTTTTGGTCCATTTTGGTGTGAAATGACCAAATTACCCTTTTATTTTCCTAAACAAGACAAAGGGTATTTTAGTCATTTAACTTTATCCAAGGACCAAAAATGTAATCCAAACATCAAAATAGGGACTATCGCTGCACTTTCAAAGTTTTGGGGACCAAATCTGCAATTTGACCAAACCACAAGGACCAAAAATGCAATTAACTCTTAATATTAAATACCAATGTAAAACTTTTGAATCCATTCATTTATGTGGTTCATTTTCATATTATTTTCATATTATGCACATTACTTGAGTGAGAAAAGAAACATATGTAGTTGGTGGAAGAGAAATAGAGACCTGATTAGCACATTGCCTCCGTTAACTGCATGGAAATTTAGTTCTCCAACATCCATTAATTGTAATTGAGGACCTGATATATTACACAACAAATATACAAATAAAATTTCATAGATAACACACTGTATGCAATCAATATTACCATATTGTTAGTAAGATTTTTGTATATATCACACAGTATGCAATCAAAGAAACTCAAGTGTACATACCTCCATTCTAACCAACTTGAGTTCTGCCTCCATTGGAGGAATAATCACTCAATAGGCGGAATCTCATCATCTTTCATGGTTGCATTAACTCTTACAAGAGTGGCTTATGCAACAAAATATGTAGCCAAAGGTTGCTTTTTCTCATCATTTATCTTCTTATGATCTAAATTATATATCAATGCATATAATAACGTAATGAGCATTTGTTGTAAAACCTGAAGTAATGTATATAAAAAACAAAATTTGGAAGAGTATGAATACGAAGTCGAGTAATACCTTAATTTCCAAAAGGAATTCGGACTTCTCTAGCTTTTCATCAACTTTGTGTAACTCGTCATTTAGCTACAATGGCATAAGTATAACATTTTACAACTGTGTAACTCTTTACAACAGCCTGCTAGCAAGCACTTCCGTCCTCTTTTTACTGTATCAAAATCCTTTAGTTTAACGCCCCTAAATCAAAATATCATACATACATAAAAAGTGTCAGAAGTTCTGTATAAAGTTTCATATGCATACATTACTATTCAAAATCATTAATTCTATTAATAATATACATTATCTTAAATCAATAAGTAAATCATTAAGCTTAAACTATAGTGTATCTACTAGTTATAATGCCCGCGCATGCGCGAGTTTTTTAAAATTTTTTTTTTAATTATATATTTTTATTTATTAAAAAACAAATAATTTAATCTTTGTTTTGTTTGATTTATGATGTTTAATTATAATTTTTTATTATTAAATATAACTATTTAAAAATTTTAATACTAATATTAATTGCATCTTATCTATATTTTTTTATTTATCTTCTACTTGTCTTAATTGCATCTTATCTATATTTTTTATATTTATCTTCTACTTGTGTTATGGATAAATATAAAATATTACCTAATAAGAAAATAACATTTTTTTTTTTTAAATAAAATTATTACTAAATAAGGTATGAATGCATTTTTTGAAATGGAAAATTCTCAATAAGGGTTTTATTGTATTATATAAAAGATATAATAATATGATAATAATAAAACTATAATGATTGTCTAATTCCCTCAATCTTGTGCGGCTTCTTTTCTTTTCTGTCCATAATAAGCAAATCTGTAATAGGAAATGTCATGCTTAAATGGTCTAGAATGGCATTATTTCTCCCAAGAATTCCTTCACTTTTATCAAAGTCAACCCGGTTTACTTCTATCATGCTTAAATGGTCTAGAATGGCAGTAGCCGATGAGTCTAATAACATGTTGATAAGCCTATTACTTCTATCAAAGTATGTTTGGTAACCTTATTACTAAGGCATCTGTGTTTCACATCTTGCATTTCGAATTCCTCAAATTCATCCTAAATTAATACACAAAAAGTTGAGTATAGCATGCAAGCCAAGTTTTTAAAAGCATGTTTAAAGTGATAATAGGGATTTTCAGTTGCAATAATCATTTTTGAGTGTTCAAGAAAGCTGATTGTTATTTTAGATTTACTAATGGTCTGGATGATCATAGTAAACTATGCATAAGATATAAGTAAGTTTCTAACCAATTGATTCGTAAGTTTCTACATCGAGATACTTAAGAAGCTCTATCAGGTCTCCGTTGCAAGACTTCATAAGCCATTGATCTTTACTTAATTTTATACATTCCTTGGTCACAGTTGTAGATTGATCAGCAAGTCCTCTCTTAAGTATAATTGTCCTCTGCTTGATATTATTAAATTTATGAGTGGTGAATTTGTTAGGAATAGAAAGATACAACTATAAAACTTTAATTCAGACTATTTAACAATTGGGTTGTGCATCCTTTTTAGCATAGTTCTGTTTTTACCATTAATCTAAAGTGACAATAATAATCAAACAAATAAACTCTCATTAGTGTTAAGTGGCTTCACTCGACTATATCTCGCTTTGTCCCTCCCTAAGCTTATTTGCAATCAAGTTGGCCTGGTAGCACCAAGTTAGAACTAACTCCACATGCTCCCCTCATATTGCTTCTTTCCATCCTGCAGCATGAAAACCAAGGCTAGTCAGACATCGCTTTATATGAGAATATTGGCCAACACATCATCTAAGATGAATCATAACGGTTTCAGGTTGGTTTGACCCATAACATTGTCTAATTATTTGATAAAATCCCTTGTTACAATTATAATAGATTTTTTTTTTTCCAAAACATGAAACACTTTTGAGAATTGTACACATTAGAAAAAGAATGTATTTGGATAACTTTCGACCCTTTTCCTTAATGGTCCATTTTTGAGGTATTTTACCTTTCTTGTGATGTTCAGGTTAAAACATAATAGCATGAGGCCATTTATAAGTAAATTCGTCGAAATTGGCACCTCAAGTATCTGATTAGTGAATTCCAAAAACAGATTTTAGTTGTCCTCGGCACATGGAAATATTTGGCAAACAATTTATGGAAAAATGCATGGGGTAAAACAGAAAAAAAGACGAAATATAATTTGAGAGCAACAAAGCTTACTCTGAGATATAAATGCTTTTACCGCGTCTATAGAGAATGGATAATGATCTTGATTATAGACATCTTCAAAGAATGTGGAAAAATATCACAAGCCTGCAACAGGAATATAGAAATGTTTCATAAATGGAGCTTAGTATAAAGCTAATATTGATTGTATATTAACTACGCAAATGTCTGCTTTTAAGAATCTCCTTCCTAACAAATTTCAGAATCCTTGACATAGGAATATGCAGTGGATATTACAAACTACAAAACCTATGCACAAGATCAAATTGTACCCTTGCTAAAAGTTTGTCTATTAAGCATTAAGGGGGTCTTTGGGATTATTATTTAAAACCACTTTGGTGCTAAAAAGAGCTCAAATAAATACATTTAAATGGAGTGACGTTATATCATAATCATGTTCTTTGTTATTTCAGGTTCCTTTCAAAGTCTTCAATCCAAATTTAGCAAAATTCGTAACGAATTAAAGATAGCATATTTGTTTAAAAAATAATTTTAACAAATAAAAAATCAATAAAAACGTTGAAGTTTATATTGAAAATAAGGACTTTATAAATCGATTAACAAAAATATTTATTATAATCAAATTAAAAAAAGGAACAAACCTTGTTGGGGATTGTAGCTTCAATTTTATCATTAAAACCCTAATTTAAATTTCCAATCTTAATCGGATTTCAAGCCCCCATTCATTATAAGACATCCATATGCATATTTTTCTAAGCTGGATTTACAGCTGATATATTCATTGATTTGAGTTTCATATGAAACTGATTTGATGCGATTGTTTTGATTTTTGATTTTTGATTTTTGATTTTTGAAGATGTGAGATCTGATCGGTTGTTTAATAATCAAGTGATATCTCATTCTTTTGAATTTTGAATTAATATTGATATTTCCTGTTTACCGATTATGTAGGTTTATTTTTGGGGGATATGAATGCAATTGATATGGGATGCTAAAGATTAGGGATTGAAGATGATAGAAGGAGTGAGATAGGCGTGTGTATTGTGCCAGGTGTGGCTTCCATGTCATTTAATTGTGACACCATGGCATTCTTTTTTACAGCATGTCATTTTTTCATGCCAAGTGGCATATGTGACTTGGCAAGTTACTCTATTATATATGTGGGGAGAGAGAGAGAGAGAGAGAGAGAGAAAGGGGTAGGTACCACTTTGGTAACCTTGATACCTATTCTGTCTCGGGAAGGAACATGTCGGGCTACACCTAGTCTAGGTGCTAGGTGTCAGGTCACGTGGGGAACACAATCCCGTAAAATCCGGGTTAGGCGGCGTAGTCCAGTTCTTGCAATAGTGTAGGGTAAAAGGGGATACCCGGATAAAGAGGGGTGTATATCTTTACGGTCTTACGGCACATGCCCCTTGGACAAGAGTAGCATCCGCCTTACGGTAATTCCCTTCGAACTGATGAAGATTCTTCGGTCCGGCACGAGTAGTCCAGACACATACGAATATCACACCACGAAAGGGAAGCATACATTTAATAGTATTGGATCATCGGTTTGTGACCCGATAATCCAATACTTGGGGAGGGACATCTTGACGTATGTGTCCGGAGTAGTACATGCCGGACGGTAGAGGATACCGGACGATACACCGTTACCTTCCGGCCGGTGGGCCATGGAAATCTCCACGTGCGCCGCATTCCCAGAAAACCCGCTGACATGATCAAGATACAACTGACACGGGCCCAGGCCTAGGGACAATGTTCACTGTGCATAGGTACGATTACTATTCGAGTAGGGGTTATGTTCACTGTTCACCAGTACCATGGTTGAGGTAGTATAAATACCCCAACCCCATTTATTGCAACACCCGGGGCCGGAGCTTGGTCCTAGGTTAACACCCGGGGCGAGGCTAACGAGCGTTAGATATTTGTGCAGTAAGCAAGGCCGAAGGACCTAGAAGCAATCAATACCGAAGGGAAGGATCTTTACTTCAACATTGACAAAATGACAATTAACTTGTATCAGATGGGTTGTCTTCTTGTTTTGGTTGGTATTATGATACTTATGTCCATGTTTTTCTTACTCCTTGTTATATATTGTTTACATGTGTTGAAGTATTAGGAGTATTTAGCTTTCAAAACAAACTTCCCTCACGTAATAATGGTCATACGCCACCCATCTACAAATTAGTAAGTAAAAGTTGCCATAATGATTTTTTTTTTTTCTTTTTTTTTTTAACTATTTTGAATGTAGAATAAGTAAAAATTGTGAGTCTCAAGAAGCTGTAAATTTTGTTTTACGAGAGAGGACATTTTTTTCATTTAAAATGTTGTATATGAAAAAAGTTGATGTGGCGAGCTATAAGATTGCTCATATACCTTGCACACTTAGATTGTTCGTAATACAGTTAACGACCATGCGTCGTCACCCCAGTCACACGTTAAACCCCATTACACCCCTTTCAATCAAGCGTGAAATCTGGGTTTTTAAGTAGGTTCGATCATTGACCAAACAAAATTTTAGATTGTGTGTGTGTCTTAATTAGTGGTATTGTGTGTATGTTTGTGTTTAAGTGAGTCATGTTTGTTTGGTCATTATTACGGCTCGACTCTTTGATGGTTGAGTTTGTGAGGGAATGTTGATGTGAAATTGATGCGACGGTGAAATGTTTGGTTATCATTACTCTCAGCTGTACGAGTCTCTACTCTCAAAGCCGACAAGTTATTGTTTAACAAATGTCCTTAGTTTAGATGAGTAAATAAGAAAACTTTATGTTTAGCAAGTACATAATCATATTTAATTAAGATAATTAATCTTTAAATTTGATTGATATGTATTATAGGCAATTTTTATTAAATATTGGTTTATTAATTAACTATAGCGAGCTATGTCCGGTGTTAGAGCACAAGTTATCCTATAGTGCCGTGGCTGCTACCATGGTAAAAGTGTTGCAATCTCAACATTTTTTCCTATAACACTAGAATCTATAACTCAGCACAAATCACTCCTCATTCCAATAAAAGTGATGTCATAGGTAAACATGATGTTATAGGTAAAGTTGTGTCATAGGCTCACAAATAACTCAAATAAAACACAAGTGCAACACAAAAATGGAAAGGAAATACTCACCACGTGGCCGGATGAGTACGGCGCGAGAGCCGACAACGCAAGGTTTGGTATCCACTTGACGCAATGGGGGTCGTGTTGTGGGATGGCGCTGGCGAAATGGCGAGGATATCATGTGCTCTTAGACAAACCCAACATATAAAAGCAAACTTTACTAGCTTGTTAGAAATTAGAATTTTAAATCATTTTCTTGTATGTAATGTCAATGTCACTTCTTCCCCTTCGTCCATTACAAGAGTGAATAGTAATGTCTCCTTCGTCAATCACAGGATTCACATGTACCTTTTTTTACTCATTTTTTTTTAAAGTTAACTCATTTGGTACAAACTGCGAAAACATAAGTTAATTGGTTTTCCAAATGCAAATAGTTCAATTTTTAACTGATGTTACTTTATTTTAACAAGATGCATCCCTATAGTTATTGACTTATAGTCAAAAGCAAACTGCAACCTAATAAAAACAAATTGTACAAAGCTAAATAGTAATTTTTAAAAAGTAAAAACATACAGTAATAAAGACTTGGTAGAGTTGTCTAATTGGATGTTTTACACTAAAAGTGTAATCGTTAATGCATTGGCATTGTTTTGTCCATTGGTATCAACTTGAATAGTTGTACATAACTGGATATCGTAAGCTTATTAAGAGTCTTTTACTTCTTAATTATGCATACTCGCATGCATATCATCCGTACAATGTAAAAGTGCATATCATCCGTACAATGTAAAAGTAATAGTACTCTGTATAAAAGAGTTAAAGCTAAAACACAAAGAAACGTGTTGTCATATATTATAACACACCATGGGTATGTTTGGCGAAAATAAGTGTTGCTAAAACTAAAGATGATGTTGGACCTAGTGCTGGAGATGGAGATTATAAAAAGAGATTATTTTTATAAGCTAAATGAAATAACTTTTGATTTTAAGAGTTCATGGAAAATTATTTTTTAATAATCTCTTATAACTTTTGTCTGTCAAACGAATATTATTTTTCAAGTAGTTTATTTTTTGAAAAAATAAAAATAATCACTCCATAATTTTATTTGCAAAAATGGTGAAGTAGTTTAGCCTTTAAATCTTGTTAATTATCTCACTAGTCCCTCATATTCATTTGACTTTTGAAATTTATCCCAACATGCGAATCAATCTATCACAAAATCAAAGCTTCTTGCATCTTAAAAAACATTGATAATAAATGTATCACATCTACCATTGCACTTTTCAAACCAGTTTGTTGGGTTTCTTTGTCTTTACTATGATACAAGAATATTGCACTTTACTTGAAATTTATCCCAACATGCAAATCGATCTATCACAAAATCAAATATTTCTCGTTCCAAAAAATGAACACAGCGATACAAGAATAAAGCATTAAAGCAACGAGCTTGAGACATTCTAGCTAGTGTGTTGGCCATGGATGCTACAAAAAGGCTTTGAACTTATCAAACTACGTTGTAGACTCGACAGAGGTCAATCTTGAAATGGTACAAAGGGATAAATAATTAATGGATGAGTAAACTTATATTCTCATCATTGATCTGCTAATTTGTTTCACAAAAGATATGGACCAGTGAGAAAACCGACTATGTGCCTTTTTTTGCATATTACCTTTTCTTAAGGATTATTTCACCACATATTACCTTTTCTTAAGGATTATTTCACACTCACATTAACACCGTTTTGTTT
Organism: Artemisia argyi; assembly: GCA_030686995.1. Classification (NCBI taxonomy): domain Eukaryota; kingdom Viridiplantae; phylum Streptophyta; class Magnoliopsida; order Asterales; family Asteraceae; genus Artemisia; species Artemisia argyi. The sequence continues at coordinate 187,134,442 of CM060696.1, read as the reverse complement.
TTTTTTCTTTTTTCTTTTTTTTTCCAGCTCAATTTACGAAATAGTAAACTGAAAATGTTAAAAACCTTGCAGATGTTTCTTGTAGAAAACATGCCACTACTAAGAAAGCAAGAAATCTACCGTATGACATCTGTTGGAGGTATTATTTGGTGAATATTCAAACGCAAAAGATCAACAAAGGACAAAACGGTAGTTGACCCACAGAACCAAGCAGTTATTCACCGATGTGATTGCTATTCTTTGATATATACGAATGGGATGCCCTATATTAACGGGGTCTACCTCCTAGACTGCATGTGGGCAGTCCTTGTCCCCCATTTTTGTCCCTCTTTATTTCAGTACAACACATTTTTTTGCCAGTTTTTGTTCCGTATTTCTGACAGTTTTAAATGTTTGACTTATTAAACTTTATATTTTCTGTTCCGCACTTTCAGGTTTATAGGTTTTTGATATAAACAAAATTATAAAAATAAAAAAAAATAATAAATCAAAAAAAAAAATTTGGGGGGGGGGGGGTCAATATAAAAAAACCACCCCGTCTTTATAACCCATCCTTATACGAATATTGAAGACATGAAAAGTTGTTTTGAAAAATGAGAAAAGGCTTACAACTTTAAGGTTAGTGCTTTGAACACCACCCGAAAACATATTTTATAACAGAGTATCAATTGTGGTGACATTAGCTACTACATTATTTCTTAAATTTACATTTCTTTCAGATTTTGAGTATATAACATGAATATATATTCTTTCAATTCACTTAAACTTATCAACAATGCCTTTTTTATTATGCAGGTTTGCTGTTGGAGCAAGTCAAGGGACACGCCGGAGACACTTGTTTTTTTTTTTCTTTCTTTTTTTTTTCTTTTTTTTTTTTTTTTTTTGTTTTTTTTGTTTTTTTGAACAACGGATTTTATAAAAGAAAAAAATCTAGCAAAGAACTAGACTAATACAAATACAGGAGGTTTTGAAGCCACTCAACCCAATTAATACAAGATTTTGGGTTTCGAGACTTTAACCAATTAAAAGAATACAAAATAATGTTATCAACTAAGTCTCTTTTTCGCATCTTCCCCGAATAAAAAATGACTGAATTTCGATATCTCCATAGGAACCAGCACGTCGAAACACCTATGACCTCCAGTTTGACTTTTCGATTTCGGATATTAGCATTTTGATCTCACCAATCTAGCCATTCGGAGAAGTCATTCATATCCCTCACAATAACTCGGCACCAATTATATACCCTCGTCCAAACCTCCTTTGCTAACGTACACGAAAATAGAACATGAGATAACGATTCCATTGAAACTCCGCATATAGGACACATAATAGACGCGATTTCGATCCCTTTGCGGGATAGGTTATAGCGCGTTGGCAGCTTGTCTAATCTAGCTCGCCACATAAAGATGTTTACTTTCCTCGGCAACGAAGAGCACCATCTAGTAGCTATATATGAACCCAACAACGTCTGGTTATCAATATATTTTCTTGTAATTCCAACTGAGAACATACCTTGGATATCTATATCCCACCAAAGCTTATCTTGACCTTCATGGAGAGATACACGCGAAACTGCTTCAGTAAGCAATTGTAATTGTTGATCCACTGCTCCCCCACTAACATCACGACACCAATCCCACCTCCAATGCCCATTAATCCACTGATGCTGAACCAAACAATTTTGATCATTTTCTAACCTGAAAAGACGGGGGAATCGAGTATCATCCAACCAAATATCCTTCCAAAATCGCACCTTGTCACCACTTACAAGCTTGTACCGCAACGTATGACGAGGTAATATATGTTTGTCATGCAAATAGTTTACCGATCCAATAATACGCGCCCAAGTACCTGTTTTCACCCTACTAACCTCTATGCTATCCAATCCTCCGAATTGCCCATGGATAGCTTTAACGATTTTACACCATAAAGCTCCATCTTCATTGAAAAAACGCCATCTCCATTTTTGTAATAACGCTAAATTAAACAAAGCCAAACTACCAATACCCAACCCACCTCTTTCCTTCTCGGCAATAACCTTATCCCACCTTACCCATGCTAGTTTTTTTGCACCCTCCTGACTGCCCCAAAAAAATTTTGAACGGATTTGTTCCAAAGATTTTAACACACCTTCTGGGACTTTAAACAAGGACATATAATAAATGCCCAAGCTCCCGAGCACCGACTTTATAAGGTTAAGTCGACCACCTACCGAAAGCAAATTTACCTTCCATTTAGACAGGCGATCTTTAAACCTTTGAAAAATACTATCCCACTGGCCCTTAGCTACCATGCTCGCCCCAATCGTGATTCCTAGATAATTAAAAGGCAAGTTTCCCGCTGCACATCCAGTGGAGGCTGCCATATTCGTGATCTCATCCAACGACACCCCCACCCCATACATATTTGACTTCCCAATATTAATCTTCAAACCTGATCGAGTTATAAAATTCGTTCAACACGTCTAGAATGCCATCAACTTCTCTAGGAGTCCATTCAGTTAGAAACACCACATCATCCTCATAGAACAAATGTGACACCTTTACTCTATCCACAGCAACACCAACAGATGCCCCCGAAATTTTATTATCTTCTATTGCCGTTTGTGACAACCGGCAGTTTAGGGAGCTATTTTAAAAACCCGCATTACGATTTAAGTTCGTTTATAATTTTTATTTGAAATTTTCATTTCACAACGAACTTGTAAGACCTATTTCATGGATATTTTTAATTAATGACGTTATGGAATTCGTGAATTATGTTCATAATTCATTTTTGATTTAATGATCGGTGATGTATATCTGAATTCTCACTTGGTACTACGTTGACTTTGGCACTAGGATTACCTAACGACAGTTTATGATTCGTCTTAACGAGTCCGGTTATATTTTTAATTATTTACGAGATGTTCTCGAGTGATATTGAAGTTTTAAAATGAGTTCGGGTTCGGGCCACATGTTTTTACAATTACCCGCGTTACCCGCTCCACCGTAATAATATTATTATTATTATTATTATTATTATTATTATTATTATTATTATTATTATTATTATTATTATTATTATTATTATTATTATTATTAACTTTTATAAAAAAAATAAAAAAATAAAAAAAAAGATATAGGGGTGTGTGTTGGTCCGGTTATCACACACACACACAAACTCACCACTCTCATTCTCTCTCTCTCTAACACATCTTCTTCCCCACTCCAAAACCCTAGCCGCCGAACATAAGATCCGGCCACCACCGCCGTGTTACCGACCACCCAACAAAACAAACACCACCATTTTATCCCTCTCTTCACCCTCTTTCATTTGATATACGATACTCACCCTAGAACCATCGTTAACACCATCAATCTTGTAATAATCCATTCGAATTTTTATACCTTTTCTAGATCCGTGCGTTTGGAGCTCTAAGAAGGTGAGAAGGAACTATTCTTGGGTTTTGGGTGCCACGAATTGGTGCTAATCCGTGGCTACACGGATTATTTTGTCGATAATCGAAATGGTTTTGAATGGGAAATGATGTTTTAGTGATAAACAGTTAGTTTGGTATCCGGGTTTTCATGGTTTTGGTCGTGGTTGACTCGGAACCGAGAGCTAGGCTCTCGGCTTATTTATGGTTTGAGCCGGTGTGGCTTTGGATTTCTTGGTGATTATTGTTTAGTGGTTTGTCGAGGGTGTTATGTACCTCGATCCGAGCTAGCCGAGACTGTGTGGTCTCGGGGTTTCCTTGATGCTCGTATGCCCTGCCGAGACCCTCATGGGGGTTCTCGATTAGTTGTGGTTCGAGCATTGAGCTCGAGTTGTTGTGGTTCGACCCTTGTGGGTCGCGGCCTTGAGCCGTGTATTATTTTCTTGTTGCCGATTGACCATTGGGTCGATTAGGCCTATTGATTACTTGGTTAGGCTCTTGTGAGCTATATGATACTTGTGTGTTTGGTTCGAGTCCTAGTGACTCGCGGTTCGGAGCCGAGACTCAAGTGAGTCGAGGGCTCGGGTCGGCTTGGTAAACCGACCCACGCATTAACTTGGTTGATGTTATATACTTGAAATATTGTGAACTTAATTGTTACCTTGTTGTGGTATTTCATTTATCCGCCGAACACTTTTGGTTGGGTCGAGACCATTGTGGTCTTGACATTGGTTATGATTATTGGTAATTGAGGAGTTGTTGACGAGAGTGATTGGGGACCGATTGTGAGACGGTCGTTAGATTGACGGAGATAGGTTAGTCGGGTGCCGTAGTCGGACCCTATTGTTGTAGCCCGTGGTTTGAGATTGTGATTGGACGGAGATTGGTTATTTTATGACTTTTGCTTATTATTGGACTTGGACAATGAGCCGAGGGTCATGACTCGGACATATGACCATTTCGTATAACTCAATAACTATTAAAATTGAAACGAGAATAATAAAACTCGTAATAATAATTATTGATAATATGAACGTTTATATGAAAGTATATACGTGAATAACGTATATATAACTATATAAACGCGTATATTGATAATAATAATAATCACGAGTCGTATTATAAATAATACGATTAGATATATATTAGGCTACGAAAGTGGCGTAATATTATTAAACGTATTATTATTATAAAAATTGTGTTATAAAACGGGAAACTCCCGACAACTATGAAACGTTAATAAAAAAAATGTCGTTTTGGATATATAACGGATAAACTTATTGAGTTAGGCGAAATTGTTGTCACTCGGGTCCAGGTAAGTCATTATTTGTGACTTTCGTGTTGTCACGGATATATGACGATTAATATAAACGTTTTATATAACTAAATAACCACTTAACCGTGAGGTTGGACCGGGTTATTTGGCTATATAAACTGAATATATTAGTGGGCATCGTATCCTACGACGCCCATAGGTTGTAGTATATGTAAAGTGTAATAGATTGCGAGTGTATATATCGGAAAATCTGGCCAATTTGACGATATATATGAGGAATTTATTAAACTATGATATATACTATATAGTAATTATGTGCTATGTGCCTTAGGTTGGGTGTAATCTTGGAACGGTATGTTACGAAAATAAATATGAGGATTATCAAATCGACGGACTTGATAAACTTCGGCGATTTATTTAAATGATATATTGGGCTAATATTAGATCCATAGTTTATTTATCTTTCTATATGTGATCTTTTTGGTTTGTTTTGAGTCGACCCACTACCCGTATGGATACCAAACGCAAATACACCAAACTAATACGAAATGGATTTTCAGAAATAAAACGGATTCTCGTCCGGGTTTGGGAATATTATATATTTGAGGAAATGATTTCTGAAAGAGTTAATATTGTTAGGTCGTGCCAAGTCCGTAGTTGTTGTTTCGTGAGTTATCATACATCTTATTTCTACCTACCTCGTCTTGCTATTTTCTGGACTTGAGGTGAGTCATAGCCCCACTTTTTACTCTTGAACTATGTTTTCAATGATTGGGGTGAGAAACGTGCAAATCATTTTTACGTGGACTATTATCGCTTTTATATTCTTTCTAAACTTGCTATGCGTATGGACTAGGATCTATTGTCAGCTTTAGTCACACATGTCGTGTGTACTATTCAAGGTTGGCTTATTTGGTTATTGGTGGATTGTCAGCTTTAGTCACATATAGGTTGTGTGTACTATTCAAGGTTGACTTATTTGGTTATTTGGAATTGTCAGCTTTAGTCACATATATGTTGTGTGTACTATTCAAGGTTGACTTATTTAGATACTGTAGTGTGCACCTATAGGTTATTAATATTTCGGAGGTTATCCGAGTTATTAGTGGTATTGCAGGGGCTACCCGAATATCTATGTTAGTACGGAAGGGTATCCGTGTGTTTTGTTAGTACGGAAGGGTATCCGTGTGTTTTGTTGGAGCGGAGGGTATCCGCAGGCTTTTAGCGAATCCTTAGTCTAGCTAGCAAGCGTTTTGCGTATATGTCCACTATATTGTTAGTTGAATTTAAACCTATGATCTCACCAGCGAAAGCTGACTTTTAGCACGTTTTCTCAGGTAATTAAGTGTTGAGGTGCATGCTTGGATTGGAAGGCTCGGCCAAGGCTCACGGTTCATGGATCTATTTTTCTAAACTCTGATAATTAAATTTGGACCTATTGTTACTTTATTTTGGGCCTGACTCTGAATGATGTTGGGATAAATGTAAACTTTAATACCCCGTTTTGGTTGTGTTTTTATTATGTTTACTTTATCTCGTTCTATATTGTCTTGTGTTGGATACCAATCCCCGTAGCACCCCGAAAGCTTGTTGAGTCTTCCGCTGTATCAAATTTTGGGGGTGTTACAGATTGGTATCAGAGCCAAGGTTATAGAGAACTAGGTAAATAAACGCCTAAACTATAACCGTAATTTTCATAGAAAATGATCCTTTACCACCGCCCGCCAGCCCGCCAAGCCGAAGCATCTTCTATTATTTGAGGTATTATGAGATATTTGAGATGATTGTTAGATTTGGGATTTTGAGATGATTTGAGGTTTATGGATTTTAGTAATAAGATGGCGTTCTCGAGGATTTATATGGTCTATATGTTTTATAAACATTTTAGTAATGCGGTGTTTGAAATTCTTTTTATTGAGATTATATGATGGAACTATTTGATGAGTATATTTGTTATGGTATTATGAGTTGTGATTTAAGTTGTTTTGAAACACTTACACCTACCCTACGCCGTTGTCACAGACTATGGCCTCCCATATGCCCGATGTCGTCGAGGATATTCTTACTGCACCGGTTTTACCTGCACAGTTCATTATGGCATCTGATGACCCTTACCAGATGGCCATGTCTTCAGCTACTGTATCACAGGCAGCTTCTACTTCAGCACTACCTGCTGCATCTACGCAGGGACCCTCATCTTCTCTAGGGCTCCCTGGTACATCGAGGCAGCTTACTCTTCATCAGGCTTTGGCTCGTGTGGCACCACGCTTTGCCCATCGAGCTACGGCACGCATGTCAGTATGCCCTACTCCATCACCTTTACAGATTGATGCTCATTCTCTTCTGTCTGAGGCGCCACCCACATCACTGCGTCGTTGTCCTAGATCACCTACTACATCTTCACATGGTTCACCTAGTAGGAGACGATGAGTGATGAGGTACTCTTCCGATGAGGAGGAGGAGGAGTACGAGGGTGAGGATGAGGCTGATGACCCTGAGCGGGAGGATGACCCTCAGGAGGCTGAGCAGGGTGATGATGATGACCCTGAGGAGGAGGATGACCCTCAGGAGGAGGAGATGCCTGATGATGATGATGATGAGTTAGCACCACCAGCTCAGGCTGAGGAGCCTGATTCACCTGTACACCCGATTGAGCCTGATTCACCTGATCATCCGTTCTTGTTTGAGTTACCACCGGGTAGTCCCGTTGAGTCGGATGCATCTTCTGAGGTTTCTGCTGAGCATGCAGAGTTGGGTGAGATTGGCAGGTTGTGGGCTCGGATTACTGAGCTTAGTGAGAGAGTTGCACGTGTATCTGATCGACTTGAGAGAGTTATTTGAGAGTTCTTAGCAGATTTGAGAGTTGATTTGACTGTCGCTGTGGGCAGAGCTACTGAGCTGAGGAGAGTTTTGATGGATGTCCACGAGCATATCGATAGTTTGCAGCGAGGATTTGTTACTGCTCGTGAGGCCAACCGCAAGCTTTGGCAAAGGAATGCCGAGCTAGAGAAGGAGGTGGCTGACCTCAAGAGAGACCGAGACACCCATAGCGTGGAGTTAGGATCGTTATGGAGGGATCTTGATGGCTTGAGGCAGGAGTTGAGGATTCTCCGTCAGCCACGTGGCTAGTTGTTTGGGTTATATTATCTTGTTGCTTTCTTAACCGAGGAGTGTTCGGTTAGAAAGGCTATTTATCATATTTTGATGTATTTTGTTCGGTATTCGTCTCTTTTGGAACGATTAGTACGTTTTGTGTTATCCGTTAGTTGGAACGATGTTAGATCGCTATTGTATGGTTGATGGTTATTAGTATATGGTATTATGTGATTTTGGGTGTTATGGAAATTGAGTCCTTATTCGCTTATTTGTTGTTACGTGGTGTATTGTTGCTATTCTTTCCATGACTTGATTCGTTGAGATGTTTTGTTGAGCATATCGATAAGTTCTATTGGAGACTCATGAACTTGTATGATGTTACAGATCAATGGCACCCCGTCGAAACCCTGTTAGGTCTACCAGAACTGGTCCTGCTGTGACTACTCCTGTTCGCCGAGGTCGTCGACCTACTCGAAATGTTGAAACCCCTACTCCTGACAACCTGGACACCACTAACCGTAACAACAGGAATCAAAATGTTGATGTTCAAGGAGACAATGGTCATGTTCCACTTAATGCACCTACTGTAGATCAAGCAATGATCAACCAACTCGTGGAGCAAAGAGTTGCTGAACTACTAGCTGAGTCAAATCATTCCAACAATTCTGCTGGAACTTTTCCACCTGTCCGAGCTAATGGATGTCAATACAAGGAATTTAAGATTTGTGGACCCATTGAGTTTGGTGGAACTGAAGGAGTGGTTTACTTAGTCAGATGGATTGAGAAGACTGAGTCAGTGTTTAATGTCAGTGGTTGTGCGGAGAATGCGAAGGTAAAGTTTGCTTCTTTTAATTTCAAGGATGAAGCTTTGACTTGGTGGAACAACTACCGAAATGCAGTTGGGAGTGATGTAGCGTATGCTATGACTTGGGAGCAATTTAAGTCCTTGCTGATTCAGACTTATTGCCCAAGGAATGAGGTCAAGAAGCTAGAGATTGAGTTTTGGAACCACAAGGTGAAAGGTACTGACATGGCGACTTACAATCGTCGTTACCAGGAATTAGCCTTGTTGTGCCCAGATATGGTGAAAACCGAGACTCAAAAGATCGAGAGGTATACTGATGGGTTGCCTGTAGCTACGAGGAATGATGTGATTTCTGCTAGGCCTGCAAACATCCATGAGGCAATCACAATTGCTCAACAACTTATGGATTCATTGGAGTTAGAAGAAGCTGATATGGAGAAGAATGGAAAGAGAAAGAGAGACCGTCACTCTAAGAGTAATGATCACCGAAGCAAGAGACAAGCTAAGGCTTATGCTATTGGGAATGGAGATATGAAGAATCAGAACAGTGATGCACCCAAGTGTGATCGTTGCCACCAACATCACACTGGATGGTGTAGTGTGAAATGCCAGAATTGCTCAAAGAAAGGACACACAGCTAGGGATTGTAGAGCCCGACCTCTTGCTATGGTTCAAGCTGCTCCTGAGATGAGAAATAAGGCAGATGTTACTTGTTATGGGTGTGGAAAGAAGGGACACTATAGGAATGAGTGTAGAGAATCGCGGAACTGTGGAAATCAAGGCTCGGGTGGTAATGGGTACAATTATGGAAACCGTGGAGCTGGAGGAAACCGTGGACGACAAGATAATGGGGACCAACGTGTGGAAGCTGGAGCTGCTCAGGGAAGAGTGTATGCACTCGGGAACGAGAGAGGAGAAGATCCGAACGTCGTTACCAGTACGTTCCTTCTCAATAATCGTTATGCTTCCATACTATTTGATACTGGTGCCGATAGAAGTTTTGTGTCCACTACGTTTGCACCCTTACTAGAAAAACCCCCGATGGCCTTAGGAATTGGATATGATATTGAGTTAGCAAATGGAAACATAGAAAGGATTAATACTATCATTCGCGGTTGTACGTTAAATTTCTTGAACCACCCTTTCAACATAGATCTTCTACCCGTCACGTTAGGAAGTTTTGACGTTATCATTGGTATGGATTGGTTGTCGAAGTATCGTGCTCACATACTTTGCGACGAGAAGATCGTGCGTGTACCATACGGAAAGGAAGTCCTAAATATATTAGGAGACCGAAAGGATTCTAGGAGCCTATCCCGATTAGCAGTGATTTCGTGCACTAAGTTACCGAAGCTAATGGAGAAGGGATGTTACCTTTTCTTAGCCCAAATTTCTGAGAAGGTAGAGACGAAGAAAAAGGAAAGGTACATTGGAGATGTGCCTATAGTTCGTGATTTTCCTGATGTGTTTCCCGATGATTTGCCGGGAATCCCGCCGACTAGACAAGTGGAGTTTCAGATTGAGTTGATACCTGGAGCTGCACCTGTAGCACGAGCACCTTATCGTCTTGCACCTACCGAACTGGAAGAGTTGTCGAAACAATTGGCGGAGTTAGCCGAAAAAGGTTTCATAAGACCAAGTTCTTCACCTTGGGGAGCCCCAGTCTTATTTGTGAAGAAGAAGGATGGATCGTTTCGTATGTGTATTGATTATAGAGAGTTGAATAAGTTAACGGTGAAGAATCGATACCCGTTACCTAGGATCGATGACTTGTTCGATCAACTTCAAGGATCGAGTGTGTATTCGAAGATCGATTTGAGATCGGGATATCATCAACTTCGAGTTCGTGAGGAAGATATTCCGAAAACGGTTTTCAGAACCCGTTACGGGCATTACGAGTTTCAGGTGATGCCGTTTGGGTTGACTAACGCACCAGCAATATTCATGGATCTCATGAATCGTGTGTGTAAGCCTTACCTAGATAAGTTTGTGATTGTATTCATCGTTGACATTCTGATTTATTCAAAGAGTGAAAAAGAGCATGAGGAGCATCTAAGACTCATTTTGGAATTGCTCAGGAAGGAGAAACTTTATGCCAAGTTTTCGAAATGCGAATTTTGGATTCCGACAGTACAATTTTTGGGTCATGTGATTGACAGACAAGGAGTCCATGTGGATCCTGCAAAAATTGAGGCGATAAAAGATTGGGCTGCACCTACAACCCCAACCGAAGTTCGTCAATTTTTGGGTTTAGCTGGTTATTACCGAAGATTCATTGAGGGATTTTCGAAGATAGCTAAACCATTGACCAAATTGACTCAAAAGAGTGTTACGTATGAATGGGGAGATAAAGAAGAGGAAGCGTTTCAATTGCTTAAAACGATGTTGTGTAGTGCTCCTATCTTAGCGTTACCGGAAGGTAACGAGTATTTCGTCGTCTATTGTGACGCCTCACATAAAGGTTTAGGAGCCGTGTTAATGCAACGAGAGAAAGTGATAGCTTATGCTTCCCGACAGCTCAAAAAGCATGAGAAAAACTACACTACCCATGATTTAGAGCTCGGTGCTGTGGTTTTTGCTTTAAGAATATGGAGACATTACTTGTACGGAACCAAGTGTGATGTATTTACTGACCACAAAAGTCTACAACACATCTTGAATCAAAAAGAGCTCAACATGAGACAACGACGTTGGATCGAGTTGCTAAGCGATTATGATTGTGAAATTCGCTACCACCCTGGTAAAGCAAACGTCGTTGCTGATGCTCTTAGTCGAAAGGAAAGAGTACCACCGTTACGAGTTAGGTCATTGGGAATGACTATCATGTCGCCATTACCGTCTCAAATACTCGAAGCTCAAACGGAAGCGTTGAAAGCAGAAAATAGATCTGCCGAGAATATATTTGGGATGGCTGATAATGAGAAAGGATTCGTTAAGCGTTCTGATGGATTATTATGTTTTGGAGATCGGATTTGGGTACCTTTATATGGAGAAATTCGGGAATTGATTATGCATGAGTCGCATAAGTCAAGGTACTCCATTCATCCTGGTTCCGATAAAATGTACCAGGATCTTAAGAAGTTCTATTGGTGGCCGAATATGAAGGCAGATATAGCATCGTACGTTAATAAGTGCTTGACATGTGCTAAGGTTAAGGCTGAACACCAGAGACCGTCAGGATTACTAACGCAACCAGAACTTCCAGTCTGGAAATGGGAGCGGATTACTATGGACTTCATTACCAAATTACCGAGGACAGCTAGCGGTTGTGACGCTATCTGGGTAATTGTGGATCGTCTGACAAAGTCTGCTCATTTCCTAGCTATTAGTGAAGATGATAGTGTGGATAAGCTTGCGAGATTATATGTGAAGGAAATTATTTCGCGTCATGGAGTCCCGATATCTATTATTTCGGATCGTGATAGTCGTTTTACGTCAGCTTTGTGGCGATCACTTCAAACGGCTTTGGGGACGAGGCTTGATATGAGTACTGCATATCATCCCCAAACCGATGGTCAAAGTGAGAGGACCATCCAGACGTTAGAGGATATGCTTCGTGCATGCATCATAGACTTTGGTAAAGGCTGGGAGAAGTATTTACCCCTTGCGGAATTCTCCTATAATAATAGCTACCACACAAGTCTTAAGGCTGCACCATTCGAAGCTTTATATGGCAGAAAGTGTCGTTCGCCTATTGGTTGGGCAGAAGTTGGAGATAGTCAACTTACAGGCCCTGAGCTTATTTTGGAAACTACAGAGAAAGTAACTCAGATTCGCGATCGGTTGCAAGCAGCCAGAGATAGGCAGAAGAGCTACGCCGATCAGAGACGTAAACCTTTAGAGTTCCAGGTTGGAGACAAAGTGATGCTGAAAGTCTCGCCTTGGAAAGGTGTAATACGTTTCGGGAAACATGGTAAACTCAACCCACGCTACATTGGACCATTCTTGATCTTAGAAAGGATTGGGCCCGTGGCTTATAGGTTGGAATTACCGTCCGAACTGAGTAAAGTTCACGACGTGTTCCACGTGAGTAATCTAAAGAAATGTCTTTCTGATGAAATGCCCGTCATTCCAATGAGAGATATTCGTGTTGATGAGAAACTGAACTTCGTGGAAGAACCGATTGAGATTTTAGATCGTGAAGTTAAACGACTCAAGCGAAGTCGCCTTCCGCTCGTCAAGGTTCGTTGGAATTCCCGACATGGACCAGAATTTACGTGGGAATGTGAGGACGAGTTCAGGAAGAGATATCCGAAGCTTTTCACTTCGTAGATGAATTTTTCAGAGTGAAACCCGGGACGGGTTTCCTTCTGAGACGGGGAGGATGTGACAACCGGCAGTTTAGGGAGCTATTTTAAAAACCCGCATTACGATTTAAGTTCGTTTATAATTTTTATTTGAAATTTTCATTTCACAACGAACTTGTAAGACCTATTTCATGGATATTTTTAATTAATGACGTTATGGAATTCGTGAATTATGTTCATAATTCATTTTTGATTTAATGATCGGTGATGTATATCTGAATTCTCACTTGGTACTACGTTGACTTTGGCACTAGGATTACCTAACGACAGTTTATGATTCGTCTTAACAAGTCCGGTTATATTTTTAATTATTTACGAGATGTTCTCGAGTGATATTGAAGTTTTAAAATGAGTTCGGGTTCGGGCCACATGTTTTTACAATTACCCGCGTTACCCGCTCCACCGTAATAATATTATTATTATTACTATTATTATTATTATTTTTATTATTAACTTTTATAAAAAAAAATAATAATAAAAAGATATAGGGGTGTGTGTTGGTCCGGTTATCACACACACACACACAAACTCACCACTCTCATTCTCTCTCTCTCTAACACATCTTCTTCCCCACTCCAAAACCCTAGCCGCCGAACATAAGATCCGGCCACCACCGCCGTGTTACCGACCACCCAACAAAACAAACACCACCATTTTATCCCTCTCTTTACCCTCTTTCATTTGATATACGATACTCACCCTAGAACCATCGTTAACACCATCAATCTTGTAATAATCCATTCGAATTTTTATACCTTTTCTAGATCCGTGCGTTTGGAGGTCTAAGAAGGTGAGAAGGAACTATTCTTGGGTTTTGGGTGCCACGAATTGGTGCTAATCCGTGGCTACACGGATTATTTTGTCGAGAATCGAAATGGTTTTGAATGGGAAATGATGTTTTAGTGATAAAAAGTTAGTTTGGTATCCGGGTTTTCATGGTTTTGGTCGTGGTTGACTCGGAACCGAGAGCTAGGCTCTCGGCTTATTTATGGTTCGAGCCGGTGTTGCTTTGGATTTCTTGGTGATTATTGTTTAGTGGTTTGTCGAGGGTGTTATGTACCTCGATCCGAGCTAGCCGAGACTGTGTGGTCTCGGGGTTTCCTTGATGCTCGTATGCCATGCCGAGACCCTCATGGGGGTTCTCGATTAGTTGTGGTTCGAGCATTGAGCTCGAGTTGTTGTGGTTCGACCCTTGTGGGTCGCGGCCTTGAGCCGTGTATTATTTTCTTGTTGCCGATTGACCATTGGGTCGATTAGGCCTATTGATTACTTGGTTAGGCTCTTGTGAGCTATATGATACTTGTGTGTTTGGTTCGAGTCCTAGTGACTCGCGGTTCAGAGCCGAGACTCACCCGAGACTCAAGTGAGTCGAGGGCTCGGGTCGGCTTGGTAAACCGACCCACGCATTAACTTGGTTGATGTTATATACTTGAAATATTGTGAACTTAATTGTTACCTTGTTGTGGTATTTCATTTATCGGCCGAACACTTTTGGTTGGGTCGAGACCATTGTGGTCTTGACATTGGTTATGATTATTGGTAATTGAGGAGTTGTTGACGAGAGTGATTGGGACCGATTGTGAGACGGTCGTTAGATTGACGGAGATAGGTTAGTCGGGTGCCGTAGTCGGACCCTATTGTTGTAGCCCGTGGTTTGAGATTGTGATTGGACGGAGATTGGTTATTTTATGACTTTTGCTTATTATTGGACTTGGACAATGAGCCGAGGGTCATGACTCGGACATATGACCATTTCGTATAACTCAATAACTATTAAAATTGAAACGAGAATAATAAAACTCGTAATAATAATTATTGATAATATGAACGTTTATATGAAAGTATATACGTGAATAACGTATATATAACTATATAAACGCGTATATTGATAATAATAATAATCACGAGTCGTATTATAAATAATACGATTAGATATATATTAGGCTACGAAAGTGGCGTAATATTATTAAACGTATTATTATTATAAAAATTGTGTTATAAAACGAGAAACTCCCGACAACTATGAAACGTTAATAAAAAAAATGTCGTTTTGGATATATAACGGATAAACTTATTGAGTTAGGCGAAATTGTTGTCACTCGGGTCCAGGTAAGTCATTATTTGTGACTTTCGTGTTGTCACGGATATATGACGATTAATATAAACGTTTTATATAACTAAATAACCACTTAACCATGAGGTTGGACCGGGTTATTTGGCTATATGAACTGAATATATTAGTGGGCATCGTATCCTACGACGCCCATAGGTTGTAGTATATGTAAAGTGTAATAGATTGCGAGTGTATATATCGGGAAATCTGGCCAATTTGACGATATATATGAGGAATTTATTAAACTATGATATATACTATATAGTAATTATGTGCTATGTGCCTTAGGTTGGGTGTAATCTTGGAACGGTATGTTACGAAAATAAATATGAGGATTATCAAATCGACGGACTTGATAAACTTCGGCGATTTATTTAAATGATATATTGGGCTAATATTAGATCCATAGTTTATTTATCTTTCTATATGTGATCTTTTTGGTTTGTTTTGAGTCGACCCACTACCCGTATGGATACCAAACGCAAATACACCAAACTAATACGAAATGGATTTTCGGAAATAAAACGGATTCTCGTCCGGGTTTGGGAATATTATATATTTGAGGAAATGATTTCTGAAAGAGTTAATATTGTTAGGTCGTGCCAAGTCCGTAGTTGCTGTTTCGTGAGTTATCATACATCTTATTTCTACCTACCTCGTCTTGCTATTTTCTGGACTTGAGGTGAGTCATAGCCCCACTTTTTACTCTTGAACTATGTTTTCAATGATTGGGGTGAGAAACGTGCAAATCATTTTTACGTGGACTATTATCGCTTTTATATTCTTTCTAAACTTGCTATGCGTATGGACTAGGATCTATTGTCAGCTTTAGTCACACATGTCGTGTGTACTATTCAAGGTTGGCTTATTTGGTTATTGGTGGATTGTCAGCTTTAGTCACATAGAGGTTGTGTGTACTATTCAAGGTTGACTTATTTGGTTATTTGGAATTGTCGGCTTTAGTCACATATATGTTGTGTGTACTATTCAATGTTGACTTATTTAGATACTGTAGTGTGCACCTATAGGTTATTAATATTTCGGAGGTTATCCGAGTTATTAGTGGTATTGCGGGGGCTACCCGAATATCTATGTTAGTACGGAAGGGTATCCGTGTGTTTTGTTAGTACGGAAGGGTATCCGTGTGTTTTGTTGGAGCGGAGGGTATCCGCAGGCTTTTAGCGAATCCTTAGTCTAGCTAGCAAGCGTTTTGCGTATATGTCCATTATATTGTTAGTTGAATTTAAACCTATGATCTCACCAGCGAAAGCTGACTTTTAGCACGTTTTCTCAGGTAATTAAGTGTTGAGGTGCATGCTTGGATTGGAAGGCTCGGCCAAGGCTCACGGTTCATGGATCTATTTTTCTAAACTCTGATAATTAAATTTGGACCTATTGTTACTTTATTTTGGGCCTGACTCTAAATGATGTTGGGATAAATGTAAACTTTAATACCCCGTTTTGGTTGTGTTTTTATTATGTTTACTTTATCTCGTTCTATATTGTCTTGTGTTGGATATCAATCCCCGTAGCACCCCGAAAGCTTGTTGAGTCTTACGCTGTATCAAATTTTGGGGGTGTTACACCTTTTGAATTGCTAAACACTTGTTGTTGATACACTAAGAGGAATTGAAAACGCGTAACATCTTATATATGGACATGGAGATGGTATGTATATGTTATATTATGAATCTTTAAATTTATGTTTTTGTATTAAGGGCCAACTTTTTCTAGTTTTTAAAACTGCATTTTTTATGTAATTAATAGGGAGAAAGCTTAATCAGAGTGAAGAAATTCGAAAAATTGATAGTTGTGATGCTGTCTTCTTAATCGGGTGCGACAGAAGTTACATTAACCATAGTAAATCACATGTCCTTGACGGTGGCCCACTTGATTACCTTTTGGTAGGCTCTCCCGCGATAGTTGTCAAGATCTGGATTGTGGGGTACAGTAAAGGACACGCTATTTACTACAGTTAATGTAACCGCTGTTACACCCGATTAAAAAGACAACACCACAACTATCTATTTTTCGACAACTATCGCTGGAGAGCTTGCCAAAGGGTAATCTAGTGAGGCACTATCACGAACACGCGATTTACTATAGGACTGCTACAAGCTTGGATAAATACCATATGAGCTGAATTAGTAGATTGCGACCAAGCCGTTTATGAAAAGGTAGTCCACAACAAAAACTCAAAAAATAAAAAAAGGCTGGTGTTAAAGCTAATGGCTCTAGAGGTTTATGTATCCATAAAAGGAACTTCAGTTCATCATTCATAAAAGCCCGATTGATAGTTTGTTGGAACAATAGATTATGGTTTCCCAATTCATGTTATGGGGAATAATCAGACAACGTAATTGTCTCTCGAAAATTGTATTTGCATGAATGATAATGCACTAATGTACAAGAAAGTTTTGATGTTAGTTGTGGCTACTTTTTCTTTAACAAGGAAGTTCTTAGATGTCAAGGTCCTGTTAGAAGCTCTCTAAATAGAAAAATTAGAACCTGCCTTAAAATTATCTCACGAAAACCACCTTACATCTTAAAAAGACAAATAAGGAATTAGGTAATGCTAGAAATCGAAAAGGTGAGATTCTTTAACATTTGTATAAGATGATCGAAACCGAAAAATCCTAAAGTGATTATTTTATTTATTAGAGTTAAACATTTATTAAAACGAGTAAAATAATCTTACCACTTTATAATCTACCAATTGAGTCATGGTTCTTATCGCAAAACACCACTGCACAAATATTTTTTAGCCTTACGCTATAAGAAATGTGAATATAGAATTACGTTACTAAAGTTCACTAGTTCTTCTAGAAATAAAATATACAATGTTATATAAGAAAGATAGAAGTTACAAGTTCACATTATAGCGCAAAAATCAAATCAAACTAGACGATTCTTGTTTATAAAAGGTAGGGAAGACTGTTATAAATGCTCGAACTATATTCGATGTTTAGTTTCATTGACTGTTAAATTGGGCTCGGCCCGATCCAACTTGGCACAATAACTAATTGGTTTAACTAAATCAAAGAATCATCTTGATTTTTTGTTTAGATCCACCACCGTATGAGAGTGATCCAATAGTGCTCGTTCTTTCAATAACTCTTACATTTCTAATAGGTGCAACAAGTAAATCCTTGGTGAAACTTTAGAACAACACAACAACAATACCCGGCCAATCCTGCCCGAACGAGATGGTGATACCTTAGAACCTAGAGAGGTAAATGGGTTTGTCTTGACATTTAAATGGATTAAATAATAATAATAATAATAATAATAATAATAATAATAATAATAATAATAATAATAATAATAATAATAATAAAAGACGTATATTAAATAAAAGGACTAGCTAGTCGTGTACTAAGTTGTAGCGTGTACAATATTTCTTTTTCTTTTTGATTTGTACATTACTTGTGGTCGAGCTAGCACAAAAGTTATACTCCGTATCTATGAACCGGTAGGTGTATGACTTGACCTGGAGTATTTATATCTAAGCTTAGCTCATTTTCATGAAGGTAGACAATGACTTTTTATTTTTATTTTTTTTATTTTTTTTTTAGTCACTGAGTAGTTATGAGTAACAATTTTTTAGCGTTTAAAATTTAGTACTCTGTATTTCATTTATTCAAATAAGAGAAATCAAAGTCACGGAATAGCGAACAGAAAAAGTTTTTTTTTTTTTGGAACAAGAACAGAAAAAGTTGAGACCTAAACTTATACAATAACTGTGGTAGCTTGAAATCATAGCTTGTTCAACTTTTCAATAAATGTTTACGGGTAAAAGTGGATATATATGACAGATTTCAATTGAATACCCTGCAAGGTGAGAGTTTGAATTAACTTCTTTTACGGGCTTATTCATTTCTTTAAAATCTAAACAACCGGTAGATTTTTTTTCTTATTCTTATATTTTTGTGATGTGTTTAGTGATAAATTGGTAACAGTTTTGTTTGTGTGATGAGTTTAGGGATAAACGGATAATAGTTATGTTTTTGTGTGATGTATTTAGAGATAAACTGTGCGGAATTTACTGGTTAATTGGTTTGTCACTTTGTTGGTAGAAGTGGATACTAATGTGGCCTCGATGTATCACCCGACTACACCATCTTTATCACTCAGTATTACACCCTGTCGGAAAGCCAAATAGCATTCTATCGAAAGCTTTTCTCAAACTTTTTATGAACCAAATAAAACAGCCATTTTTTCCATTTGTTTTGTGAAATTGTGTTTTACAGTATTTTGGTACAATACAAGATTTGTTTAATACAATTGCATTTTAGAACTTTACTCTTTTTAAGAAGTACTGAATACCATGAATGGAATTTTAATCCTCGCAAGGAGGGTGGGGGAAGCGTGTTGACAGAATGACAATTAACTGGTTAGTAACTCGAGTTTTATCAGATGGACTGTCTTCTTGTTTTGGTCGGTAGTATCAATACTTATGTCCATTTATTTCTTACTTCTTGTTATATATTGTTAACATGTGTTGAAGTATTAGGAGTATTTACCTTACAAAACAAATAAAACCAAACTTCACTCACATTTCAACGGTCGTACGCCACCCATTTGCAAGAGTATTAATAGAGGGCTCGGTATTGCCATAACGATTCGATATGGGTTTTTGGGTTCATTATAACTATTTTGAATATAAAATAAATATAAGTTGCGAGTCTCGAGAACCTGTAAATTTGGTTTTACGAGAGATGACGGTTTTTCAATTGGAATGTTACGTGCAAAAAAGTTGATGTAACAAGCTATAACATTGCTCACATACAGTGCACACTTAGATTGTTCGTAATAGAGTCAATGACCATTCGTCGTCACCCCCGATCACACGTTAAACTCCATTACACCCCTTCAATCAAGCGTGAAAGCTGGGTTTTGAACAAGGTTCAATCATTGAGCAAACAAAATTTTAGTTAATGTGTGTGTGTGGTAGTGGTATTATGTATATGTTTATGTGTGTTATGTTTGTTTCGTCACTAACTCACTATTACAACTCGGCTCTTTGATGGTTGATTTTGTGAAGGAGTACGTTGATGTGAAACTGATCTAACAGTAAAATGTTGGATTATCATTACTCTCAGTTGTACGAGTATCCACCTCTCAAACCCGACAAGTTATTGTTTAACAAATGCCCTTAGTTTAGATGAGTAGATAAGAAAACTTTATGCTTATTAAGTTCAAAATTACATTTAATTATGATTATTAATCGATACGTTTAATTAGTACTGTAATATATGCTTCTTGAATCTAAAAAAAGAAAAATTGGTTTAATTTATAAACTATAAGTAGAGGTACTTACAAACCCAACGGACAAAAACGAACTTTACTCACTTGTCAGAAAATAGAAACTTTCATTTTCTTGTATGTAATGTCAATGTCATTTCTTCCCCTTCGCCATTAAAAGAGTAAATAGTAATGTCTCCTTCCTCAATCACAGGATTCACAGGTACCTTTTTCACTCAATTTTTTCAAAGATAATTGATTTTTGTACAAACTCTCAAAACATAAGTTAACTGGTTTTCCAAATGCAAAGAGTTCAATTTTTAACCTATGTTACTTTATTTAAACAAGGTGCATCCCTATAGTTATTGTCATAAGCTAAGTGCAACATAATAAAACCGGACGCAAAATGTAACTTCTTCTTTGTCGCGTCACATTTGATTAGCCTCAGATATAAGACAAAAAAGAAATTGTACAAAGCTAAATAGTTAACCAATTTTTAAAAAGTAGAAACATGCACTAAGAGACCACTACCTATTTACCAAATGAAACGTCGCACAACTTTTTTACGAAAATGAACTTTTGATTCAAATCCGTTAGATTCATTTGAAGAAAACATTTCGAACCTACACCTATCATTCTCGACCTTCTACGCGATGCAATTTTTTAGATTCATTTATAAAAGCGACATAGTATAACGCGACATTTAAACGTGACCCTAAGCAAAATTATTAAACGCGGCCGTAAGCAAACCAAACGCGAACCTAAGCAAAATTATTAAAGGCGACCCACAAGTTAAACGCGACCCAAAAATTATTAAACGTGATACAATTCAAAAGTAAAAGGCGACCTAGTATAACTCGACACACAAGTAAAACGCGACAGAGTATAACCTCATAGGCCTGCAAAAGTTCATATAAAATTGAAGTTAAGGCCTGCAAAAGTTTGTATCAAAATTGAAGTCAATGCCTGCAAAAGTTCATACAAAATTGAAATTAATGCCTGCAAAAGCTTTTAAGAATTCGTAACTACTCTTGCCTATCAACTTGAAGTCTGCAAAGGTGAATAAAAAAAAGTAAATGACTGGATGCATGAATTGAAGTCTGCAAAAAAGTGAATACAAAAGTTGAGGTGAAATTGGTTTCGAGTTTGGAGTGTTTTCACTCTGTGTGTTAGAACGATATGGAAAGTGACATGAATGGGTTGCATTTGTAAACACAATAGTCTTGGTTCATTTTGATACAATGGGTAGTAAAATGGTAGCTAGGTTTTGTGTTGAAGCATTTTTCTGTCGGGTTAGTTTTAACGGCCCTCGCGTGCCGTTCGTCCTTGTCCCGAGCTTTGAAGTAAGCTACAAACATAAAAGAATCCGTTAGAAGGGGTCCCGAGGCCGAAGCCCCGGGAACCACCCTCCGACGGTCAAGTCAGTACCTCGTATGTAGAGGATTTATTGTAATGTATATAATGTGTTGTGGTGTATTGTGTGTGTAAAAATAAGATGAGATAAAAGAGATATATAGATTAGTATATACAGAGAGAGAAAGAGGTAGGTACCCAAGTTGGTTCCTCGATACCTGTTATGTCTTGGGAAGGAACACGCCAGGCTATACCTAGTCTAGGTACTAGGAGTCGAGGCACGTGGGAGACACAATCCCGTAATATCCGGGTTAGGTGGCGTAGTCCGGTTCTTGCATCAGACCACCGGGTAAAAGTATGTACCTGTATAAAAAGGAGTGTATACTTTTACAGTCCTTCGCTGCATGCCCCACGGACAAGAGTAGCATCCGCCTTCCAGTAATTTCCTTCGGACTGAAGGAGACTCTTCGGTCCGGCACGTGTCGTCCAGACACATACGTCAACATGGTGCCCCCAGTATTGTAGTATCGGTTGAAAACCGATGGTGCAATACTTAAATGATATCTTATGCCTTTCAGCACATGTCCTACGACACATATGTTAACATTTTGGTAATTTGGTTTTAAGAGTCTTCTACTTCTTAATCATGCACACTCGATCGCGTATCTGTATCATATGTACAATGTAAAAGTAATACTCAGTATAAAAGAGTTAAAGCCAATGTAAAAGAAATACTCCATATAAAAGATTTAAAACCAAAACACAAAGAAACATGTTGTCATATCTTTTTTTTTTTTTTTTTAGAAAGGCAACATATATAAAGGGATAAAACCCAAGAAACAAAATACAAATGAAAGGCATCCCACCTCCCCAATCAAGACAATTAGAGAGGAAGGGACCCAAGGAAGCAAAGAACACCACAAGGTGCATACAAGCGGACCAAGACCAAAAACTAAAAACACACTGCAAGCCCAAACATACGACTAAGCACCTTACAATACAAATGAACTAAGCCACCATCCAAAATCCCATGCACCTTACAATACAAATGAACTAAGACATGTTGTCATATCTTATACAGCATTTATATATTGATAAATTCATGGCGTATCAGTTAACCGTGAAACACACAATATACTGAAATTCATTTGGCTTTTGAAATTTATCCCAACAAATCGATCAGTATTTAGAACAAGATAGATAATAAATGTATCACATCCACCATTGCACTCTTGTAACCAGTTAGTTGGGTTTTGTGACTTTGTCTTTACTATGATAGTTACTTGTGGTTGTGTGTTTCAATAGTTGCTTCTCTATGTCAATTAATGAATGGTTGTGTGTTTCAATAGTTGCTTCTCTATGTCAATTAACCAGTTCGTTGGGTTTTGTGACCACCTCTTGCGTACTCGTTCTTGTACTTTGAGTTCTTGCATTAATAGGGTTATCAATCAATGGTCTTCCTTTTTTAACTGGGACCTTAGTTGGTGCAATATTAAAATTGTAAGTGTCTACTTTAACCGTTAGCAAAAGAATTGAAGATTAAACAATCTTTAACTTGATCTTCTTCTTCATTACCTAAGTCCTTATCTTTCTTTTTATTATCATGTTCGTGTTTACTAACATTATGCATACTTTTATCATCCATCACGTACATGACGAACATAGAGCTCTATTTTACCATCATTCCTAGTTAAATCTTTAATAAATTGAATGACATCAGCATCACACTTGATTCTTACATAACCTTTACATAATGATTTTTGTGGCTGAGAGTAAAATAACCCACTCACTTCTTATTTTGTCTTTCTTTTAACAAATTCAACTAGATCTCAATAAGTGAAACCACTAACACTGACACCAAATAATGTGAGTGAAATAGCATTTAGATACCTTAAAGGTTCGTGAGTAAAATACCCACAAAAGAAGACCTCGATTATAAGCACTATAGTTGAAGATGAAACAACCATGCTGCAACATATGAAAACAGGGGCGGAGCCAGAATTTTTAATTAAGAGGGGCCGACCGTGCTTAAGGCAAGTCATAGTGATGGATATTGTTTCAGAATTTAATCTATAATGTTGTTTTTTAATGTTTAAGTTATTCATTATTGAATTTTGTAGGTATGCCTATAAAATAAGGGTGGCTGAATGTAAAAAACTAGTAGAAAAATGGCTCATAGTCTAAGTAAATAATGAATGAAGTGGGTTGATTAGGGGTGGCTCATCACCCACTAGTCACCCTACTAGCTCCGCCCCTGTATGAAAACAATAAC
Organism: Artemisia argyi; assembly: GCA_030686995.1. Taxonomy (NCBI): domain Eukaryota; kingdom Viridiplantae; phylum Streptophyta; class Magnoliopsida; order Asterales; family Asteraceae; genus Artemisia; species Artemisia argyi. The sequence continues at coordinate 187,110,555 of CM060696.1, read as the reverse complement.
TTTTATGCGTTAACTTCTAAAACTCATAAAAATTAGTTGATAAAAACATAATATAACTAACAATGTCAAGTTAAATTACCTTAAACATCCTCAATTTTTGTTGTTTTTGCCTCCTTTGTTGGAATAAAATAGATTAGGGTTTTGTGTCGGTTCGTATTTAAGGGCTACGAGGTATATTGGAATACGTAGTAAACACATGCGAAAAAAATATGATAACTTACAACCTGATGTGAAGGAAATTTTTTTCCAAATTTGAAGAATATTTATACTTTAGTATCTTAAATTATTAAAAATAAAATTGGGTACCTCAATTAGATATTAAAAGTAAGTTAAGTAATTTTTTTTTTTTAATGCATTTTGCCCTTGCAAAATCAACTAAGCCAGTTAAATGTAAAAAGCTACCTTTTATATTGGTGTTGAACGGTTTAAGAAAGAAAATGATTGAGATAACTAAATGTATACATAATTTCACGCATTGTTGCAACCGATAATGTACTCGCTTCTCTAGCTAGAAACGATCGATTGTTGACACATTGTTTTAGGAATAATATTATATATACTTTTACCCATCGCGATCATTTCTCGTGCAAAAAAATGAACACAACCATACCAGAATAACGCATTAAAGCAACGAGCTTGAGACTTTCTAGCTAGTGTGATGGCCATGGATGCTATAAATAAGCTTTGGGCTTATCAAATTACTACGTTGTAGACTCGACAAAGGTCAATCTTGAAATGGTACAAAAGGGATAATTAATTAAAAGATGAGTATACTTATATTCGTATCATTGATCCGTTAGGCTGCATGCAGAAGCAATACACGACCGACTAATAAGATCGATTATATATCGATCGTCTTTTTGTGGGCTTTTTTTCTAATCGGTCGTCAGACGATTTTTTTTGGAACTTGGTCGAGGTAAGGACCGAGTGTTTATATGTTTTGTGTATGTGTTATTTAATTAAAAAGGAATATTTGTGGGGTATATTTTTTGTAGTATAGGTCGCCCTTACTGGGGCACTGAATCGTCTGCAGGTCGCTGGAGAGAGAAAGCTGACGTGGCAGGAAAAAGTAAGGGGATTGAATCCCCTTACTGTGAGTAGCCTTAGTTTGTTTTGCAAAAGATTTGGACCGCTGAGAAAATTGTGACTATATGCATTTTTTTGCGTGTTACATTTTTATTTCACCAACTTAACGTCTCATAAAGATGTGCATTAACTTTAATTATTTCACACTCACATTGACACCATTTTTTATATTAAAATTTCTTTAATTATCGTTGCATATGTTAAATTTTCTTTTTATTTGTATCATAGTTCTAATTAATGTGAAAATGCAATAATATAACATGAGCAAGTCACCAACCCAACTGGCTCTAATTAATGTGATCTCTATATATACAAAAACACCACAACTCATCAAACACACCTATCTCTCCATCTCTTTCTAAAACTCAGTCACCACCACTACCACAAATTGGATGTTTTACACTAAAAGTGTAATGGTTAATGCATTTACTCAATACCCACTAAAAGCACTAGGCATTGTTTTGACCATTGGTATCAACTTGAATAGTTGTGCATAACTGGATATCGTAAGCTTATTAAGAGTCTTTTACTTCTTAATTATGCATACTCGCATGCATATCATCCGTACAATGTAAAAGTGCATATCATCCGTACAATGTAAAAGTAATAGTACTCTGTATGAAAGAGTTAAAGCTAAAACACAAAGAAACGTGTTGTCATATATTATAACACACTATGGGTATGTTTGTCAAAAATAAGTGTTGCTGAAACTGGAGATGATGTTGGAGCTAGTGCTGGAGATGAAGATTATAAAAAGAGATTATTTTTATAAATTAAATGAAATAACTTTTGATTTTAAGAGTTCATGAAAAATTATTTTTTTTATAATCTTTTATAAGTTTTGTCTGTCAAACGAATATTATTTTTCAAGTAGCTTATTTTTTGAAAAAATAAAAATAATCTGTTACTTATCTCACTAGTCCCTCATATTCATTTGACTTTTGAAATTTATCCCAACATGCGAATCGATCTATCACAAAATCAAAGCTTCTTGCATCTTAAAAAACATTGATAATAAATGTATCACATCTACCATTGCACTTTTCAAACCAGTTTGTTGGGTTTCTTTGTCTTTACTATGATACAAGAATATTGCACTTTACTTGAAATTTATCCCAACATGCAAATCGATCTATCACAAAATCAAATATTTCTCGTTCCAAAAAATGAACACAGCGATACAAGAATAAAGCATTAAAGCAACGAGCTTGAGACATTCTAGCTAGTGTGTTGACCATGGATGCTACAAAAAGGCTTTGAACTTATCAAACTACGTTGTAGACTCGACGGAGGTCAATCTTGAAATGGTACAAAGGGATAAATAATTAATGGATGAGTAAACTTATATTCTCATCATTGATCTGCTAATTTGTTTCACAAAAGATATGGACCAGCGAGAAAACCGACTATGTGCCTTTTATTGCATATTACCTTTTCTTAAGGATTATTTCACCACATAGATGCAATAAAATCACACCACCAACTCACCAACCTAAATGCCACATAGTTAATGTGTTCTATATCATTTTTATCATCTCTCTATATATACAAACACACCTCAACACATTAAACACACACATCTCTCCATATTCTTTGCGTAACTCAGTCACCACCACTGCCACAGATTCCTAACATCATCCACTACTATCAATTCAAAGGTTTGTTTTCATATTTTTTCTGTAAGTCTCTAACTTTCAGTTTATCTTTGTTTTGAGTTCAAGATCCACAAATCCGGATAGCTTATGTGTACATGTAAGGTGTTTTCTGTCTTAAAAAATGGCCTCACAAAGTTTTTGTATGGTTATTTTTTTTTTTTTTTTTTTTTTTTTTTTTTTTTTTTTTTTTTTTTTGTGATTTTTATAGCATGTTCATTGCCAAAACTCAAAATGTGTTGGTGGTTTTGTTTAAGTTGTTGAAGATTTTTGTGTTTGATGTTGTTTGTTCCGGTCTCATGATTATATGAATTCCTACTCCGCTTCACTGATTGTCTTTTACATGGCAGGAAATGTTATAAACTTTCTGGACTTTTAGACAACGTAGATTGCCAAATGGCTCTTGTCCAAGCAGTAAGTGAGTGGCGCCCACGAGGTTGTGGGTTCAAACATCAGTTGAAACATTTGCGAGGTATTAGGTGCATGTCAAGCATGAAAGTGTTTGCGGCTAGAAGTACATTTCATAAGGAAGATGTATACGCTTATGTTGTAATAGACGTTCTCGGAACTGAACACAGATCAATCTTATATGATCAAAGGTAACTATCATACTGAAAGTTTCAACTTTTGTTCTTCGAAATATGATATCTTTTAGGTTGTTATATAAGTGATAAATGGATTGTGTGTTAAAAGAAAATCCTTGTCACTGGTTCTACTTTCCATTTGACTAATGTGTGCCATTTGGAGATGGAAAACAGTCGCAACCCAAGTACCCAACATAAAACCATAAACTTTTTTTTAAAACTCCGCAATCCATAGTTCGGGCATGATTTTTATAAGATCAGAGCTTCTAGGTTTACTGTTCAGTTAATCATCATGTTTATAATGAGTTTTAATTGCCATCCGTTTGGCTTCACTAAGGCATCATTAGTTTATAGTATGTGGGAAAATTATTTGATGAGCACTTAAACGATCTTTTGTTGGTAAGTGTAGCTTATAATGCTAGTTAAGCTGAGTGGTTTGTATTAAGGGTATACTAATTGATAACTAGTTTAATACACATCAATCTTATATGAGACACGCTGCCTATGTTTAATACATAATGATCCAAGGTAACTTACCTTACTGAATGTTTCAACTTTTTATTCTTTGAAATAATGTTACCTTTTAAAATGTTAAGCAATATAAGTGATAAATGGGTTGTGTGTCACTAGAAAATGCTTGTCAGTACTGGTTCCACTTTCCATTTGGCTAATGTGCACCGTTTGGAGATGGAAAACAGTCGCAACCCAACTTAAAACCATAAACTTTTTAAAACTCCGAAATCTTGTATTATGGGTATAAGAGTGTTATTTCTTTACATTCATGTAATGGAGCCATTATTATGCTTTCTATTTTATATACGCACTTCTATTTGTGTATACTTCCAAACATCCCAGCTCTGGCGATTATAGCAATGCTCGATTATTTCATACGATACTTATGTTAACGAGTGCTTTTCATGCTTTCTTCTGTGTACATAACCATTGAAAACCAACTGATTTCTCGATCCTCTCTATATCCATGCTTACTGTTTTGTGTTTTGTTTTTCATCAGGCCTGAAAATCCCAGATTTGAGATGTTTTCTATGTTTGTGAGCATTTTAGATCCTGATTTTGAAGAGGGTTATATGTCGGGTTGCATTAGCCTAACCTATGGATTGCTGCCAGATGGTTGGTCTAGATTATTTGCGGGTGATATAGGTCATGTAGCTTATTTCTCGCGTCATTGGAGTGATCCATTAAGAATCAGCAATGAAGATTTTCAATTCTTTGGCAATCCAAGCTCGCAACATGCAGTGGCATTTTCTTCCTCTCTTGAGATTCATGTGGGTCTCACGATTACTACCAAGAAGAAGAAGGATTGTAAGGATGCATGTTATCATATTTATAGTGAGAAAGATAAGTTGTCGTCTTTTTGGAAAGAGGACAAGAAAAGCAATTGTGGCACCTTGTCCTACAACTCTAAGGACGGGATATTTGAAATACACTACATCCTCTTGAAGGATGCAGTGGACACCACCATAGATATTAGGTTTGAGTCACGTGTTCCTAGTTTAAAGGGTTTGAAAGTAAGCGGGCATGTGATCGCCTACTATGGTGATGGTGTGTTGGATGAGATCAATGAATCTATGCAAGAGTTCTTCAAAGCTATCATCTTTAAACCCGAGGGTGCATCTGTATCAACGGGTGAGAAACTTCAACTCAAGAGACCGGTCCTTTCCGTACCCGCCACACGGTGCCTAATGATTGAATCGTATTTAAAAGATGAATCGGGAGAAGTGATTGTTGATAAAACAGAACCGTATCGCGCGAAACCAACAGGTATTAGCGAGTGGGCAATGCATGGCGAAAAAGGCACCTTCTATCTTACAGTGAATTGGAGGAAAGGGTCGGGCATACATGGAAAATCTTGATGCAGCATTCTTCATGTTGAAGAGGACAAAAGACCTGTTCGTGACAACATTCTGCATCTCTTGTTGGAGCTTTGTGTTCTTTAATGAGAGCCCGTGAAATCAGCAAATGAACTACTTATTTCACCTTAAGGTATGCAGCTTCTTCATGTTGGAGAGGACAAAAGTGTTAGAGGTGTCTTTCTAGTCTTAAAGGGATCTCTTGTCTCTTTCTTTTTCTTTGACAAAGGTGAATAGATCGAAATTATCCATAGAAAACTTACAATAGTGTAAAGGCTTCTGATGAAGGTGTTAGTGGATTATTAGTTATAACCTTGTATACTTGTATTGGGCCAAACCCTTTTAGTCGTTTTTAAGAGAATTAGTTTTGCAATTTATAAAGGGCTAGCGGCGCAGCTTGTTGCTCGCTTGCCTTCCACCACTATGTAAATTCAATTCAGTATTATATATATAATAAGTTTAGTTGTTACCATTGTATTTCTACTGTATTGAGATTTCATTATGTTTATGGGAATTACACAGTTTGACACGGAATCAATACAAGTATACAAGGTTATAACTAATGATCACTAACATAAGAACTTGTTTCATGTTAGCATCAAATTCCTCATATTTATGGCATAATAAATAACAAAAATATGCGTTTTAATTGCAAATATTATGAATTTGTTATTTAATATTGCAAGTAACTTTATTTGAAGCATCAAGGTAAAAAACGAAGTTTTTAATGCCGCTTAATATGGATAGATTATTTAAGAAGCCCGGACAAGATGAATAAATGGATAAAACTATTTGGAAACATACCACATTACCACAACAGCAAATTACCACTTGTTCTGTTGGTAAGCCATGAAGTACAAAGATGGTTAAAAGGACTAAGGGTAAACCATGCAAACACCAATGGATCTCTAGTCTAGTGGTATGGCTGTTTTCTTGTGAACGAGAATACCCAGGTTCGAGGCCGGCTAAGTTTTGATACTCACTAGCCTTCAACACGCCACCTTACAGTGCACACGTCGAGCTAACGCACAACACAACCACTGTGCTGTCTCTCCATGTCGACGAATCTGAATGTGCAACGCGGCGATGATGACGGGGATATTGAGGATGTGTTGTGTAATGGCTAGATAATTAAGGGGACGTTGTGTAAAATATAAGCCGTAGTTTTGGAAATTTTTATAAAAACCCATAACCCTACCCTCACCTCATTTGAACATCTTCTTCCATCTTTTGAATCCTCGCGTCATTTGAAACTATAATTTTACACAATATTAATAACTTACTATTACCAAATAATGATTAGTAAAACAATTTTCATATATGTTAATTTAATAATGAGAGCTAACGAGCTTGTCGCTTATAAGATAAGCACAAAATAGTATTCTCCCCAAATAGAAACCATTTTAATCCACCAAAAATGTCTGAAAGTTCGTTAAAGGTTTACAACAGTTAGGGAAAAATTATCCCCAAACATCCGGTTCTAACTAATCTCCCTTATCCATTAAGTGTTTAGACATTCAGTTACTGAAATTGGGTTATCATTTGCTTTGTTGGCTCATTACTTTGTTGAGTTTCTAAAGTATGCTGCTTTGACTTTCATGATTGGTAAATTTAATACTCAATAAAGTGCCATTAATTGAAGCTTGAATTGCAATTTGTTCAACAATATATTGGAAATTGCGAACTGTAGTATTGGGCTCGGGGCAGAAACTAGCTTGTTTAGTCTAGCTTCCACTTGAGTGCATACAGCCTAAGCTTATTGCGTAGTTGTTTTTCTAGTGCATATTTTATACATGCTTCATTGCATATTTGAACTTAGTTTTCCTTGTTTGACATAATTGATTGTGAGTGTACATTTATATATTACATTGTTTTTGTGAAAAAACTGACAACATATGACTGATACGCACATTACAACTTTTTTGCAGGTCCATTCTGCTGCTACAATACTGGACAAAAATAGCTTGGTGAAGTATGATAGGAAAAGCGGCTACTTTCAGGTCACGGACTTGGGTCGAATTACAAGTTACTATTACATAACTCATGGAACAATCAGCACTTAAAATGAGTATTTAAAGCCGACCATGGGTGATATCGAGCTATGTAGATCATTCTCTCTCGGTGAGGAGTTCAAATAGGCGACTGTAAGTCAAGATGAGAAGATGGAGCTTGCAAAGCTGTTGGATCGTGTTCCTATTCCCATCAAGGAAGGGTTGGAAGAGCCCACAAAATGTGACATAAACTAATGGAAGCATGAAGATTCCTTCTTTGTTTATGATTTTGACTAATGGTATTTGTTCCCCATTCTAAAGTGAGAAATCATAAGAGAGAAGAATAAAAGCAGTCATTAAGCACACTTGGCAATGTTGTCTAACCATGCCTAAAACTTAATTGTAATTAGCCAATAGAATGAATCCAACACATTTCATGCCTAATGATGCCTAAGTACTTATTTTTAGTGGCAATGTTGTCTAACCATGCCTAAACTTTATATTTTTTTACTTTTAAAATTCATAATTATATTTACAATTTAATTAAAAACATCAAATTTTATTAATAATTCAAATAAAAGTTACATAATACTTAGGAAAATAAAAACAAAAAAAATATTAAAAATAGGAAATGACTAGTCATCGAGGTATGGTAAGTCTTGCGCCACTACGTGCTCCGTAAGATCATATTGAAGACGGTTATGAATATCTTCGTCGAGTAACTCTTTTAGCACACTATCGTCATAAACTTGCGTGACCGGCTGATCCATTATATGAACCGGTGATATTGTCACACCATCGTCTTTTAAAATCATATTGCCCAATATAATACACGTATAAACAATTTGTCGAATCTTTGCGACGGTCATAGGTCGTAGAGGACGACTGAGAATAAACCATTTTCCTTTCAAACGACCAAAAGCTCTATCGACATCCTTTCTTGCAGACTCTTGTAGTTTCTTGAACTTCTTTTCCTTCGGGTCAGTGGGATACGGATATGCTTTAACAAGAGTTGAATACTTAGGATAGATTCCATCGGCAAGATAATATCCACGTTTGTAGAGACGTCCACGTAAATAAAAAGAACTGTTTGGCGCCGTACCATTTCGCTCGGTAACATATAATGGAGACTGATTCAAAACATTGATATCGTTGTTTGAGCCGGGCGGACCAAAAAATGAATGCCAAATCTACAAATCATATGAAGCCGTCGCTTCAAGCATAATAGTTGGGTATGGATGATCACCTCTCTTATATTTGCCTTTCAAATATTTAGGACAATTTCGCCAAGTGAAATGTGTACAATCAATGCTACCAAGCATTCCAGGAATGTGATGTTTTTCTTCATGTACCTCGAATAACCGTGCAATGTCATGGGTTGTCGGCCTACGTAAGAACTCTCGACCGTATAACTTTATAATCGCATCACAAAATTTATCAAGATATTCACCTAGAATAAAAATAACAAAATATTATTTTATAAAAAAAAAAACATAATAATAACGAAATATTATTGTACAAAAAAACATTTTTTAAAAAAAATTAATAACGAATAAAAATAATAAATAACAAATAAAAAAATTAATAACGAATAAAAAAAATTAATAATAACCTGAAGTTCTTCGTGTCATGTTTAAATAGTCATCGAATCTATCCGGAGGTTCATCCGTTGCGAGTTGCCGTATTGCCGATGTGCATTTTTGTAACGGCGTGAAACTAATCTTTCCAAACGCGTCTTGACCCTCTTGAAACCATTCGAATTGCGCTTCAATGTCATTTACAATTTTTAAAAACAATCTTTTACTCATACGAAAACGATCATGAAAAACATCTTCGTTAAACTTTGGTCGTTCAACGAAATAGTCATTCATTAAATTTTCTAAAGCTTTATCACGAAAACGTTTTACATAACCACGGATGAAGGTAGAGCTTGCCGTGTCTTCAAGAGCTTCGTACGCGGCTAAAAAGGTTTCGATTGTACTACCGGATAACCATTCTTCGGATGAGTCGGGGGGAATAATTATCTCATTTGAGGATGAACAAGATGATGACATGGTTATTAGAATGTAAATTGTATGTGTGATTTGATATTAGTTTAGATGTGAAAATAAAAAGGAAAATGCACTACAAAAAATAGTGTTATTCTCCACATTTATTTTGCCACGGTATGGTCAACCGTGGACTTTTTTTTATATGGATAATAATTTTGCTACATTTATAGGTGTGGCAAATATTTAAAAAATAATCCACACATATAAGTGTGTACAATTACAATAAAGCTACACTTATAGGTGTAGCAAATATCTCCACACTTTTATTTTTGAACATTTTTTGCAATTTTGCCACACTTTTAGGTGTAGACATTCAAAGAATTTTTCCACACTTTTAACTATAGATATTTTGCATAATATCTCCACACTTATATGTGTAGCAAAATTTGTCACACCCATTATTACCATACTTGAGAAAGTGTGAAATCAATAATTTTACACGTTTTTAAATGTGGCCATTTGGCCTTTAAAGTGTGGAGAATTCAACTAGTTGGTGAGTATTTAAAGGAATTTTTTTTTTTTTTTTTTTTTTTTTTTTTTTTTGAAAAAAGTCACAAACGGTCATATAATTCAATGGTCCAACGGTATAATTTTTTGAATGTATCCTTCATGCCGATCGGTGATGTTCACCGCATGGGTTGCCGAATATTGCATGCCGACTAGGAGGCAATGGGCTTGCCGAGCCATGCCGAGCCATGTCGATCCATAGACTATCACGTTGCCACTATAAGCCTAAAATCTCAAAATTTTAGAGAAAGCTCAAGGCATGACTCATGAGAATAATCATTACGAAATTTCAGTTACAAAAGTTACATAATACACATCTTAATTTGAGATGCTTGTAAGTTAAATGTAATAAATAAATTTCCAACTACCTTCATAAAAAGGTATCCCGTTTGACTCATTACTCAACTCGCTTAACATGCATACTCTACCAAAATACTGAAATTACAAGTCAAATAGCATACCATGTGCTAACAGGTGTTGACTACCATTAACATAAGAAAAGAAAAAAGTAATATCCAAATGTGTTTTATTAGCAAAACTGGGATAATACTGATTCATCATTTTTCACAAACTCACACCCCCGAAAGCTCGGTTGTCTTTAAATTTAAGAGAAGAAAAAAGAACAAGACCGGCCACATCAAGGACAACACTAGCACGTAGAGCCCAAATATTCTCTTGGGACAAGTTGTTTCTGAAGGAGTTGGAGTAGCAGCCCCTCATACATACATTCATGTAATTGATACCTAAGCTCAACTTTATCTTCTGGGTCAAGATTATCGGTTGCTTCCCAGATTAGTTCCGCAACAGCTGATCGGTCAACGTTGTTATGCTTTTGAGGGTCCTGCAGGAGGATGCTAAATTCCACAAATTGGGAATTACTGTCAACGATGCCTTTAGTAAATGGTACGGTAGGATCATGCACCACGTGAACTGTGTGATCTGCCAGCACGCCTACATGAGATCAAAGAAATACTCGTTCTAATACTTTCTATAAGAAAATACATATTTTATAAACTTTCACTACAAAAACCTAGTTGAGTTCTCCACATTTTAAATGCCAATTGGCCACATTTAAAAATGTGTAAAATTATTGATTCCACACTTTCTCAAGTGTGGTAATAATAGGTGTGACAAATTTTGCTACACATATAAGTGTGAAGATATTATCCAAATATCTATGGTTAAAAGTGCGGAAACATTCTTTGAATGTCCACACCTAAAAGTGTGGCAAAATTGCAAAAAATGTTCAAAAATAAAAGTGTGGAGACATTTGATACACTTATAAGTGTAGCTTTATTGTAATTGTACACACTTATATATGTGGGTTATTTTTTAAATATTTGTCACACATATAAATGTAGCAAAATTATTATCCATATAAAAAAAATCTACAGTTGATCATACCGTGGCAAACTAAGTGTGGAGAATAGCACTATTTTTTGTAGTGTTTTACTAGAAGAAGATAGTGGAAATATATATATATATATATATATATATATATATATATATATATATATATATATATATATATATATATATATATATATATATATATATATATATATATATATATATATATATATATAGGGGAAGGTTAATGTGAGAACTTTTTTAAAGTTGTAAAAATGAGAACTATTCTAAAATACCATTAAAACATTGATACATAACCATTTTAGCAAAGATGCACCAAAATATTATATATCAATACAAGTTAACATTAAATCGACTAATAACCAACTCATACATAAGAAACGGATTACTGATACACAATTAAATTTTTGATACATATACATTAAAATCTCAAAAAACTAATTTCTTATACATAAATTGATACACCTAATACACAACAACAACTAAAAACTTGATACACATTACTAAACATTGATACACATTACACGTTGAATCAAAGTGTATCACTTAGTTTACGTCAGTTTTCATAAAAAAAACCTATCAAATCTTTAACTATTTTAGTTGTAATTAAGTATGTTTTTATTTTCTTTTAAGTTGAGTGTCATTTGTGAGATTTTGGTTGGTTCTCATTTTTACAACTTTAAGAAAGTTCTCATTTGATCTCAATTATATATATATATATATATATATATATATATATATATATATATATATATATATATATATATATATATATATATATATAGGGTGAGGATCAGGTACATTTTTGTCTTTTAGTGCGGATGGTACGAACGAATCTCAGCCCTCCATCTAGTCAACCATCTGAAAAAGGCGGAGTGGCAATATCGTAAATATCCCGTCTTTTTTTAAGATCGTTACTATCGTATTAGCTTTTTTTCTTAAAAAAATTCAAAAAAATCTGAAAAAATTAAAAAAATAAAGAGGACAACAAATAATTAAGAATCGCTGAAAAAAATTTTAAAAAAAATCATTTTCATCGTTAAAGGTATTGTGATATCAGAATCTGATTTTGACTTTTTTACAAAAGTCAAGATCTGATCTTGACAAAGTCAAGATCAAATCTTGACTTTTGTAAAAAAGTCAAAATCAGATTCTGAAAACTTTTTTTTTAATAAAAAATTTAATATCACAATAACTTTTTCAATATCGTAAAAACTTTTTCTTAATATAAATTGTTAATATCGCTGTAACTATCATACTTTCTTAATATCAAAGTTAATTTTTTTTAATATCACTTTAACTTTTTCTTAATATCGTAATATCACGGTTCATTTTTACATGTAAAAAAGCTTAATATCACGTTGGTTTTATAATATCACAGTAACTATCATGAGTTTTTAATATCACGGTTCATTTTTACATGCAAAAAAACTTAATATCACGGTAGCACTCATAATATCGTTAATATCACATTAGCACTCATAATCAAAAAAGAAAAAAGTGCTCAGAAAAATCTGAAAAAATAAAAAATAAAATAACACAACTAGAGTAAGGATCGCTGAGAAGGAAAAAAATCAAAAAAATCGTTTTCATGATCAATTGGTACCGTGATATTAGCGTTAGATCTTGACTTTTTTACAAAAAGTCAAGATCAGATTCTGGAATGGGAGATCAGATTCTGGAATGGGTGGTCCAGATCCATCCGCACATCCGCACTAAAAAAAACCATCCGCACGTGATCCTTTGCCTATATATATATATATATATATATATATATATATATATATATATATATATATATATATATATATATATATGGGAGCTTTATTTTCAGAAGCCTGTTAAGTGCGGGAACTGCGAGAACTCTAATTTTGCATTAGAAAACATGCATGTTCACATAAAACATGTATGTTTTCTTACATACACCTTAATACACATGCCTGCGTATTAGGGTGTATGTAAGAAAACATACATGTTTTATATGAACATGCATGTTTTCTAATGCATAATTAGAGTTCTCGCAGTTCCCGCACTTAACATGGTTCTAAAAATAAAATCATTTTGCATTGATTTGTTGCACTTAACAGGTTTTTATATGAACATTTATGTTATGCATGTATGTGTATTAAGGTGTATGTAAGAAAACATACATGTTTTATATGAACATGCATGTTTTCTATGCAAAATTAGAGTTCTCGCAGTTCCCGCACTTAACAGGGTTCTGAAAATAAAGATACACTATATATATATATATATATATATATATATATATATATATATATATATATATATATATATATATATATATATATATATATATATATATATATATATAGGGTGGGGTTATTCTAAAAAGGATCTTATAATAAAAAGTGTAGGAAGGATTGTGGGAGCGACATGTGTCACCCCTATGCCACATCATATGACACATCATATGACACGTGTCACCCCACCCCACCCACCCACCCCCAAAAAAAAAAAAAAAAAATTTTTTGGGCAAAAAAAAAAAAAAAAAAAATTTCCAACCAAAAATTTTTAGTGCATCACAGTTATAAAGTTACTGCATCACGGTTATAAAGTTACTGCATCACGTTTACTGCATCACAATTATGATTTTACGGCATCACGTTTACTGCATTCATGGTTTTAATGTTACTGCATCATGGTTATAAAGTTACTGCATCATGGTTATAAAGAAACTGCATTATCATAAGTTTTCTGCATCATATATGTATGTAACTGCATCACAATTAAAATACGATTCTTTTTTAAGTTTTGGTGCATCTTTATTATAAGTTACTGCATCATAGTTAATAGTTTAGTGCATCAACTATGTTGCAGTAACTTGTAATCTTAATGCACTAAAATTTAAAACTGTGATGCAGTAACTTTTATAATTGTGATGTAGTAACTTTATAACTGTGATGCACTAAAAAATTTTGGCGGGAAAAAAAAAAAAAAAAAAAATTTGCCCAAAAAAAAATTTTTTTTGGCGGGAAAAAAAAAATTTTTGCGGGGAGGGGGGGGTGGGGGGGTGGGGTGACATGTGTCATATGATGTGGCATAGGGGTGACACATGTCGCCCTCACAATCCTTCCTACACTTTTTATTATAAGGCCCTTTTTATTTTAACTCATACCTATATATATATATATATATATATATATATATATATATATATATATATATATATATATATATAGGGAAGGGATTCGGTAAGAAGAAAAACAAAAATGAGAAAAATAAGAAGAATTTCTAGCCACATATTTCAAATAAGGGGGAGATTTTTAAGGGGAGATGCATCTATTTTAATAGGTGCATCTCAAATGTGTGGTTGTGGTTTCTTCTTATTATTCTTATTTTAATTTTTCTCCTTATTATATATATATATATATATATATATATATATA